>VXBX01007486.1:1342186-1477569 GCA_013400415.1 Scytalopus superciliaris
GGGGGGGGCGCGGGGGCCGCTGGGAGATGTAGTTCCCTCGGAGCGCCGCCATCGGGCTGCCCCCTCAGCCCAGCCGCGGGAAGGGGTCGGCGTTCCCTTGGCGTTCCCCTGGGACGGCGCCAGGGTGGCGGCTCTGCGCCTCCCTGGCTGGCGCCGGGGAGCAGCTGCGGGCCGCGATACCGGCGTGTCCGCCCCGATAGCGGCGGCGGGCGCGGGGCCATGCAGCCCTGCGGGGCTCGGCCGGCCCGCCGAGCCTGCGCTGCCTTCCCTTCCCTTCCCCTCCTCGGGGCTGCTCTGTTCTTGTGTGCTGGGTTGCCTCCCTGCCTTAGGGCTGCTAGGGGGGGGAGGGGGGTTGGGCCCCTGAAGGGACAGCTCAGGCGCTTGGGCTGCTCTCCTCTGGTAATTACCCGGGTACGGCAGAACCTCTTCTCGTACAAGGATAAGTAAGAGTAAAAAATCAGTAAATAAGGGTAAACAGGATGCTCCCTCCCTCTCAAGGAAAGCTTTGTAATCCCTGTCCCCAGCTGAGATGCCTTCTGCCCCACAGTGTCCGCGTTAATCCCCTTTCTTGCACGGCAGCCCTGTAAGCCGCTGCCCCGGGCCGTGCTTGGGCAGGCACAGGCTCTGCTGCCACACCGACAGCATCGGCCTCTCAGCCCTGATTAACCCCAGCAAAACGAGGGCAGCAGTGAGAATCCTGCAGCACCGGGTGCGGGGAGTAAACCCCCCACCCTCACTTCGCTTGAATAGTGCACTTGAAGAAAATAAAGCCAACAAAACACAAAATGTGGCTGTGGACTGTAGAGCACTAAAAGCCAGAGGCCAGCAGTGAGCTTGGAACTCTTGTCCTGTGGGATCCCGGGGCTGGGAGGTGGCAGAGGGAGAGGCCTGTGGTGTATAAGGAGGGGAAGGTTATCTCTGCATGTTCACCCACACGGGCTCCCAGCCAGAACAACAACATATTCCACAGGATGGTCGATTGCTAGTGAGGATGACTTAAGGCTGAAACAAAGCTCGAGCTTCCCTGAACAAAGAACCGCTTCTGCCCACTGCAGTCATATCCCAGATCACCTTGCAATACTGTGGTTTACAAGGGGAGGATAAAAACACTTCACTGAGGTCTGTTAATAAGCTTCTAGACTTCAGGCTAATTAGTTGTGGGATCAGAGGAGGAACAGCACTGGTAAGAGAAGCCAGGAAGGCACAAGTTGTGTTTACAGGGGATGTCTCAAGTACAGCTGGGAGTGGGATGTTTCTCCTCTTGCAGCTGCTGATACAGAGAGCCCCAGTCCCAGTTTCCAGGCAGCAGCTTCACTTTCCTGCCTGCACAGAGCTCTGCGCTGAGAATGAGAAAAAGGTTGGGGTCAGGAAGCTCACAACATGCAGAGACTCCTCACGGTGGCTGCCCTATGAGGAGAGGAGGGATCCCTTAGGCTTTTAGGAGAATGAATTGCTCACCTTGACCTCCAACACACATCTACACTGAGAGTTTATTGACTTCCTACACTTTACCTTTTATTAATTGCCCCACCTGCTTGTGGCACTCAGTTTGCTAGTCAACATGTTTCTCCTTGCGATTGAGTTTCTGCTGAAGGGCAGCTCTGACAGTGGTTACTGACTGAGCAGTACCAACCTCTGCAGCATAATTTTGCTGCATGACTCATAGCAGGTGAAGAGTCAGTCCAGTAAGAGAGCTCAGTCCCTTCCCAGCACTCATGTGTATCACACTGCTGCTGCAGCTACACACAGCACCCAGCTGGATTTCCTGGCAGCATCTGGGGAAGGGTACAATGCCAGGACCTGAACCTTTGGGAAGGTCTGAACCTGCCCTGCTCAGGTGCTTGTAAAGTGGAGGGTGTTCCTCTGCAACGCCCGTGCCCCAGGGCCCTGCAGAACCGGGCGGGAGGTCAGATGTCTGGGAAGCTGCACCCGGGAACACAGGATGTTTTCCGGGAGAGCCTGTGCACCAGTTTGGCTGTGGGGCACTTCTCTGCAGGGTCCCTTCCTCCTTTACACCTTGCCAGTCCCCTGCACCCCTCTGGGAACCTGGGCAGTGAGCAGGGGGCACAAAGCCCTGCCAGGAAGGCCTCAGCTCCAGCCTTAGTACTGTTTATTGCTCTTTCCAGCATTGACCTGGCCAAATAGTTCAGAAGTGGATTTATGAGGTGTGAAGCAGATCTGTGGCAGAGAATATTTGCAATGATATCTCTCATGCCTAAGGGACTTTAAGCACTGCCTAGAACTCCCCAAAGTACTTGTTTGCTGTCTATATAATGCTAAATTTCCCCATGCTGTGCAAAAATATTGCCTGATGGGTTAGATTATGGCCATGGGTGACCTGCAAGCTGGCAGCCACCACACCAGGAATGGTCTGCTCCCATCTCTTGCCCACACCAGAAAGAGGGCAGATACTTCAGTAGAAAGATAGGAGGTATGAGGTGGGAGTAAGGAAGGGAAAGCAGTGCAGTGGGATGCTCTCTGCCTGGACAGACCGAGCAGGGTGGAGGGGCTGCAGGCATTGCCACAGGTTACCTGCAGTCCAGCTAACCGGGGCTAAAGGGGGCCAAAATAGGTGCACTCAGTGCCCACAACAAATGATGGGCGACAAGGGACTAGTCCAATCACTAGGTGGCACACCGGCATCATCACACCGGACCGAATTCCTCTTGGGAGGAGAGGAGACAGCTCAAAATAGTCCAAAGCAAAAAATTAACAAGCAATCATCGGGGATGAGGTGCTTAGAAAGAGCCATCTGTGTGTTCACACACATGGAGCAAAACCACCCAACAACAGGAGAGAGACATCGAATGTAAAAGTGTAGGCAAAACGTGTTCATTCAGTCAAATTCTGCCTGTGCTCCTTTGCTATTGCTGAGTGACAGTGGGAAAGGCAGGGGAGGCCCCCTCATGATTGGAGTATAAAGGGGAAATGCACAGAGGGCAGCAGAGGTGGACATACATCCAGGGAATGCCACCTCTTCTGGGAGTTACACATGCTCTTGTGTGTGGAGAGAGCATTTGGGGTTTCCTTCCAGCAGAAAAGGCCAAGCAAAGCTCAAAGAGAAGTTTCTCACAGAGATAAAAAGATGGAGTGGGGAAGAGTGGCAGCAGTCTGATGGCATACACTGCAAAAGGAGTTCAAGGCTGGTTATTTGTGGGGAGAGGGAAGAGTGATAGCAATGCTTCTGAGGCAGGTTTTTCTCTGGGCTGGAGCTAACACAGCAACACAAGCTAAAACCAGCTACAGTATTTGTGAGGAGGGGCTGGGGAGAGACCTACATTTTGGCAGTGGCCGAGCTACCACTGTGTGTTGCTCTGCTACCACAGGTCTGTGGGAGCAGTTCGCTCTTGAAAGCATCAGGGACTGTACCATGGCCAACTCCACTGGAGACTCACAGGGTCTGCAGGACTTGCCATCAAGCAGAATGCATCTCAGGGGTTTGCATGGATTCAGCAGTGCAAACACAGGCTCACCAGCCAGCTCCCCCTGGGCAACGGTTTGGCTCAGCACTTAGCCCAGACTAAAGAGAGAAGCCAGATCTATATCTAGGAACACAGAAATGCACAAGAATGTAGTTCATCAGCTCAGATACTAATGAGAACATGAGCAGGCAGACAGCTTTCTTACAAACAGGCTGTTGCCAAAACTCTCTGTTCAGACACTCGGTGCGATGCCAAGAGCACATAATTCTGCCTAACTGAGCATCTGAGTGACAGCACATCTGCGTTTGCAGCCCGAAAGTCAATAAAAAAGTTAAATAATACGAAGTGATCAGTGTTGCATGAAGTAGAGGTTCATACACTGACATACACCTCTGGCTTTCCAGCAGCATGGACCCAAATCTGACCATGCTGCAGCACTGCTAGTACTGCAGGGTCTTGCTCAGAGCTTTATGTTCAGCTTCTCATGCCCATCCAGCAACTTTTCATACCTCTCCTCCCTTCTAGATCACTGAAAAGTGGGGTAGTTGATGTGTCCTGTGATACCCAGGTAATACATGGGCTATGCATTACCCAGGGGATGCTGCCATGATCCAGCAATTGGGAAAGAGCCTTTGGGGGAATGGAAATGCACAGATAAACCATGAATATACCAGGGAGAATGTGAGAAAAATAGGAGACAGTAAGTACACAGAAAGTGGCATCATGGCAACAAGACATGGTTTCCTGACTAAACTAATTTCTCTAACTGGGAGTGAGTTAAAAGTTAATTTCAGACACTACACAAAATCCCTTGCTAGTTTTTGTGGTTTAACAAGGGTTTTCCTTTTTTATCTGTTTTGTTACTATAGGAAACAGCCACTCAACCAGCAAAGAAAACTCTTCATACAGGAGGAAGCAAGAAAAGATTATGCACAGCATGCTGTGAAATGCCTGCAAGACACACACTGGGAATACAAACAAATTCCTCCTCATGTTTTCCAGCAACAGGGATCTCAGGGATTACTGGTAACAACAGCAGCTTTAAAAAACAAAGACTAAACAAAACCAGGAGAAAGTACGATTTTAAGACAATTAATCTTTTTAAGAGGACAGATAGGTTTGCTTTGGGGGTTTTTTGGGTTTTTGTTTTTATTTTTTTAAGAGAAGTTAGCGGGCCTTAAGTGCAGGTTATATATCCCTTCTCTTCATGGCTTCTCCCTGCAGGAGTTAATTGGGTCAAGTGTCTGTATGTGACAGTTGTGATGCATGGGGAAACAACAAGCAAATTGGCGAAGGTGAGCTGTAACAATGGCAGAAAAAGTGTGCAAACAGGTTAATTTTGCATCCATGAGTTTTATCACTGAGGGTCTTAGTAACTGCTACGTGGTGTTTGTAGATACGCAGCCTCTCTGGTATTTGGCAATCCTAATCTTCAATTGTACTGTGGTGGTGCCTACAGCCCTGGAAGCTCCGCAGGTATCAGCTCCCAGCAGACACATGTGCACGGCCCCCCTGCAGTCACTGCCCAAACACTGGCACCTGGAACACTGCCCTAGCAACATAAAGCACGTAACAGCATTTGACATGGGGAAAATCCCCAGCTGAAGCGAGGTAGTGTAAAGCTGAGGGAGTTTGTGACTCGATTTATGCAGGACTCTTGCCCTGTTTCCCTCTTCCATGAAACAGTTTTCATATCCTTTCACACAGAAGGAATTATTTCCTCTGGCAACACCTCTCTTCGTGCTGCCCTGACCTCGAACAGCCTCTGCAGTCCCAGAAACACTCTGGGGCTGTTTGAGGGCAGTTTCCTGAAACACTGAGCACCTCCAAGCCCACGTACCTTGCAATGCAGGTGGTCCTTGGGGCACTTTAATGGCACAGACCCAGATCCCCATCACAGTGGGTAACTTAATAAAGTGCTGGCTCTGCTGCTGAACTCACAGTGCCACATCAAGATGGCAGCACCAACCTGAGGGTTCTGCCCCTCCCTCTTCAACTTGTCCCCTCACATAGATGACAGTGTCTTTTCTTCGAGGTGCTCCATAGCTGTAGTCAGTGGGGAGGGAATACAGCAAGAATGAAGTCTCATAAATTTCTATGCATAAATAAATCAGAAGTACCTGATGATACAGCAGAAAGGAAAGGGAAAAGCACCGAATTTATAGAAATTTAATTGGGTGCCAACCAACAAAGGCGAAAAATCCCACTGTCTCCCAGGGCACAGCACACTGTATTAGCAACTGCAGAGAAATACTCAGGGGCTTTGCTCTCCAGGGAGCTTTGTTTGTGAACATTTAGTTGCATTTACAGGAGTGCAGGGTATTTTATATAGTAGGCTATTCCTTTTGGGATGCAGATAAGTGGTGGATCCTTATCCTTACTCTAAACCCAGCATTGATAAAGGATAACCAGAAAAATACGTGAATGTCCTTTGCTCCTGCAGCTGGGCTGAGGGGCAGCTCAGATGTCAAGCAGTGACTGCAAATGATGATAAATTGGTGATGCCAAGGTCTGCATGACCATTCAAGCTGAATGCCCAGCATATTTTCTGTAACACACAGCCACCTCACTCAGTAATGGAAGAGGTTTCTGAGAAAGACACATTTTTACCACTTCTGGACACAAAGGAATAACAAACTAGCAAAAGACCAGTTTCAGTGGTGATCAATTACTTAGAGGTGTATATAATTCACAGACTGAGTACACTTGACTCGCACCAGTACCGCATGTTGCACTTGAAGGCAAACCTCAAACCTGGCAAACAATATCCTCTAAAAGGTGGTAATTTTAGGTCTGGTACTCCAGGTCTAATTGCCATTTCTTAGGTGTCTGTATCTACCTACTACAATATGATTGTTAAACTGCGATAAAAATCAATTAATTATGGAAAAGCAACACTCTGCAAAGATAATTTTGGCATTCTGCACTGAGATGAATTAATGTGGTTTTTGGTTGGTTGGTTGGTGGTTTTTTGAGAGAGGATTTTGAATCTTTCTTCTTCAAATCTTCTCCAGAGTAAAAGATCCTTTTGAGTTATTGGACATACCAAATCACCAGTACAACTAGATAGGACTGGCAGGAATTTTCCCTGTATTACCTTATTTCCCAGTCTATGCTTGTGTTTAATATAACATTTGTATGCTTATCATAATCCTACATTACCTTTAGTGGAGTGTCTGGGCAGGAGTCTTCAGTGTAGTCTGGGAGAAAAACAATTCTTTAGCCCAAAGAGATGTTAAAAAGATGGGAGGACGCAATGAGAGATGTTTATGCCTTTTACAGGCTGTTTGGACAGCAGAACTCACAGGAGATTTTAGCAATATGGATACAAAGCTTCGAGCCAGGAAGGAAGAGGGAGGCGTGTTTAGCCGCTCTTCAAGTTTAGGATGCTATTTTCCATAAATCAGAGTTTTGCACTGTGGCTGAGAGCACCAAGATTTATTTTCCTTTGTCTTTGTACCGTGGGAGTAAAATGCTGGTCTCCCTGAAATATGTGGGATGTTAGTGCCTAAGATAATAAAGGCAAGGTTTCACCATAGACATTTTGAATCCCAGCAGGCTGGCTGGGATCGTTCCCAGCCTGTTTTGTAGCAGACAGGTGCATCAAACCACACTACCTGCCAGATGAGCTCCTGGGGATACACAGCCTCCTCCTGCTACTTACTCTTAACTAGTGTTGTGTCCTCCTGGGCTACAGAAAACTGCCATGAGCAATGAGGGAATCTCCTGGAAGATGCATCCCCGAGGGAGAGCTGCAGGGCACAACATTGCCTGCTGTGGAAAGTTTTACAGGCAGGCTGCGGTTACCCAGCACTCAGATGGTGAATAATCTGTACTTGCTTTAGAGCAGCATCTCCAGATCTAACCATGCAACTCCCTTTCACAAAGAGCAACCAGCTGAAAAGGGAGTGCTGAGGTTTCACAGCACCAGCTCTTCTGAACTAGTTCCCTCCTTGCCTGGACTTGATCAGTATCACTCTCCCAAAAACCTTGGGAAGTGGGAGAGGAGGAGGAAGAAAGTAACTTTCTTGCAGGCAAGTTCACAAAACCTTTTGTCTTGCTGGAGTGGATGCAGAGACTGTTTTAAAGACAAGATTTTGCTCCTATTCCCAATGCTGCTTTTCTCTCCTTGCCCTCCATGGCTGAATCTTTATGGAAACTTTACTAATGGGTCTGTATTAATTTATTAATGCATTTTGTAGACAGTGGAGTTGTCCTTCTTACCCTGTGCACATAGGATAACGTGCCACTCTACAGACACTATCAGACTCCAGAGCTTGTATCTTCCTTCTTAAGAAAACAGTGGTGGCAATTTGCTCAGTTAGGAATTATCTCCATCAGGGATTCACAGCTGACAGAGAAGCATTTGCTGGAGGGAGGGCTCTTCCCCACGTGAGTGTCAGATGTGGCATCCTCATCCCTGAGCTGCTTTTTTCTGGAAGGACTCTGACTTTACCCTGTGCTTCAGCCACAATCAGAGCATCTAAGACTATTAGTTCTGCTCTGTGCCTCTCATCCTGTCTCTGACCACATAATGCTGGGGAATTGCTGGGAGCCCTTGTGTCCCAAACATCTCTTGGGAATTCAGCAGTCTCCTTCCCATGTAGCACCAGCTGGGAGCAATCCATTCCTGCTCAGCTCTGCACCCAGATTGTACACAAGCAATTTTAGCTCCAGGGTGTGGACTAGCTGAAAATGACTAAGAAAATGAAAGATGACTAAGAAAAACAAGCTTTGTGTGCTCTGGAATACATCTCCAGCCTGAAACAGCTGAAGAGCTCTACAGTTCTCCTGCAAAGCCCTGAGAGGTGCACAGATCTCCTGATAACATCGAGGCATCCCAAGAGCCAGAGTCCCTGCCTCCAGCTCATCTCCCAGCAGAGCCAAGAGCATGGCACTCATGTGCTGAAACACCATCTCTGTCTGTTGGTCTTCCAGGATTCTCTATCAGTGGAAAAACCTGCTCTACCCACTGCTTTCCACCCCTGTGAAGAAAGTGGCTGTGCAAAGGAGAGACCAGGGCTGTCAGCTCCTGCTGTAGCCCTCTGCCCCACATCCTGGGGCAGGGCTGTGGGAGCTGTTGGCAGTTACACACAAACTTATCTGGGTAAACTCCACTCCTAATACTTGGCTGGTTTCTAACCCTCTGCATCTATGGTTCCTGCCATTCTCTGGCTCCTTCTGTCTCTTCTTCTGTGGTTTTTCTTTAATTTCCCCCTAATACTGTAATTCCGGTTGCTATGCAGTGTTTCCAGGCTCAGCCGCCCGTAACAACCCCCCACCATGGGTGTGTGCAGCTTGGCTGCAGCGAGGACGCTTTGCTGATTAACTTGCCTTTTTTCGTGTAGTTATTTTGGCTGCTTGGAAATAAACTTAAAATAAAAGTGTTACTAATATCTTCCCCCTCCTAGTGCCAATTAACTTCAGCAAATTAATCTTTTTCAAAACCATCCTTTGTGTGGTCTAGACCAGGGTGCAGACTAATATAAACTGTATAGCTTCATTTACTCCCCACTTTTGTTCTCACCAGGGCCATAAGGGGGCTAGAGGGGAGCAAGGAAGCACCACAGTACAATTACAAGGCAGAAAGGGCTTATTTGGACATGTCCATGGGACCTGTGCTGGGTCATCACACAGAGTGATGAGGGGAATCCCAGAGGCTTCTTCCTCTACAAGAAGCTGGACAAAGGGGAGGGATCTGAATCTTGTTTCCCACATGCTGAACATATTCCCAGTCCCTGCACTATAAAACAAAGCATTTAGTGTTTCATAACCCTTTGGCAGTGCCTGAAAGTGAGCACAATACAGTTTCCAAAGCTCTTCCAACAGGTATGTTGTCACCTTAACTGCTATTCTGATCTGTAAACAATAAGTTTCCAAAAATAATTGCCCAGCCTTTTAATTGCATTGTCATCCCATCCCTCCTGCCAATGGTCTACCTGGCATGTCATGTTGCATTTGAGCAAGGAAGGTCATTCACCTTCGGAGGCTCCTGCCATGCAACTGAAGAAATAACAAGTTAAAGTTGCTTCCCATTTTATGCATACACGGAGCCCCAAGATTACCTCCTTTATACATACAGTTCCATAATTCCCCTACTTAAATACATCCACCATCTAAACTATGTAGTTCAGTCATGCCCCGAGACTGAGCCTTGCAGGAATGAAAATGTGCTTTTGAAACAGAGAAACTCCCTTGAGCTCCTGCACCTCAGAAACAATCATAAAACCAGAGGAGTCAACAAAAGGGAAAAAAGCTGTTTAATGTAGTTTAAATGGTTGTTGTTCAGGGGCTGTTTTTCAGATGAGTGAATTTACCTATTGTGGAGGGAAAGCAGACTACAGCAATGTTTGCCTATACCAAAATTCAGATACCACCCACTGCAGGAGGGCAGCTGCAGAGAGCACTGAACTACACCAGTATATTCCCACTGAGTGAAGAAGTAGGAATAACTTCTGTGAAGAACCCTTTCCAAACACAAGAGATGCTGGGATGAACAGTATAACGAACCGTGGCTTTTCAGCACATCAGTTTCTGCCTTTAGTATGATTACAAACCTCTAGAACAGCTGGCTCTGCATGGTGGATAGAGGGCAATGCCTGCAGGGCTCCAAGTGGGATCCAACCTTGGATACCAGTGGAGTGTAGGGAATGGAGGAGCTCCTGGTGACACTAACACTTCATTGCCTGAACAGGCACGTGTATGACCAGGGAGTCTCACATGGTACGTAGAATTATGATGTTAAAAAAGAAGCATTACTGCTAATAAGCAACAGTAACACCAATCCCTGCATATGGGCTGCTTAAAGAATTTGCAGTGATTACAGGTGTTCTAATAAACAAAAGATTAGCTCACACACAAAGAACAAAACAGAGAGGGAAGCATTCTCCAAAGTGAAGAAAAAAGTTAACTATTTTGTTTTATGGCTGCAGATTAATAGTAATCCCTGTATGAGTCTACAGATGAAGAAATAAATGTAGGTCTTATCAGCATTAATATGAAAAGTGCATTAAATTCTCTTCCCAAGCCCTGGTAATCCATCCTTAGTCCTTATACCTGCTGTATATCTGCTCAAACCCAAAAAGTCTTTCATCAGTAGTAATTTAATTGCACATATCCTTCCCCTCTCCCCAAAAAGCCTCCTTGCTTTGCCATCCTCATATGTAAGAACAGATTTCAGCATAATCAATTAAAGCGCAGTTATGAGGTTAGAAAACCAGGAAAACCTCAGTGTTTCTGGCTGATCTATAGCCATCCTACCCACCCCATCACTCACACACAGCCCATAGTCATGGTAGAGCCCCAGGATCTTCATCAACAGATGATCTTAGGGTGGAGGTCACCAGATTTGACCATGGGAAGAATAGGAGGGGCTGAGCAGTCTCTTACTTGTCCATCAATAGCAAATACCTACTGCTCTTTAAAGGGACAGGAAACTAGGAACCCAGGGGATTTTAGGACCAACACGACAGAAGTCTCACCAGTCACCCCAACACCTCAGTCTGGTTGGCCAGGCAAGCTGAGGGACAGCAGTCAGCATCACCAGGGATCCAAATCATCAGGAAAGCTCATGATGATAAAGCAAGTTAAAGTGGAAATAATTCCACACACCAGACTTAGCAATACTGACCAGGACCAGGCAGAAGTGAAGACTACATCTCCTGGGCTGAGTTTAAACAGGGCCCCTGTGCCAATGGGTGGAGGTGTGTGAGTGCAACTCCCAGGTGAAGCTGGTTAGGGTGATTAGGGCCTTGATATTTACGGCCCAACACATGGACAGTGTTACCACACAGGGGAGAAAACCCTCATATGGAGTGTTACCAAAGTCAGTTTGTCAGGAAAAGCTCATTGTAGCATAGGAAAGCAGGCCTTGGCAAAGGATTGGCAGTGAAAACCTATTCACATTGGTCATGGATGGTGCCAACTCCCCTGCCCCACACCTAATGACAGAAAAGTAGAGCAGTCTATAGGCAAAAGCAAAGTGAGCAGCAGTCTCATCTGGCTCTGTGGCCCAGCTCTTGGCAGAAGGTCTCCTTGTTACTTTGGAGTGTCATAAGAGTTAGTTGTGCCTTCAATAAGAAGCAGCCAAGAATTGTCTACTGGAAAGGCAACCACTTGGTGCCTTCTACCTGGGAGCTTCCAAAGCACAGATGGGAGCGGGGCAGTCCTGACCAGCAGGTGTCTTCATTTTCCACTAAGGAAGGGGAGGAGGTAATTTTTTTTTTACCCTTTACTGCCCTCTTGTCCTATGTGAGTGAAATGTCCTGGCATGCAGAAAGCAGGTGCTGGCCAGGAAAGGGTCAGTGCATTTCGGGGGTGGGGTGAGGGTGGATGTTGTTGTGCCCACCTTGTTGCACCTGCTGTGACAGAGAGGCTGGGAAGGAGGGCTTAAAAGGAGCAGGCTGAACCTAGGGGGGAGCTTGAAGGTATTTGGTTTCTCAAGTTGGGCTTGAAAGCAAGCAAGCTAATGCCTCATTGCAAGACTGCATTTTGCTTGTTTGCTTCTAAATTGCATCATGCTATGTGGTTCTGGTGAAGCAGAGCAAGTAGAAAACTACATCAAAATGGGTTTTACCTTGCTGTGAAACTCTTCGTGGACCTTCACTGGTAATTTAATGTTGCACTTACGTGTATTGGAGCTGTGGGTTTAACTCTGCCCCCCTCTGTGGGAGGTCTGAGGGCTGCAAGTGTCTGTGGGTTCACTGCTGGCCTCGTAGACCTCACCCCTGCAGTAGGTGATGAAGCAGGGTGAGCCCTGCTTTAGCCACGTTCCCTGCTGGGGGTGGGGGATTGCTAGGAGCAGCTGTGTGACCTTTTCAGATAAGGTGTTATTTTGTATTAGTTCTTAAACTTGTTGCTTTTAATTCCTTAATTGTCCACTGCCTCTCTTATGAGCAAAGCACCCTGTCTGGCACTTGCTCCCTGTTGTTACTTTGCATATCATCACATCTTTGCTATTTCCTTTTTTGATTTGAAACTGTAAGGCCTTCCAGGTTCCCCTGGAAGAGGTGGTGGCCTCTTTTGCTTTCCTGCTGCCTTCTCTGGGTGACTGCACCCAGTTCTATCACCCCGTGCTTGACAATTGGATATTGAAGGCTGAAGAGTGTTTCAAGTGAGCAGCGCTGTGCTGAGTTATGCAATGGCATTACAGCGTTTCAATACTGTAATCCTCCCCAAAGCAGCTCACTGTAGGGTTAAGAAAACAAAGTGCCAGCTTTTCAAGCAGAGAGATCTCCCTTTGTAGTGACAACTGAATCTCTTCTGGATTGGGCTAGTGTGCAGAGGAAGTGTTCAAGTTGTTTCATGTTGTGAGAGCTGCCTTAAACTTGTCCGTAATGGCACTCATTTGTTTCTGCTTTGCAGTGTCTGGTTCTTTGCCCCTCCTAGCGGGGAAAGGAGGAAGCTGCAGACCGAGAGTTGAGGTGCAGGTGAAATTCAACTTGGATGTCCTAATGCTGATTAAATGTCTGCAGAGCACCATAAACTTAACAGGCGACTCTGAGCTGTAGCTCCCTGCTAACTCCTTGACCAGCTCCTTAAGCACAAAGCTCAATGTTACATTGTGAGATTAGCAATAGAGTGAACTTCTGCTTCTGATTTCTCACTTCCCTCTGCACAACTGCTTGAGTCCTCCTCTCAGGATGGAAACAGCTTATCAGCACTGTCAGATTCCCCAGCCTGAAGCTGGGATATGCTCCCTGTGACTGGATGGAGCGTGTCCCTTTCTTTCACAGTGCAGCAGCAAGCAAAGGGAACAGCAAACAGCAACCAGAACAAGCACCAAATAAAGGAAGAAAATCAGAGACAAGCAAAGGTATGTGGAAGAGGAGGCAACTCAGATATGATTAAGCAGGTGAATGTGGTGTGATGCAGAGTGCTGTGTAACACCCTTGGACACAGAAGGTCTGCAGGAAGCATGAAAGGTATTACCATGGCACGCCTGTGCTTCCTCCATGTCAAGAGAAGTAACACAGGTGAGACCCCACACTTGGGAGAGAAGGATCTAAGAAGGGGCTTGTCCACCAGCAGTAGGAATTGTGCTGTAACATTTGTGATGCTCTCACTAGAGTAAATAAAAATCAATTGCTGTGATTTATGGTCCCACCAAAGCCAATGGTGAGATCTGGTTTATTAATTGCTTTGAATAGGGTGTCATATGCTGACTCCCAGCTGCTTGGGTTGCAGTGAAACTCACATCTGCTCCTCTGACTGAGTCTGTGGATTGCACTTTGATAGTATCTGCTGTTTCCAGCACACTGTCACAGGCTTTCAGTTCCCAGAACTCTTGAACAAAGCTTAGGATAGAAGAATTACAAGTGTTGGGGCACTGACGGCAAAGCTGAGCTATCCTTGTGTAAATGGGATACATATTTTTCTCCTGCTCTAGAGAGAGCCTTCAGAGAGATTTGCCCACTGTGGCAGGCTGAGTAGCTTAGGAGATGCTTCTATAACTTTCACGGAAAGCTTTTGTGAGGGCATTTCATCTCCTGTGTTTTGTAGGTTATACATTTCAGAGCATTTAATCAGAGGTGTGGAGTCACTCTCAATTCCTGCTTTTCAACTTTTTTAAAGCTCCTGTCATAGGGAAGAAGGCTTGGAGTATCCAGACCAGTACTGACCTCCCAGTCAGGACACTGAGAATCAGTGCAGCTGATGGACACTTTTATCTGGACACTAAACTGAGGACTGATGTCTCTATGTATTGAGATTGAACCTGATGATCTGATCAGAAAAACCATGGAAGGTAGCACTTTGAAACTGCCTTTTCCAAGTGAAATAAAACTTCATAAATTGTGCTCTGCTGGACAGGAACAACACCGCCAAGTGCAGAAGTGCTCATGGTTATGAGAGAATCAATTAGGGCATGTTGATGAATAATGCATGTGCAGCTTAGGAGGGATGGATGACATCGGTTTTATTTTTGTACTGTTAATTGAGAGTGATTCTAGGACAGAAAAAAGCACAAAGGGAAGATAGGGAGATTCTGGTCATCACATCAGAAGCTAGAGGCTCATCAACAACACTTCCTGTCCATTAAGCTATAAAAACCTTCAGGAAGAAGAACTGTACTTATGTCCTCTGCAGCTCCTAATCCATGTAACTGATACTGCCCAAGAACCCAATTCAGACTGTAAATGATATGATCATTTAAAGAGATAGAGGTTGATGCTGTTGCTTTGAAATCTGATGGCCTTTCCTGTATTAAGACAATGTCTGCCTTGCTCTTTTGGGATCCAGTTGTAGGGTATCAGTCAGCTTTATTTACCCCTAGAGGTGTGGCTCTGCTGTTCCTTGGATGTGCAGGGGTCTCTGAAGGAGAGCTGGTGCTGGGGGTTGTGGGAGAAAGCCTCAGACCCTGGTGGGAAGTGATCTATTGCTGCTCACGTGTGCCAAAGTTCCCCACATACTTGTATACATGTCAAAATCCACTGCTCTTCAGATATTATGGGTCTCCTCTTGGGCCTGTGCACTGGTTGGGATTGACAAAGCACAGCAAGGACTCTGAGACTGAAATAACTGCTGCAGGGTAGGGCAGGAGCCTGGCAAAGCAGAAGTGCTCTAAGTCCCTTTGCTTTGGTGTTTCCCAACACCCAGCTAAGTGAATTTCCCAATGTTTGGGTGCCTGCCCAGTTCAGAGCAAAGTCTGCTGCAGGTGCCCAGTAATATTCACCGGAGGCAGTGGATGTGAGGGAGGGACAGAGGGCACACACTGTGGTGAGAAGCCAGCCTGGGGAGCTGTGTCCATTTGTTGTTTGTGGAGCACTTTTGCTGGTGGCTGATGTGTGTGGGAAAGGCTGTGAAAGTGCTTGGAGGGTTGTGTAGGTGACTGCTTCACTCAAGCTGGGGGGCAGCCATTGATGCCAGCTGGGAGGATTTCAGACCATTCCTCTTATTTCCTTATGCTGTGAGGAGTCACTGCTTCAACCCAATCTTCCACAGAGATGGTAAAAGTACAGTTGGTACCTCTTTAAGGAGACAGAGCTGGTATGAGTGGTGGGACTTCAGGGTACTTATAATTCCTCGAGGAGCTTGCTACCCCAGCTCTCTCTAGGTGGTGTAACTCCAGCCTCAATGTTGCAAGCCAGCAGAAATAACTCACTTGCTGCTTGGACTGGATGCTTTTGGTGGTGCCATCTGTGGGTGTCCTGAGGCTGCACTGGGAGCTGCCTGCTGGGAAAGCATGGGAGATGTGGAGCTGTGGGAGGGGACAAGCACTGCAGTGGGGCTGTGCAGGCAGCTCCCCTGTGCCAAACCCAGCCCAGCATGTGCACTGGACAGCATGGCTGTCTGATTGCAAAGGTTCATGTGCTGTGGAATGTAGTTGCTGTACATCTATAGCAGCCAAGGAAACATTTCTAGGTATGTTTTAGCTAATTTTATAGAAATAAGGAGCAGGTGCTATCTGCTGGAGAGCTCACAGGGGTGGCCCATGAACCAGACATCCTTAGCTGGACTGTGCTTGTCGCTGCTGCTGTGGAGCAAGTGCCTGAAGCATAACATTTTTTAATGATGTCATGTGGAATAAAAGTACATAAGGAGTCCTTGGTGCTCTGCTGGGGGCCCTCCTGCCAGCTTTAATTGCACTTGTTCCATTGTCTCTGAGACCTCCACTGTCATCCCTCTCTCTGAAGGTCTCTTCTGTGTGACAGGCCAAGGCAGGGAAGGAAAACCTCAAATTCCATGTTAAGTTTAACAGCAGAGAATCCCATGGAGGATTTGGATGTGCCTAGGTGGGGAGAAGGGTAAAGATTTACTGTGATCCCTCATGTCTTTGCCAAGTCCCCAGGGGCATGGTCTTTGTAAGATGGCTCTGTGGTGTTATGGCTGTTTTATTCTGGATCAGCTCTGGTTTTTCCTGGAATCCAAGAGATCCCTGAAGGACTAGGGGTTGTACACTGATGATGCTCAGGCTGCCAGTACATATCCAGAGTCAGATACCAGTTTCCCACTTCTTTTCTTTCTCTGGATATTTGACAACCAGCCCAGGGAACCAGACAAGCGCTTTCTCTGCTGGCTTTGTTTTCTTTCTTTCTTCCCTGTAGCAGAGGGACACACCGAGCTGCTGGTGCTGTGCAGGATGAGTGCTGGGTGCCGTGTCAGCAGTGTCCTGGTGCTGAGGATCCCGTGGAACTGGGATCTCTGTCTGTGGGACCATAGCCAGCCATGGAGGTGAGTGATGAGCTCTCATCATCCTCAGGGCTCAATCTGAAGGGCTGCCTGCGGTTCTGGACACCCCCGGTCTGTGAGGGGGGGATTTCAGCGGGTCCTGGGGCGGCTGTGGAAGGGTTGGAGTATAACAGGCTGAGGGAAGTGGGAGTGTCGAGCTGGAGAAGGGTTCGGGTGGACTCTGGTGGATGTCCAGTAGCTGTGAGGGGGGTCTGGAGGCAGGAGAGCCAGAGGCAGCGTTTGTGAGCAGCAGTGGGCCCTGCATGGCGCTGGGTGCGCGGGAGCAGTTCTGTCCTGTGCCGAACCCCGGGGCTGGGGCCTGATGGCTCCCCATCCCCGCGGGGGGCTGAACACCCGCCAGGGCAAGGCCCAGCGCCTCGAAGGGCGGCCGGGCCGGAGCCCCCCGAGGCCGCCCGGCCTCAGTGGCCGCGGCCCCCGTGACACACTCACTCACCCGGCGGTGCGGTGCGGGGGGCTGCCCCTCGGCTCTCCGCACCCCGCCCCGCGGCCCGGGCCCCGCACCGCGCCCCGCGGGCCGGGGGGAACCTTTCTGCGCCCTGCGGAACCTTCGCGGCGGAGGCGCCTGTTGCTGCCCGGGGGACGAGGCGGGCGCTGCGGCGGGGGGCGGCCCCGAGGAGCGGNNCCGCGCCGCCGCTGAGCTCACATGCACGGGCATAATTTAGTGCCTGTGTGCGACTTGTTGGCGGTCTCTGGAGCGGGGAGGCTCGGTGTGCTGAGCTGTTAGCTCTCCTCGCCCGCTCCTGCCGCACGGCCTTTGTAACTTGCCCGCTCCAGGGAAGAGTTTGTGGGTGACTTTTGGTGGTGCTTGGATGTTTGGGGGCTCGCGTTTGAGAGATGCTCTTAAACTCCATCGGATTCCCCTCCTGCCCTTCATCCATCTGCACGAAACTGGTGCTTGAAAAAGTTCTCGGTACATCCATTCAGTCTACGTGCAGGTGGGGATTTTTTAATTTGAAAAAAGACCAAATAGTAAAAGTTCAGAGATCTTTTTTTCTCCCTTTTTTTTTTTTTTTAATTTTATGCTAATAAGATACTAATGGTCACCTTTGCTTGTCTTTATAACTTTGTTAACATTGGATATCCTTTGTATGGTTATGCAAGCATCATGCTTGAATAATCACTTGGCCTTTAGGAAATCACTGCAGAAACTTCTGTGTTGGTTCAGGATGTTCCTGCTGCCTGGTTGGAGGTGGTAACTCTCCTCCCTGACTTAGAGTAGTGGGCCTGGTGGATGCTCTTCTGCTTCAATGAAGAATCAATTAATTTAGAATAAACAGCCTTTGTTTTGGTAGCTCTGCTCCGGGGGCAGCAGCACCCAGCAGAGGAATGAAAACCAAACAGCCTGCACGGACCAGTGCAGGTGCTCCTGGTGGGAACTGACACAGCCTTGGTTTGCTAAGGGAGGCTTCTTTCCCCGGGTGTGGAGCTGTACACCCTGAATAGAGAGAGAACAGCTCAGCTTCTTGCCCTGTGACCCTATCAGCACCAGGATATAGGGGTTGTTCCTTGACGGTAGGTGCTGAATGTGCCATTTACAGGAAATACACAGTTGCTGCTTTAAGGGAGAGCTGTTGTGGCTGTGGAGTGTTTTCTGGGTTGACACTGCCTCAGAGTGAGCATCACCTTCTCCCAAAAATGCTCTGAGAGTTTAGCCTCTGTCTTCCACCTGTACTGCCCTCAGGTAACCAGTAACTTCTGCATCTCTGAAGCCTCTTGGAATTCCAGATTTGGTCACGACTATTGCAGATCCTGGATGGGAGCATTGTGTGCTCTTTTGAGGAGCAGAATCAAGCAATGTGGGTTTTGGCTTATCTCAACAGTGGTTGCATTTTAGTGAAGATCGGAAAGGTATAATCTGGCATAGAAAGTTTTAACAGGACTCTGTGGTGTTCTCCAGGATCCCAGTTGATATTGCAGAATAATTCAGGCTGGAAACGGCCTCAGGGCGTGTCTAGTCCAACCTGCTGCTCCAAGCAGGATCTACACCAAGTTCAGAGCAGGACTTTGTTTGTTCAGGTCTTAAACCTGACAAAGACAAAGGTCTGTTGGTCTCTGTGTCCCTGTTCCAGTGCTTGACTGCTCCCTCCAGGAAGAACCTGGATGAGGGTGGCTGTGCTCCTGCCCATACTGCCTGGAGTGCTGTTGGCTGCCAGGGTGCACTGCTGGTTGCATTTCCTCTGTGCAGGTACAGGTACAAGCATGGATGGATTTGTGCTCACACAGCTGAGGTTTCTCACCCTCCTGCCTTGCAGCTGTGCAAAGAGCCTTGTTGGTGTGCACACCTACATGTGTGTAGGTACACACATGTCAAATCACACCTTCTGCAGCACTAAACAGTTGTTGTTCTATCCTTTTCCATGTGTGCCAGCTTTTGCCAGTGGTGACTTAGCTCTGGCCTTTCCTAACCCTTCTGTTGTCACACATACCCTGACCAGTTGTGCCTCTCAGCCAGCAGGTCTGGCTGTTGTTTTGCCTTCACTTTGTTTCTCAAAATTTTGTTTCAAACACTTCTTTGTTTGATTTATATCAAGTTACTGTGCTAGGAAGAGAGTGGCAGTGGAGTTGAGGCTTTTCCCGTGGGGATTGAGTTGAATCCCATTTGATCAACTTCAAATCCAGAGCATAACAATGTAGAAAATATGTTTTCAAATAGGGTTGTTTATGGGTGTGAGTTAAATGAAACGTTTGGATACAATGCTGTTAGGCAGACAATTAGTTCCCCTGCAGTCATGTTCGGTAATCTCTTTGAACTTGTTTCCTTCAGGTACTGGGGAGTTTTTGAGGAGCTGTAACTGTTTCTGGGAGACTATCCCTGTAGGATAAATGTTCTCTGTTAACAGTCTCTTATTTTAAACTTAATTCTAAAGAACTGAGTTCCTGCAGAGGTAAAGTACCATTTGCTATTCCTAGATCCTTGCTACAGATACAGTTTTGAAATGTGTGTTTTCTGCTTACACAAAGTAATTTCTACCTTATGTTTTCCTAATTGTCAAGTACGTTGGGTTAATTACAGCTAAATTTGTTTCCGACAATGCTCATCTCAAGACGGGAATTTCTTGTGTTTAAACATTTGCAGCTATATAAAAATAATAAAAAAATGAAGAGTTGTGGTTTCCCCCATCCCCCAGATTGGCACTTATTAAATGCTTTCAGCAGCACAGAAGTAGAAGTCAGTGTTTAGGTATGGACTTGTATAATAATGTGTACATCTGACATTTAGGTAATTTGAAACAATGAATGAAAATTTCATTTCTAGTTAACTTCGAGAAACCTTACATTTAATTTCTAGGGCTTTGTAAAAATGGTGTCTTAAAGGTGAAGGGGAATATTAAAGTAGCACCATTTGTTATTTGAGAAAGGGGCAGAATTAGCTGGTGAAATCAAGTGTCATTGCATTTGGGGAGAATGAAGAAGGGGGAATTACAGGTAACTGTAAGAAGGGAAAAATTGTTCAACAGGCACCTTTAGAAGCTGGATGGACTTCTGAGAATATGGTGGTGGTGTTTTGCAGTTTGTTTTTATTAAGTTACCATTCTTTTAAACTAGCAAGCTAATGGCATCTCATTCTAAGTGATACCAAGTTATTGATCAATATTTTGTATGTGATAACCAGCAAATGCCAACTGCACATGTTTTCTGACAAAATTAGGATACCCTGAAGCTGAAACAAATTTGGGGGGGAGGGGGAAGATTAAAAAGCATATATTGCTTTCAGCTATGCAGATATAAAACTGCATAAAAATAACAAAAAGATTTGTTATTTTGAAAAACACCTCAAAGTATAGAAAATAGGCTTTCAGAATTTCTTAAAGGTCAGGCACACCGTTGACTCAATTTTATGTCTGATGTGGAATAGCAGAATTACAGTTTGGTCCTGTGAGTGAGGCTGATTCAATGCTCTTGCAATCTCAGAGCAGCTGTGATAATTGAAATCTTGTTCTTGCTCAGTGGTAATGCTGGAGTTGGGGTCAGTCTGACACATCCAAAAATCGTGTGGCATTTTTAAGGTAACTAAACCCACTTGAATTATTACATCACTTAGATTTAATAGCAGCATCTTCAGCGTGCTCTAAAATGTGCAGGAAAGGAGCAGTGATTTGAAGCCCTCTGGGGTGGCCTGTCAGCTTGTCCCAGAGCTGCTGCTCTGAGGGCGTACCTGCAAGTTGAAATGCACAAACAATGGAAGGGAGAATGATCCACCTCGGGTATTAGT
Source organism: Scytalopus superciliaris (assembly GCA_013400415.1). Taxonomy (NCBI): domain Eukaryota; kingdom Metazoa; phylum Chordata; class Aves; order Passeriformes; family Rhinocryptidae; genus Scytalopus; species Scytalopus superciliaris. The sequence goes on from VXBX01007486.1 coordinate 1,363,010, forward strand.
AAGAGTTGGCTATTTAAACATCAGAAGAGACGTAAAGGCTGTTGTGCTCTTGTCTGCAGGAAGTATTGATTCTATGCTGGAGAAAAGTGCTGAATAACTTCATGACTGAAGGTTTCGTTCAAAGATGCAGAACTCTTTAGGGAAGCACTTTTGGCCAGTTGCTTCAAAACAAGGCTGAAGGACTGTTAGATGCTATCAGTCTGGCTTGTGGTATAAACACAGAGTACAGCATTCAAACCATACAAACTGTGCCCTTTATTATTGCCCTAAGTCCTGGGAGGAGTTCCTGATCTGTGAAATGCAGTTACCATTGGCTTCTGGGGCCCCTATTTGAAATGGAGAAGAACTGATGAGATGAGCCACCTTCTTCCTGATGTGACTTGAGTGACTCTCTCCTCCTCTTCCTCCACCCATGCACACACAGTGGCACTGGCACAAAACACTTTCTGCTGCTACACCTGAAATGTCAAGCCAAGAATTAAGTATATTAGCAGAATTTCTCTTCTGCCACTGTAACTGTTTCTGTGCTGGTGGACCTTTGCTGGCAGATAAGTAGAAAATCAAAGTTGGAAAAGCCCAATATACCCACATGTTCTCTTGGGTTACAAATACATTGAAACTTACGCTGAACACGAGGAGGACTTTGATCGAGGCCTCACGTGCAAAACAACACTCTTTATATAAGAGAGCCTAAAGAGAGGCACTAAACTTATAAAAGCAATTAAAGGGGTTTTGTAGTGATTTGGCAGATTACAGGCAGATAACTTTACTCGGGTGTTCTCTGTGGCAAACCAGCTTGATCTAATTAACAAAGAACTGGAGCTATACAAGGGCAGAATTGATTAACAGAATGTGAAGAACCTGCCTGTTCAGGTACAAAGAGTTTGTAGGTCAAGAACAGTATGGGAAATTATTGAAATGTGGTGGAATTAAAATAATCTGGAGTTTTCTTCCCTTCACATTGAAAATTTTTACCTAAAGCTTTAACTTGTGAAGAAAATTCTTCTAGCCCAACAGAACTGTGGAAATGACATTTTGGAGACATGATAATTCATCAAATATTTTCTCCAGTCTCTGAGAAACTCAAATCTTATTCAGGACATCAGCATCAGTTAACTGTGGGTTATTATATTTGAACTTGTTGAATGCAGAATAAATAGGCTGTTAAAGTGTATTGATCTCATGTGAATTGCTGTAGCTGGTTTTTGCACCTAAAGGCTAATACAACAACCACCAACCAACCAAATCCCAAAACAAACAAAATCCTTGGGCCTGGCAAAACCTGGAAAGGGATTGTGGAGCCAAGGGGGGTCACACTGCCTGCTGAGTCAACTTGGAAAATAGGATGTTACTCAAAAAGGAATTGATTGAGGAGGGCTGGTGGTAGGATTTACTCAAAATTAGTGAAGTAAAGGAAACTGTTACAGGGCTGGTGAGTGGCAGTACTCTGGAAGATCAAAAAGATTGTAATTAAAGCTCTTGTATCAAAAACAACTTACAAATGGGATTTGTGTGGTAGTTGTATTCCCATGCGTGCCTCAGTCAACAAGGGTGTTGTTGAGAAGTGAATCTTGTTCAACAGATACAGTATCGTGTGTGATCTGTGAGTCAAAACCTAGATTAAAAATAGTAGATGTGGAAAGTAGAATATGAATGGAGTATTTTGTAGTAGGTCCACGGCTTTGTAGTATTTTTATCAGTGGCCTGGAAGAAAACATGGAATTAGAGCTGTTCAAATTTGTGGATTATGTAAAGGTTGTGCCTGAGTGGTGAAGCATGAAGAAGGAACAGCAGCTGTGCAGTGTCCTCTGAGTTGTTTGGGTAACTGGGTCTAATATGGCCAAATATGTTTTTATAGAGCTGGAGCATATTATGCGTGTTGCTGGAAAGACTGGAGGCTGTAGGTTTAGAATACAGATCTGTGCTTAACCAGAAACCAGTGACCTTGGAAGGGATGGCAGAAGCAGAGCAGATACATGGCAGTGTGTGAGTCCTCCACCAATGTACATCCATAATAACAGGAAATACTGAGTAAGGACAGAGCAGTGAAATCAGTTAGGGGGTACTTTGGCAAGGTTTGACATTAGTGTTTTAAAAGAGGTGTTCAAAAGCAGCGAAGATGTTCAATGTTGCTTGGGTGATTAAATCTCTCATTATAAAACCTTTTCTTAGGGCTCAATCAGTTTAGCTTATCACAAGGTATTTAAAAGTTTCTCAATGTTCTTTGGGCAGAATAGGCCGTGTACCAAGGGGCTCTTTAATTTAGTGGAAAAAGATAGGATAGCAGCCAGTGCCTGGGAGTTAAAAAGATTATTTCAAAATAGGAAAAAGGCACAGATTGTTAACAGTGAATGCCATCAGGAAGATGCTTGTAAGTATTAAGGGAAATTAGGATGTCTCCATCTCTTGAAGTCATCAAGTCAGGATGGAGTATCATTTGAAATACGTGCATGAGGAAGTACACTGTACATGCACTGTGCATGGAGGAGTGTACCTGTCACCATATGAGTCCAGGAGGATTTGCACATGCCAAGCAGTTCTCACCTGGTTGTGTTCAGACTAGGTCTCTCTACCTGCCCCTGCTAGACTTGGTCAAATGCTCTCATGATGGTAGTTGTTCATTTATAGCACTCCTTTAAATCTATTAAGTATACATTTTCTCTCAAGGGAATAAATGTGCTCATATGAACCATGCACTTAAATGAAACAAAATGCTTGATCTGTGGGTTTTTTTTTGGTTTTTTTTTTAGGAAACACTGTCACTTTTGATGATGGGGAAAGGAAGGGGCTGTATGGGGAAAGACAGGAATGGCTGTTTCATTTCCTGAACTGGTTGGAATATCTTCCCCAGTATTTTTCCTCAGAAAATCTGATACATGCTCTCAAGATCAGTGCTGGGGGCTAAGTCATTGCATTCTGTAAAAATTACTTTTTCATTGGGGGAAGAAATTGCATGTATTCGTGGTGGTAGAGGTAGCTCTGAGTGTGAATGAACAAGGATGCAGTGTCTGTGTATCTCTGCAAGTACAAAATCAGTGTGTTCCTTGTCAGCCAAGGAATGGCTTCTGTTGTGTCCTACCTGCCAAAGCAGTGAAGGACATGGAGAGGAAGAAAGCTGTGAGTCCTCTCCTGCCTTGGCTGTTAGGGGGATGATTGATTGGGTTCTCAGTGGCCCATCAGTACCTTTGGTTTGGGATGTTTCCCCAAACCCTTCTGAATGTACAACGGGATCCAGTCCAGTCATGACAGCAGCTTATGCCTGGTAGGCACATTTCCAGACATCCTGATCTTTTCCCCACCACAGGACGAGTGCATGCCCAGTCATGTGTTGGAAGAAGGACTGTGAGAAGTACAGGATCTGGGTGCTCTGCTTGTGGCAGATTGCTGCTGGATGGCCTTTTCCTCGGGCACTCTCTTGACTTCAGCAGGGAATGGGTGCACCAGCAGCCCGTGTGCAGAAAACATGTTTTCAGCGAGCATCAGATGTTATATGTCTGTTCAGGACTGCAGGTTTTGGGGAAGGCTTGTCACTATAGCAAGTGACTTCTCTTGTCACTGAAAGTGACTGTCCTGCCGAAGGAAATTACCTCCTTGGAGCATTTTCCAGCCAAGCACTACCTTTCCCCCTCCACTGCTTATTTTATTATTTCATCAAGGCAGGCAAGGTCTTGTCTTCTTTTCTTTGCGCTCTTGGGCTGTCATGTGCAGGAAGACTTAGAGATAAAATCCTTTTGTTTATATCTTAATCTTTGAATTTCCTTGCATTTTGGAGGGCGTGTGTCTCCCCTGCATCTCTTGGTCTCCTTATTATTAATTATCTTGTCTGACCCATTTTGCTGACAAAGAGAAGGCACTGAGGAGAGACAGAAGTGGTTATAAGTGGACAGTTTTTTTACTTGTAGTCTTGCAATGACTCCACTTTTTCTTTTCTTTCCTTTATATTTTTTTAAGTGGTCTGCTGGCTTCTTTTTGAAATTGCTTTCTGTTAGTGAAGATTGAAGGTGAGCAGAGTTAATTGTCCAGGAGTCTAGATGAGATTTTGGGAATGGGGAAAGACTGTAGAACTTGGGAGATAAGGATTTCAGTTTTATCTACTTCATTTTGTCTTACTGTGCTGGAACTCCTCCTGCATCTGATACCAGACAAGTATCTTTCTCATGGCTGCTGTGGGGTCCTGTCTCTTCTTTCCTCACTTACATCTTTGCTTGGCTGTGACATTATTAAGTATAAGCTGAGAAATATGAAAAAGTTAAGTTGTGGCCTGGGTCGGAAAATTGACACCAAGAGCAGAGGTTTCTGAAGTGGCAACTTCATTCTTATGAGAAGAAAGGATGAGAAAAGACTTTTAGGACTTAATGACAAGAGTGGTTATTACTCCTTGGACAGTTTGGGTGAGTTCTAGTGTTGAGTGAAAGAAGTACAAAGCAAGCAGGGGATGTGCATGAGAGGCTTCATATACCAATGAAGTATGGTGTTTATGATCAGAACTCCACAGGGGCTCTTAGTTACATCTTGGGGAAAGGTCTATGTTCTAGGACAGTCCAGGAATATCTACTTATCCCCAACATAATATGACACAACTTAAGAACAAAGAAAGGCAGAGGGCTAAGCAAGTGACTCTTATTCAGGTACTAATAATTAGCCCTTGATGTCAAGCGAGGGCATCATGGCCAAAGCAAATTCTTCTTCATGAGCTTAAAGAAATTACCCATTTGTTCTCCTGGTGCAGATTACATTGCTTCCCTTTGTCACCCCAAAGAGCTGTTTCTTTAGCAAGTTCTGCCTCAATAAATTTAGGAGGAGTCCTGCTCTGACCCAAAGAAATTTCTGCCAGTGCTAGTTAGGAGTTTCTGGAGGTCAGGGCAGCTTATCTTCCTGCTCCCTAGAACAGAGCCTTATCCTGTCTTTGCCCCTTTAGTGCTACTGCCCATGTGTAACCTGTTCACAGAGGCTCTCACTAAATATGTTGTGTGTTAAGGACCTACATGAGGAGGTCAACTGGTGTTTTGCTTTGAGCCCTGGGTAGTTTAAAAGGGAGAGATGTGCACAGCAAGGGTATCTGACTGCATGATGTAATTTATGATTTTTTTTGCCCTTTGAGTGGCAATTGTGTTGATTTTTCAATTAAAAAAGCCCAGCAAAATGAACTTCAGAAACAGACACCTCCACACAAACCATGTAGCGATGCCATGACTATTTAAAGAAAGAGACAATCGAGAAGATTAAGTCTGGGAGTGTTCATGTTTCACCTTGGATACATTCACTGTTCTTTTGGTTGGTGTTTGTCTCAAAAGCAAGGAAGCTTTGTCACAGGGATCATAATTTTCTCAAGCCAAAACACTGTTCCCTGTACTGGAGCAGCCTCTGGCTGCTGAGAGCATGACCCTGGTGACAGTGACTCCAGCTTGGACAGCCCATATCCAGGGCTGCATGTTCCCACCCTCTCATTGTTTCTTCCCTTTGTGCCTGCATGGCTGTTCCTGCAACTTCGTAGTAAATCACATTGGGGAACTGAATTTTTGCTTCCAGGTAGTTTTTTTCAGCTGAATCAGTTTGCTGTCCAGCCATGAGGGTTGTGTGGGAGTGGGAAAGAGCAGCTGCTGCAGAGAGTGTGCTCAAGGCCTGAGAGGCTGCAGTCAGCAAGAGGGGAAAATGGGTAATTTAATCAAGGCCAAATGTTTACTACCCTTCTGGTGCCTGTGAAATCTGAAAACTGTCTGTCAGTGTCAAGGCATGTCTCTGCCTCTCTAATTGGTGGGATTAGCATCAGATTTGGGTTGCCATCTTCTGCTTATTGTGCTCTTTTATCCAGTGTTTGCATTTATTATTTGCATCACTTGCCAGTGAAAGTGAAAGGAACAGCATTCCTGGTGTAATGTAACTGTCCAGAGGTTTGATTACTCTTGCAGCATGTTGTGTGAAAAGGCAGCTGGCTGCAGCTTCTCTTTTCCAGAAATAATGCAAGAGCTATATATTCATTCCTTTAAAAAAGTGCCAGGGTTATGGAATGCACCTCACCAACCAAACACAAGCTCTTGGGCATAGGAAGTAAGAAAAATCAGCTTGTTTTTGCAGAGAATGTTGGGATGGGGGAGATAGCAGGAGCAAAGAATATTTTCTTAAATCAAGAAGTTGTTGTAGGAGTGGTGTCAACAGTTGGATTTTAAGTTCCTTGTCACAGGTGTCAAAAAATTGAGGAAACAGCATAAAAAAAATAAACCTTACAGAACCTGTGCCTTTCAATGCTTAGTGTATGAAGTGTACTGCAGGCTCTAACCAGGGAGAAACAATTGCCTTGAAAACCAGGGGTCGGGGTGACTGTTGCATGGAATAGTTGCTGCTTCTGAGATCAGATATTTGGGGAAAAGCTGTTAGGCCGAAAGAGACTTTTTTTTAATGTTTTGTTAAATTTCCCTCAGTCTTGGGATGTGGTCCTGTTATCTGTGGAGAAGAATTTCCTGGGGAAGCTGCTTTTTTGGGGGGAGGTGGAGGTGAAGGAGTTGGAAGCTCTTAACTCTGGACAATGCATAATATGATTTACCCCAGCCAGTCTTCTTAAGTTTCTCTCGACTGCCACTTCACATCCTGTTCTCCAATGAATGGGTGTAGCTGAGGTCTTTATTATGTGATCTGAATTTGTTTATTCTATAATGACAATGGTTAACTACTTGAGAGAAATAAGACTCAGATAATGAGCAGAGAACACTGAGGAAGTGGGTGATCTGCTTAGTCATGTGCTCTGTAGGAAAATGTTTGGGTTTTTTTCCGATTCTCCCTTAAAAAAGTAATTTAGAAGTGCCTTTTTCTTCTTTCTGTATTTACCATAGCACTTGTGAAAAACAAGAGAGGAGATCTCATATTTCAGTTGAATCAATACTTTTTGTCAGTGAAATGCTTATTTTAACGGAATGAGATACAGAGCTGGTAGCCTCTGTGCTACTGTGGGGCCTTTTTGTGAATGTGTCCTTTTATTGTGATGAGAAGGGGCATCCTCTAGGAAACCTTTTACTTCTGTCATTTGTCAGTGTCTTTTCCCAGGTAACAAGGGACAGGGCAGGAGGAAATGGCCTCCAGTTGCACCAGGGGAGGTTTAGATTGGATATTGGGAAAAAATTTCTTCACGGAAAGGGTTGTCAAGCACTGGAACAGGCTGCCTGGGGAAGTGGTGGAGTCACTGTTGGTTTTTATTTTTTATTTTAAAAAATATGTTGATGTGCCACTTAGGGACATGGTTTACTGGTGATCTTGGCACTGCTGTGTTAATGGTTGGACTTGATGATCTTAGAATTCTCTTCCAACCTAAAGAATTCTATGATTTTATGACTTAGCAACCTTGATTCAAGAATAGTAATTCACCAATCCAACTAATAATTGAAGAGGAGGGGAGAAAAATAGAGATTAGGCAAGAAATTCCATCCCTGTTGTATTTTGGGAGATGGCAGCAGCTGAGTGCAGGGATGCTGACTTCTTACAACATATGGCTGCCTACACTTGGGATAGTAATACGTCAAGAGGACACAAGAAAACCTGATTTCCCTGCTGTTCCCTCTGTACTTGCTCGCTGGGCATGGTTGCCAGTCAAGCAGCATTGGCAAATGAGCTTTGATAGAAAAGTGGTCATCTGGGGAAAGCACTTGACTGAGAGTTGCATTTGACTTTGAGAGAAAGAATACTTGAAAGGTTGTGGTTTTTTGACAATCACAATCTAATGCTCTCTCATCCTGCTTCTGAATCTTTTGGATTCTTCATGGGCATGAACATACAGTGTTGTCTGTTCAGTGAGAACAAGTACTGCAAAAGACATTAATGAAAGTTAGATGAATTTATACGTTTGGGAGATAGTGACATTTTTACTCTAAAAGAGTTGTGTCTTGTAGCCAGCAGCTACTTCTGGGTGACTGTTGTGGTGCTTGTTCACCACAGGCTGTTTTGTAAGGATTTGTTAATACATCCCTTTTCAATTGCACCTTCCTGTCTTAACATTTGGATATGCTTGTGCCTGCTGATGATGGTAGTTAAGTTTAGCATAAATTGGGACAGGACAGTTGGGTATGTTTACCAAAAGGGTTGTCCCACAGGATATATTATCTTTCTGTTAATATTTGCACGTCTCCTTAGCCCAACTTGCATTGTGCTGCTTTTAAAGCTCTTTTGGAAGTAAGCTCAAGTGTGTAGAGTCATATACTCATCATTTTACAAGCTAAAAATGTGATCTGCATATCATGAGACTCATAGCTCGGATACTTTTTTGAAATAATACTTATTATCTCTAATTGGGGGTGATTTTTATGTGTGTATGCAAACGATCCCCTGAGCTGTGTGTCGGGTTGTTTGTGCTGTATGGGGAGAGGCAGTAAGCTGCATTCTTTTCCCTTCCAGGCCTGTCCAAACCATTGGGAAGTTTTCAGCCAGCAAAACACAACCAAAGTGACACTTTCATTACTAAGGACAGAACCACAGGAGGCCATTTCATCCAGTTGCTTTCCCTGTGAGCTGCCTATAATGTCAATCTGAAGTGTTATCAAAGCAAACGTATTTGTGCAGGATGGGTAAGGGTCGGTGTGACTGTTTCATTTTGACCTCTTTAGTAGGAAAGGCAAAGATCAACTTTGTTCTCAAAACTAGCAGAAAAGTTGACCATTACAAGTGGCACATAATGTTTTGGTTTTGCCAGCACTGTACAATGTTGAGGGAGGGAATGACTCTGAAGGAAACCCATGTTTATGACAGTTTTTAATCCTTTAATGGATTTTTAATCTACACTGGGTTCAAAGAAAAATTAGTTTAATGTCTGATTGCTTGAGCGTAGCTTCGGTCTAAGACATGCTAATTGTCACCTTCATATCATGTGAGTTCAAAACTGTTTAGTTCCATTTCCTCCTACTTCAGGATTTCCTGGGGTTTTTTCTTTCTTTTTTTCACTCGTTTTCTTTGGTAAACTGTAGGTGGCATAAGTAATGCTTCCTCATCTCTAGTGTAATTATCTTTGCTGGAGGTGGGGTAGGGAATAAAGAGGAACAGACCCATGTGGAACTCTTCCTTTTTCTAAAAACTGCATAAACCAGAATGCCAGGTTGTAAGTCAGGTTCTGAAGAGGGGAAAAAAATGAGGCATCAAAACCAAACTGCCAGACCTCTGTGATTCTCTGTGCTGAAAAGCAGACCTGTGGCCAAAGGCAGAGCTAAGCTGTGTTTGCTTTGTGATCTGTCGATGGCAGTGTGCAGTGTGAGTGGCATCTGTCTCACAGGGGATGGGGGGCTGCCCTGGACTGCTGCTGATGGGAGAGCTCACATCCTGAGCAGGGGCGCAGTCACAGGCAGTGAATCACTCCCCTGTGAGGAAATGTGCTTCTCCGGGAGGCAAAGAAAGAAAAGTGTGTGGATGGGGATGATACTGAGAAAACAGGATAAAATCAGGCCTTTTAACATTTGTCAAACTTGCGGTTTTCCTCATTCTGAAAGATGGAAACATTGCTTATGAGCTATCCCAGTCTGCCTGTGTGGGATACCCTTCAAGGAGGTGAGCCACAGTGTTCAGATATCTCAATGACCAAAGCCAAAGCTTGTGTTCAAGTAGTGGCAGTGACTGATCTTTCCTTCCGAGGGGATTAGCTCTGAGCCTTTTTGCTCATCTCTGTTTCACGGCTTCTGTTTATGTAATTTAGTCTTGATTTATTACATAACGTCTTCTCTGGCACCTATGTATAACAAGAGCTTAAACTCCCAGAGGAATCCTTCAGTTATCTGGATCTTCCCTGCTTCTGGGAATTGGCTTGTGTCTTGACACAGTTTGGGTGTTCACATGCAGAAGGCTTGGCACACCTCTCCTTTAAAATGACTCTTCAAATCTATCTTTTGGAATATGAGAATCGTTATCATTAATGCAGGGTAGGGAAAATTGCCCCAAATCAATCTACTATATAAAATGTATTGCATATAACTTGGAATCCTGCAGTGCTATGCCCTGCTATTGAGTCTTCTGCACCACTGGAAATATCATCTTGGGATTTTACTCCTCTCATAGGTCTTGGTTGTTTTTCTGTAGTTGTAATACCAGGGCAAAACCTATACAAGCACACCCCAAAGTATCTTTTACGTTGGAATGCTGCTTGCTTTGCAGAGAAGGAAAGGTTCATTTTCCTCATGCAGGGAATGCAAGTGCCATTTATATAGAAGTTGACAAAGCCAGAAACATAAATGGACATTCTGTGAAGTAAGAGATGAAATTTGTTATTTTTTTGATGGTGATAATCCAGATGAGTATCAGTAATTGCTGGAAACAAAACTGATCACATGCTTCTTACCTCGGGTAGCCTGAACTTTTATGCAGTACTAACCAAACAGCTCTTCTGTGGTGGTTCACCAGTGAGGACATTTCAGGTTTCCAAAGGGAAGAGCTGATTTATAGGAAGTCAGTTTCTGCTTTAACAGGAGTAAATAAAATTGCCTTTAGTAATTATTTACATATATATACACACATTTGTGTACAACCACAAAAACAGCGTGCCTGTTTCTGCTGGCTCTGTCCAGAGCTGAAGAGCCTCATGAAATCCGTGGGGAAAGGAGCACTGGCATCTTAGGAAGAGTTCGGGTTTTCTGTGAAGGTTACAAAATGTTGCCACTGTTGGTAGTGGGATGTTCCCACATCCCCTTTGGACCACAGGAGAGAAGGACCCTGTGGCTGGTGGGGGGCTCCCCCAGCAGGTGATGGATGTGGCTGGGCTGTGGTGCTGGCTCAGGTTGTGTAAGGATCTGCAGATGCTGCCATTGACTCGAGCTGGCTCTTTTTGTTCGCATCACAGTGGGAGCCAGGCCTTATGTAATGCTCATTGTCACATTCTCTGTTCCAGCACTGTCATGTCAGCAGAGGGGAAGGATTAGCTCTCCCTTTTCTTCATGGGGTGGTTTTTGGACTTTTTTTCCCTTTCTCCCACTCTTTCTTGCAGCAGCTTTTGTTGTTTTTGTTGTGAGGGAACAGCCGGTTTCAGGCTGGTTTTAGGAGGGAGACTGTTAACCTAGAGAGAATAAAAGAGCAGGTCCAGCAACTCTTCCAAAACTGATAAATGCATGTGTTTTTTAAAGCAGTCTGTTACTTTTTCCCCTCAATTCCTTCTCCCCATAATTCACAGGGGACTCCTTAATACTGACATCTCACATCCAGCATGGGTGAAGACTAGATGCATTGTCTTGTATTTTTGTGGGGTGGAGAGAAGCACACTTGCCTTCCTCAGAAGGGTGGTCCAGGGCAAGCAGATGCTCCCCACTTTGATTCTCTAGGCTGCTTCTTTTTCCTTCAGTTTATTATTCCCGTGGAAAACACATCACTTAAAGGGGATCCATGCCACTTAGTTTTGTTGTGTTTTGAACAAGAGGAAAAGGAGAATTGTTTTCTTCCTTCCCAGCCAGCAGTGTGGCCACCAGTTAGCTGTGAGTCACAGCTGAAAAACTGTGTTGCTTGAGTCTCGACAGTCTCAGGTTGTGAAGGAAGAGAGGATTTAAATCACGAAGTAATCAATTAAGGATGGCTTTAAATGCAATTTGTGGAAGTTATTCACAGGGGAAAGAAGATTCTGTTGGTTTTTCAGTAAATGCTTGCTTTGTTAAAAGTGTGTAGGGGATCTTCTGGACTAGTATTGGTAACACTATTGGCTCGTTTTTGGGAAAACGTTTATCCTTTTAAGTGATTCCCCCTCTCCCCTGCTATTTTTTACATGCTAATGTAATAGAGATGTTAATATGTTACAGAACATAAATTAGAGAAATTATAATGTTGGTTAGAATGAAGCTGTCCAAACCTATTGATCTTGGGTTTATTTCTTGGTAGATTTTTAAGTTGAACAGAGAAGTATTAATTGTTATTTTGCAGTAACATTGCAAGTTATTGCCTTGCAAACTGTTATGAGATTTTTGTTGTACAGAGAAGCATAAGCTCATGACTTCCTAAGTGACGCATCTGTGTGCTTTATAATAATGTTACATTAGTTACTGAATACTGCCTATAAGGTGCCAGAATAGTGCTAGCAGTGATCCAGCAAAAAGATATTTCCCCCTAGGAGCCAGCAGTTACCTTCACAGACATCCAGTCTGGAGTGTTTGTATGTGAGCTGAGAGTATTGAGAGGAATCTTGTGGCCCAAACCAACCATTTTACTCTTTTGCTGCCAAACAAAAAAGAAAAATAGTTAAAGGAAATTATTATTACCATAAAACATTACTGTACAGCAGAGACTGAAGAGCATTATGCACCACTGACTTAGAAATACCTGGTTTTATTAAACTGTCTGTGCAAATCCTCTTGTGGTTTCCCAGGGTGCTGGGTTCTGTTTCTATGGCCAGGCACCACAATGGCCAATATGAAGTCTTGGTTATAAAACAGGCTTTAAGGGACAAATCTCGATGAGCCCCAGATATTGGACTTGGCTGGAGATTGGGAAGGTAATGGAATCCTCTTTACTCTTCAGCACTGAAGGAGTATTAGTGTTAAACCTGCCCTTTCTGAAGGGATTTGTATGGGATGGATCTGTACTCAGGAATGAGCATGTCCTGTGCCTGAATCACCTGTGTCATAGCAGGCAAAGAGCTGCTGTAATGTCACTTTGGCTTCTGTGGCTTCCTGTAGGTACAGGGGAACTCCAGTGTACCCTTCCTGCATCCTTCCTTTTTACTCCATGGTATCTGTAACAGCTAATTAAATAATGGTTTAGTATTTATAGTGCTGGTTTGTCTTCTGATGAAAGCTGTGTACAGAAGTGGCCCAAGTCCCCACATCCCCTGCTGATTGTTGTTTCACCTCAGAGTTTGGCTCGTGGCGTGCGTGACTCTGCTGGGAACTGCTGTCATGTAGAAGGGAAAAAGTTACTTACCCATTTTTCTCTCAATTTCACATGTACGAAGTGATTTTAAAGCTTTGCAGAGCGGAATTAAAACATGAGAACAACAGAGATGTGTCCAGATTTGCAAGGTTTCCTTGTCCAGAACCAGGCCTCCTTTCCGTGCTGAGAAGGGGGCAGTCATCACCACATGGCATTTACTTACTATCTGAAATGTTCTACCTTAAAAAAGCAAAGCCTGAAAAACTTCAGAACTATTTTTATCTTTGTTGAAAGACAGGACATAATACATGAGAGAGTCTGTCTTGGATGTTAATTTGATGTGCAGTTGATTGCAGGGTTTAACTTCCTGGGTAGGATAAACATGACAGCTCTTTTCTCCTCCCTGAGTAGGCAAGAGGGATTTCTCGGTGTTTTCCCCTAATATCCCACCCCGGTTTCTCAGCAGCCTCACCATGTGTCGAGGCACTGTACTGTAAGGATGTCTGGCTGTCTGTTGTAAGGGTGGTGCAGTGGGTTTGATGTTTATTTCTCAGTGCTGTGTCCCTCCCCCTGGCACCCACCCTGCTTGGGGGGCAGCTCCCAGCCCGCAGCAGGGCAGGGGCTCCAATGTGGGACAGCCCAAGAGTCCAGCTGCAGGTAATCAGTTTATCTCTTGCAAAGTGCCCTTCCTGCAGCGATTAAACATTGAGCACAGCGTGCCTGCGTGTGCAAAGGCAGGAGATGGGGCAGGTTGGAATAACTCAACCATAAAACCGTGGCAGCAGCTACAATCTGGCCCTGTTGTGTAATTCCCCTTGGTGGGAGGCTCTGAACTGGGTCAGATCGGTGTGAGAAACGAGGGCAGTCTCTGGGCTGTGTCCCATGTACCTGCTCCCAGTACCGCCAGGCAGGGTGGGACGGGAGCCCTCCTGAGACCCGGGCTTGGGCAATGCCAAATGGAGCTGCCAGAGCCCAGGAGGAGGGTGGGAGGGAGGAAGACAGACGGCACCATGACAATAGGCACAGAGGAGTTAACCATCTTTATTTCACCCGGCTTCTGCATGATTTAATTAAGTCTTTTCAAAAGCTTCTGTTTAACTCTCCTGTATATGGCTAGGGCTGCTGAGAGGGTGTCAGGAGTTGGCTTATACAGAATGTGTGTTTACTGCTAAACAAAAATAAAGCTTAGATTCGAGCCCTTTTGTACTCCAGTCTGAGAGAGCCACTCTCCACTGGGTTTGATTTTATTTAAAGAAGTAGAGCGACCCATATCCTTACCTTTAAACAATGTTTGGAAAGTGTTAAGTGTTTTGATTTCGGGGTTTTTTTTAGGTTCTGTAACAAACAATGAAACATAAGAGGATGACGCACAGGAGGATACTGATGGGAGAAACTGTATCATGTGTAATTCTTTGACCTGGAGCATTTAGTGGCGTTACAGCACTTCTGTTTTTCTGTTTGTAGATGAGAATTAATTCCTGCCATATTAGTGGTGTTTGTGTTTGTTTGTTTGCTTTGGTTTTTGTTTGGTTAGTTTGCTGGGATAGTAAAACAGAAATTTTAAAATATGCCTCTGTCGATGTGGGTTCAAGGTGCTGTATAGTACAGTATGGACAACATGGGAATAAAAAAATCCCCTTGTAATCCCAGGTGACCAGCAGAGACCCACAAAGGTGACCCTACTGACCATCTCCTTCTGGAATGTAAGGAAACATGTGCAGCATTACAAGTTACAGGTTTGAGTATATTTGTTTTCACCTGGGATGAATATCAGCTCGAAGGGAACATTGTTGCTACTTAAAAGAAAAAATAAGCTGCTGTTTTGAAGACTTTAGTACAACATTTGTCAGGAAAAACTTCTGGTAATACATGGCTTTGTGTCTGCAGCCCTTGACTGAAGTCACCAGAAGTCAGAAAGCAAGTGATGATGGAGGTCACTGTATCGCAGCAGCCTGACAGAAACAGGACTCGTACCTGCCTACCATCAGACCACAGAAGCTGAATTAATATCTCTGGCTTCTGTAAACTGGCATGGTTCCACTTGAGCTAATTCAGATTTTGGCCTTTTCTACCATCTGCTTGACTATCCAACTTACTTTGTGTGACACATAAATAGCGTAGGGACTTCAGTTGTCTCTGCCTGGTGGTAAAGTGCTCCTGGGACCAAGTGGTGAAAGGCTTCCTATTCCAGTGCCAGTTCTGTAAAGCGTGCTCTTCCCCTGTGTTTTCTTTCTTTCTTTCAGACACTCTTCAATGTTATTGAGAAGCTGAGAGGGGCAGAGCAGGAACTGATGGCTTCTGCTGGAATAATTCAGCATACTCAACAGTTAGGTTTTCAGCTCTGCTAGAGGGGTGTTGAGTTGTCTTTAACCTTCAGGCTTCTGAGTCCCTCTGGTAACTGCTGAAAAACAGCTGAAAATGAAATTTTTCTGTTCCTTGAAGTGTTTGTAGATGTGTGAGCTGCATTATCATCTTAAGAGTTTAAGTGGCTGATCAGTTCTTAAACATTTTATAGCTTACACTGGAAATGTGGTCTAAGTAGGGGGCAGTGGGAAACAAGTGATGAGGAAATGTTTCCCTCATCTTTCTTTAAAGCTTTCTGGGGAACGTGTGGGTAGTAATCCTCCTGCAGCTTGATTTTTAAACACATCCTTTGCTTTATGTTCCTTGAGATGAAGATGCCTTACTTTCCTTTCTTTGGTTGTGTTTCTTTTCAACCATCTTACACAGCTCCTTTATGATCATTCTGTTCTTAAGGAAGAAGAGTGCTCAGAAGAACCCATCACTGTCCAGTGTGTGATATGAACAGATAAACTTCTGCCTTTGTGATTGCCCCGGTCCTCTCTTTAGGCTTTATTGTTGTGTTGTACCACAATTTCTGCTATGGTGCACAGGAGGAGTTGTGCACAGCCAGTTCCAGTTCTTGTCCTTGAGAGAAAGGAAATGCAAATTCTGTCTGACCCATCCTTCCTTTGTGTTGACTTCTTACCCTCTTTTACAAAGGCATGCCCAATGTTTAGGAATTGGATCTTTGTTGTCTTCTGTCCGAATTAATTAAGGTAACACTGTTTCTGTTGTGTTGGTTGGATCAGAGAGTTCAGCCAGGCTCTGATGAGGAACTGGGTGACCTTGGCAGTGGGTACAGCTGAGGCAGGAGGGGGTTCCTGTCTCTGACCCACGTCTGCACAGTGTGATGGTGCTTGCAGGGATAAGGGTAGCAGGTATCCATAGGGGACTTCTGAGACTGGTGCTTTTTTCTGTGCTTCATGTTTGGACAGCAGTGTTCTGAAGGTGTTCACATAATTTGTTTATTTTGCATCTCTGACAATCAGACATTGATACCAGGAGTCTTTCTGCTGTGGCCATGTCGTGGATACCAATAAAGAGGTGGAGGGTTTTTGGTGATTAGTTAATATATTGGTTCTGATGCTGATTCTTCAATGCTAGACCTGTATCATTATGATCCATTGCTTGTGGCATCCATTTTCTACACAGGATTTTGGGCACTGTCTGATATTTAACAGTCTGATATAACTGTTATTTGAAAGGCTGGTGGCAGATACGCTGTTTTTATGTGCCATAATCCTGCTATGATGTTGAGCCTTGGGGCTCAAAGCTTGGGATTGGCTGGGCTCATGGGCCTCTCTTTTCTTGCAGGGCTGCCTCACGGTAGAACATGAGCAGGTAATGCACAAGGAGCACCACTGGGAATCATGTCAGACGAGTCAATCTCAGGGAGTGATCCGGACCTGGACCCGGACTTGGAGCAGGAGGATATGGAAGAGGAGGAGGAGGAAGATGAGGAGGAGGCGATGGAGGAGGACAATGATGGGGATGACGAGGAGGACTTACTTGATGAAAGTGGTAAGTGAATGGAGCTGTGAGTCTCTGCATACATTACACATATGCTATAGGAAAATGGCTGTGGCCCCCTAGTACATTGTGTAAGGGTTAAGATTTGTCCAGCTCTTGGTAGGGAGAAGTGCTTACGTGGGTGTTTAGTTTAAATAGGGATTTAATGTAGGTTAAATATGGAGCCCTGGCCAAAAAAATTCCCTTCATGAAAACAAGCCACAAGCATAAAATGTAAGAAGGATAAAATTTTTAAAACAGCTTCAGATTTTGAGAAAGCAATTATATAAAGAAGTAAATAAATAAGTTAACTAGCGGTGTTAAAAGAGTGTGGTGAAAACTTTACATCACCAGCTTGCCCAGAGGTAAACAATTTAATGGATGCTATGGGCAATTATTGCTCATTTACAATAATCATCTTTAACAGCTAGAAAATGTTCTTTTCTGACAGCATACAGGTTGGGTTCAGTTTTGCTTGTGTGTTTTACAAGATGAAAGGTGGAAATGCTGACTAAGTTGTCCCCTTTATCCTCACTTAGTTATATCTGCCCTACTCTCCTCTTCATGAGAGGTCAGAACCATTACAGCTGTTTGTGGGCATGTGCTGTGCAGGTTACATTTGAGTGTTATTGGGTAACTGTTGTGGGTTATGGCATGATCCTGGAAATTGATTTGTTGGTCCAGCAGAAGGGCTGATGTTCTGGGGCACACAGACAGGAATGCATAGCTCAGGTGGGAATTCCCCAAGCTGAATTTGCCATCAAATTCATTGTATCATGAAACTGCAGCTGGAGCTGCTCTATTTGCTTCCTTAAAAATTGCAGTTTTTAATGGACTTCAAAGGGTGTGCAGGTATTTGAATACACCTACCTAAACCTACTGGGAGTCTTCCTTTTCCTAGCATGGAGTGTGTTAAGAACAAATACTTCTCTCTTCTAGTCACTAATGTATTCTTGGCTTCAGAGTACATTGTTGTCCTTAAGTGTTGTTTGTTTTGGTTTTATGTTCTTTTACCCATGTGCTACTTAGAGATGCTGTTTTGGTTTTAAATGTGTATTAAATCTTTACAGAAATGGATTTTATTCCTCTGTTTTTATTCATGTAATGGCTTTTTCTAATGAGAAAGTAGCAGAAAAGGAAGTGCTAGTTCAGGTAAGAAACAAATGAATTGTCAATACAGATAGTTACAGGACCACAGATTACTTTGTCTCTGAGACTGGTGGTGACCTTGTCACTTTGTTCATGGGACCCTGCACCCAGTGGAGCTGTGGGAAGTGTGACATGATAGCCCAACTTTTATTAATAGAAGGGAGTGGCTGTATGCCATGTCCAAGTGGGTCATTACCCATGGTTGTTTTATCAGAGACCCATGTGCTTTATCATCAGCATCTGTATTATTGTGGGTGAGTACTCATAACTGTTTGTCAAGATTGTTCTTTCCAAAGCAAACAAGATTAATGTAGGTATACAGAACATCATTAACTGCTAATGGCAGCTGTTTATTTTCATCTTAAAACACTAGAAACATGTTTATGCTTTATATAGTGACTAATTAAAAATCAATTTTAACAAATTTAGAAAATAATGAGGAAGAGTAAGAAGACAATTTACATAAAACTAACATAAAATGTTTTTGTAGTTGTTCATTTGGTACAGGTAAAACTCTCTCTTCCACAATCAGAGCAAAACTAGATTGCCTCTGAGGTTTCAGATTGTTGAGCTTTAATTCTGTCTGTCAGAGTATCTGGTTGCTTTCTCGGTGCTTAGATGTGCAATTATTTTCTTCTGTGGAGGTGTCCAGTCTGCTTTTCCTGATACCTCCTCACAGCTACACAGTGACTCAGAAATGTCATTTGGCATCTGTATTACCTTAGCTCTAACACAGAACCAGTCTCCTGCTGTTTGCCCTATGAAATATAACCAACCTCAGAACTTAAAAGTTCATTTTGTTTTGCCCATCTGATGTTTGCAGTCCTGTCTTTTTAAGTGAATCTCATTCATAAAAATAGTCTTAGGAATAGGCAGTTTTATTCACAAGAAGGGATGAAGTGCTCTAATGTTTATACTGTAAAGCATTTTAAAAGCTTAATTTTAATATATTCTGTCAAAACTTTGTTCTCCCTATTCCCAGCTGTGCTGTTCTCCTCCCCTTCTGGTACTGTGGTTGTTCTGATCCCATTGGAGATCCTGGGGGGATTGTTCCCTTGTGGATGGGCTCTTGCATATTTCCAGCACTACAGGATTTAGAATATTATTAATATTTCACAGTTAGTTCTTTGGAAGGACAACAGGCTGAACATATATTTCCTCCAAACTGAAAGTAATTACTTGTTTTAAATAATAGTGATTATAACAATTATAAAATTAACTTTTTTATTGTTTGCTTGCAAAGCAGTGGCTTTATTTCAGGATTTCTGTGTTCTGATGATGACTCAAATGAGTTAAGAACCTTCCAAGGTTAATGTAGTGTTATCCACCCCTGTTGATTGTGGATAGTATCATCTCAGACTTTAGCAGTGTTTTACACCCTTAACTTGTTTTTGTCTTTTTCATATATATATATTGCGTATGTGGAGTTAAAACTTGTGGCAAGTTCAGTTTCATAATTTTCTTGGAATTCCTTTTATATTCTGATAATTGAATGCCATCTTCAGTTTTGCTGCAGTTTTTCTCATTTCTGCTCAGTTTTGTTTGCAGTTAGTGTAGGCTGTCCCACAGATGGTGTAGAGTTTGGTTTGGACTTGTATGGTACAACTTTCAGTCCTGGTGAAAGTGGTTCTTAAACCTTTTCCCCCTGTCCTCAAGGAAGACAAAGAGCATGGAAGGCTAGCTTTCTGAATATTTCTGAGTAAGTGAGAGCTAATAACCACACAGCTTACATCCTTTATACATTTCTGCCGTGGTGGTCAGTTAATGAACCTTGGCATCATGTGTAGGAGCTCTTACTGCTTTGGTCTTTCATTTTTCCAGTGCTCCTTCCAGGCCATTCCTGCCCTGACCCTTAGAGCCCCTTTCCCAGTGGCTGGCAGCCCGCCCAGCCATCCCAGCAGTATGCTTCAATCCTACCCAGAGGCTTCCCTTGCTTCTCCAGCCTTGTCATCCCTGCCCACTTCATCTGTTTTCTCATCACCAAAAGTGGGTTGCAGCACTTGTTTTATCATGTTTGATTTTCTGATAGCAGTGTGTGACTGCTAAGAACTTTTTTCATTAGCTCCTTAAATCTTTTTCACTAGAAATGTAATGTACTGATGACTATAGAGATAAAGGGCTGTTTCAAGTCCTGCACTTTTTCTCTGATCCTGGTAGTTGCTCAGGGCTGTATAGAACTCTATAGGAATAAAAGCTGATTTCAGCAAAGAGGAAACAAACCTCCAATATGGATTTTACAGATCCTTTCAAATGCAGGGACTGTTCATACCTTAGAGCTTTCCCAAGGAAAGCTGTAGAGTGTTTGAATGAATCCCACTGTAGTGCTCTGTTTTTCCACTTACTGAATGTCTTTTGATTATTCTGATTGAAGTCTCTGGAATTCGTTGTCTGTTACTTATACATGTTGCTGTAATTCTGCTATTAATAGTGATGCCAAGTTGTTTGTTTTCTTAGCTCTAAGTATATGGGTTAAACACTTCCTTAAATTGTAGGTCAGGGATAAAAGTAGTTGTTCAGTTCTCTGCAAAAAGGCCTTAATGAACACAGGCATTCAGACACTGTCCTCAAAGGCTGCTCCCTCTTCCCAGCTCAGACTCAGACCCTTCTTCCCACTCGCTGGCAAAGTGCTGCAGCAAACCAGAACTGGTTTGTGTGGGGTTTCCATGGACATACAGACCCTTCAGGAGGAGTGAATGAGGAGCACAGTTGGTTGGTGGTACAGAGTAGCAAGTCCCAGGAGAGGACACACAGGTGCCTGTGCTCTTTTGCACTGCAGCCTCTCAGTAGGGTGAAGGTGTCAGGGCCAAGTCTCAGAAGCTCTGAGTGATCAGCACAGGAGGTGAGTGAGGGGGAAGAGACCCTTTTCCTCATGTTCCTAAAACTGTGTTCATTCTGTTTATAACATTTGATAGTATCATGACAGATTCAGTTATCTTTCCTTTCTGGAGGTGATCCACAATGTATTTCAGTGGCTGCTTTTTGCTTGAACTTGAGCTGCCACTTGGTACTCCCACTTTTGACTTCCCTGAGATACGAAGGCAAGAGTTCTTCACTTCAGGTGGCAGCCACTGCTGATCCAGGTTTAAAAAACCCCATTGCTTTGCTTGAGCCCTTGCTAGAGGAAAGTCTGTTCATTTAAAGGTGTCCTGCTAGATCAGCTTTGCCTACAGTTTTCACCTGGTAGTTGGGAAAAAAATATTGGCATGAAATTATAGCAAGAATGAGATGATGTTAATGTGGTCGTTCCTTTGTGGCTCTTTGTTGGGTCATCATCGTGGTGTATACAGCAAGGGGTGCAATTACATTGAAAGGGAAATTGATTTGTAGCTGCCTGGGTAATTTCCTTGCCTAACCTGATGGGGAAAAACCAGTAGTTAACACCTTACTTACTAGGAAGTTCATTAGAACCTGAAGGTATTAAAGCTGAAATTATTTTGGAAGTCTGTTTTTAAAGTCACATGGAAGTGTGGGTTAATATTTCTTTGAATGGCACATTAATGCATCCTTGAGGTACAGAGATCTGCTACTCGTTTTGGAGATGGTGTTATTCATGTGCTTCCCACCCCAAATCATTCCATTTTTTCTTCTCCCCAACAAATTGCTGGAACAAAACGAAACTGTGGGGTGTGTGGGAGTCCCCAGCTGGATGTGTGTGGTTGGGAATAGAGCAAATTTCTGTCCTTACAGGGGAAGAGAGGAAAGTCTTTGGTATAAATCTGTTCATTTTGCAGGCTCCTCCTGCTCAAATACATCAGCTTTTGCTTTTCAACTGAAGTTATTCTTAAAAATTAGGGCATGTTATACTCACCTGTATGAAACAGGCAGAGAAAAAGTGTGGAGACATTCTCCTGAACAATATCCTGCTAAATGGTATCCTATTCTATATAATTTATATCCAGATTTAGAAAGGCCCATAATGCTGGAGAAAAAAAAGATGATGATAAAAGGAACTGCTGTTAGAAAGTAATTTACCTGCAGTTTTTACTGAATTGGATGGTCCTGCCTGTGTTGGTAAATGGAGATTTGTCCCAGCAATTTGAAGTCTTTTTGCCTTCTACTTTTGACCAGACTGCACACCATTTTCTCTTAGGAACCACTGATTTCAAATCATCCTCCCTATCTACTGGAAAATGAAATGTATTCCTTAAGAGGAGGAAAAAGTACATACTTCTCTAATCTCTCAACTCCATCCAGAAAGCAGCCTTTCACTGCTGTCTTTGGTGGGATCAGGGGCAGATGGGCATCCCAAGGTTGAGGCAGCCTCAGACAGGAGCTGCTCTTTGAGGAACCCTGTAATGAGGTGTTTCCATCTGCTGCAGTCCAGGGCACAGTTGGCTTGGTTGCTGCTTGCTTTCTTCCTCAGACTGGTGACATGTGCTTTGATCTCCTGTCCTTGTTTAGCTGGTGGCAGGGGCTAAGGAAAGGCACGGGCCTCTTACTAAGCTTGGAGTGGAGATCAGGCTCTTTTTGTTGGTTGGAAGTGGATGAGTTGGAGGAAAAGCTGTGGAAAGAAAAAAAAGTCAGGTTTTTCCTAATCTAGGGAAGCACTGAAGATGATCATGAGGGTGGCTTTAATTTTGAGCTCTGCTGTGTTCTGTGTGTACGTATTACAGAGTGGTGGGTGCCCATAAGTGATAATCCTATGATTTAACCTGCAAGTGGATCTTTGTAGAGTGCAAGGTGGATTTTTTGGGGAAAAAGGGAAGAGTGGTGATTGACATCTTCCCATTTTTTCCTTCCTGATGTACTTCCCTATCTAGATTCTTTTATTTTCAGTATTTGTGACTGGATGCAGCTCCTTCTGGAGCCTGCCAGTGCTATTTCCAAGGAAGCTGGAAGGGCATATCCAGGGGGAAGAAAACTTATGCTCAAGTCTAAATTTTTTGCCTGCACAATGGCACTGGTCTTACTAAACTTTGGAAGCCAAACCTGAACTTCCACTTACCACTGTGCACTTTGCTGTTCTTAAACAGCCAGATAGATTTTAATGCTTGTAGTAACTTTTTGTAGACTGTCTTCCAAGCCAATAATTGCCTGCAAAGAGAATGGCTTGTGTGGTGTCAGAGGTACAAAGGTAATTACTACCTGAGAAGGACTTTACTTGTGAACTAATATCCTGCATATTGACATGTGTTTGAACTTTATCAAATTGTTTTAGAAAACTGTGTTACTTTAGAAAATGATGTGATGGATCAAAGTGCTTAAATATGCTTTATCTTAGAGGGACAGACTGTGGGGCTCAGCCTCAAGTCAGGTTGTTGTGTGTAACTCAGTCAGCAAGTGTGCATCTAACTGCAGATTTTGGATGTGTTTCTCAGGTGACTTGGTATAACTAAGAAGTTGAGGTGGATTTATTGTTTTCTCAGTTCCCGAAAGTGATAAGAGCTTTGTCTGTCAAGGATGTGCTCTCTGCATCCACAAATCCTAACTTCGAGACTTGGTTTCCCAAGACCCAGAAAATTAACAGCTGGCTGGTTTCTATGTTTCCACAATCCAGCTGAATAAAGTACAAAAGAGTTAGTATCAAAGGTGAGAAGAGGCTGGATGCTAGCATTTGCAGTTTTAGCAGTCCTGCGTGCTGAGTAATACAGAAAGGTTATGTTGAAATAATAGAGAAGTAGCAAAAGCCCCATTGGTTTCTCTGGGAACTTTGCTTCCTTACAGAAGGCTGCAGATTTTACCCATTATTTTTATTTTGGCAGTTTCCCAGTAGCACAGTCTGTCTGTCAGAACAAATGGTGTTTTCTGTGTGCAATCTGAGGGGCTTGGAGCTGCCAAACTCCAAGGGTCTGCATGCTGGGGGCTGCTGATGCCCACACAGCCCCTGCGGCAGGCACCCACCTGCCTTGAACTGGATTTACCGGACCTACTAAATCCTCTTGGGTGCTTTGCTGGGAGCAGCCAGTGCTGGATGCTTTGTTAGCTCCCCTTCTGCCCATTCGGAAGCTGCAGATTGCCTGGCTGGGCGTTTTGTTGTGCTGGGGCAGTTTGGGTTGTGGGAGGATGAGAGAGCTCCCTTGCCTACGAGCCGTTTGCCAGTGAATCTGGGAGGAATAGGGAAAGGTAACAGGAGTGGGGAGGAGCGTGGGAGGAGGCAGTGCCTGGCGTTTGGGGGGGGTTTATCGACTGATTCCAGCCTTTTAACTAACCCTGTGAACCGGGTTATTCTCAGCAGGGTGAGGTGTGGCTTGAGGGCTGCTGTGGGAAGGAGGGATGAGATCCTGAGGAGTGCTGTCCCCCCAGCCCCCCGTGCAGGGGGTTACAGACTGACGATGTTGCAGGTCAGTCGCTGAGCCTTTCACTGCCTGCCTGCTCTGTCCGAAAGTTCAAACTCCCTCCCCGGGCTCCTCAGCTTATCGCAGGAAGGGGGAAGCTCTGAAAGAAAACACCGGTGACTCCCCTGCCCGCCTCCCGGGCTCTCTGACAGCGGCTTCCTTTTTGAGAGGGTGGCACAAAGTCTGGCATAGTCGAAGTGTTATATAACCTGGAGTAATGACTTGCTTTACTTCTTTAAAAGGAGGTGATGACGCCAGAGCTCTGTTTCCTTCAGCCTCGCCGATTGGGTGCAGGGATTGGCAGATCTCGTGAAATGATGTGGTGTTATAACAAGCTACACTTCCCCCCCCGCCCCCCCCTCTTTTTCTCCCTCCTTCCCTTTGATCTATTGCGTATGATGGAATACAAAATAGAAATCCTTCTCTGCAGTTCAAGAGCAGCCCACGTCCGTGGCTCTGCATTTTCTATATATATGTACACGGAGGTTTTCAAACTATTTTTTTGCCTGTTTTTTATCTATTCTCTTAAAGCTGCCACAAACGTGAGAGTAGCGTGACGGCACCAGGAGCTGTGAGCGAGCAGCTCTTAACTCAACAACAAACTGCTATCCAAGTCTTCTTCCTGCTTTTCTGATAAGCAGGAAGAGATTGTGTTTTATTGGCCAAAACCTTGCTTTTTTTTTTTTTTTTTTTTTTTCCTTTTCATGAAGCAGCCAGAGAATCTCTAACAAAGGACAGCCCCGCTTGCCTTTCTGTCGTGCCTGGTACCTTTTTTGCCCCGTGTGTGTTTCCATGGTCAGCTTTGCCCTGCGCCTGGTCAGTGCTCATACACACTGTATGGCCTCATGTGCAGCTTCTGAAACCGTGATGAAATCACACGGAAACTGGTTAGCAAATCTGCAATGTGGCATTTTCCCCCTTGAACAGGTAAGGAGTGGCAAAGTCACTTTGCCAAGGTCGCCCAATGAGTGTGAAGGAGCCAAAGTGAAAATCCTCTGGTTTACGTTTTAGGCAGCGCCCCTTCTATGTTGAAATGTGAGGTGAAACACTTCTCTGATTTTCATTCGAGTTTGAAACCATACAAGGGGTCCTTATTTGCATTTCCCCTAATTTATGTGTACTATGCTGGTTTTAATGACTGGCTAAATAAAATGCACATGTAACTCTATGTTGTACAAGTGTAATATTAATACAAGTTTGGAAGGAGGGAAGAAACTGTTTTAATGAAATTAGAAGTATTCTTCAGATTTTAAACCACTATCATACCACAATGATTTCCTTTATTTATGTTTTTAATTTCTTGCTTAGACTTAATAGAAACTGCAGCACAACTTTCAGAAGTGTCTGGCTCATCCCTGGGATCAAAATTGTTTTTATTTTGTTAATGGTAGTTTGTACTACAGATGTCGAAAAAGTCTTGTTCACATTTTCTTCGAGACACAGTTCACTAAGTCTCAAGGTATTTAAAGTAGGAGTCAGAAGACTTTATTTTCACCTGCAAATGTGAGACAGGAATGAGACAGGAGAAAGCTACAAGATAAAAATCTTTTGGGGCTAGGTGAACAGAAACCTCTAGTCTAAATCTCTGTCAAAACAAATTTTGCAATTAAAACCTGCAGATAATCTATGTAAAGTGTTTAAATACTTGGACTATTAGAAGCAATTTAAAAACGGCACTTTTGTGTACTCTTAGCTTGTGATTTATGTCAAATTTGCACATACCTGAAAATGAAGGGAATTGAAATTAAAGTTCTACAAAGTCACTCTTCTGTGGTGCACAAATACATTGTGTCATCTTCAGCAGCAAAACCATAGCAAATTGCAGAAAGAGATGAGGAATCAGTTTCTTGATGATAACTGGGATTGTAACTCAATGGATTTAGCTTTGGTTAAGATGATAAATATCTATGGTATAAATTCTTCAATTTAAAATCATTACGTCTTGTCTAATAGCTTGTTTTCTTCAGTACATTTAAACAGTTTTAGAAAGCCTTAGTCTGAAATCTCAAGTGGTGTGTTTTGTTTCAGTAAGAGTCTGAAAAGCATTTGCTTTTGTGTCACTTACCTGAATTTTGTGTTACATTATATAAGACTTCCCACCCTCACTCTGCTTATTATTTAGATGAGAGTGGGAAATAAAATAAACCAAAATTTTTATGAATAAAAATAAAATGAGGTAAAACCAGATTTATCAAATCTTATGCCTTATGGTTCAGTCCAAAACTCATTAAAATCAGTGGAAAAACTCCTCTCATTTTCCATGCTTGGTTCAGATCTTATCAAAAAGAATTTTTATTTACAGTGTTTGTTTAAAAAGCAAACGATTCTCAAAGCCTGCAATACCCAGTTGCCAACACAGAGTGTTGTAGAGTTCAAGTGTGATTCTCTCTCAACTGTTTTAGGTGGATAAACGCCACCTCATACCATGTCCAACTCAAACCTGATATTCTTGTGTGTTTTCCATGTTGCTAAAACTACATGGAAAATAGGACAGGGAAAGTGGCCTTAGCGATAGGGGTGTGTGTGCTACTAGCAGGTTATAATCAAGAGTGAAATGTGGCTGTCAAGCCTAGTTTGTGTCTAATGACTTACAAACAATTTGGGTTTGTAGGCTGCTCACTGGAGGTCAGCAAGCTGTGCAGAAGGAGCTCGTGGATGTTGGGCATGGCTGTGAGAAAGCTGTGGGATGGGGAAGGGACTGCACTGCCAGGGTGGAGCAGATGAGGATGGGAAAGAAAGGTCCCTGCTCTGCAGGGCAGCAGTGAGGGTGAGCAGCACACAGGGCAGTTGCTGGAGAAAAGGGGACCACCCCAGATTGCAGGGAACAAGAGCAGGGTGATTACAGATCCAGTGCTTTTCACTTGCACTGCACGTGGTGTGCTTGGATCAGGTCAGTACTGAGCAGTCCGGGAGCTGCTCGGCCTGTGGAGCTCAGCAAGGGAGCAGTGGGTTGAGAGAACCAGGGCCAAGGTGGACAACAGGCATTGGGATGGGGAAAGAGCTACTCCAGCTTGAAGAGATGCAGAAGGAGAATCACTTGTGATATGTCTTAGGATGTTTTGTTGAAAGTTATTTAGTGGAACTGAGTTCAGTTTGACACTCCCACCCCCCATCTCTGAGGTTTTCTGCTATACAGAGGAACTAGTGCCCTGAAAAACTGTATGGTTGAGCTTCTTGTGTTTGTAGGCAGGTTTAGGTGTGAGTTTTAGCCCTTGTGGATTTGCAGTGTTCAAAGATGCTGACATTGCTGGTGAAAAGATTGGTCAGTTGAATAAAAACCATGTTTCAGAGGATCTTTATCTTGATATTCCCTAAAAATACAAACTTTACAGTGGTTTTCTTCAGCAGGAGAATCGCCTAAGTTGTTTGCAAGGGAACCTCTCAGGTGACAACAATTTCTTGAGAAGCTTCTTGTGATGTATAGCATAGTTGTACAGTTGCAAAGAGCTTGCAGTTTGAGATGAGGTAGGTGAGGTGTGACAGGTGGCTAAGATTTCAGACCCTGTAGGGGAGGGAGAACATTCTTCCTTACTGGCAAGACTGGCCTCACAGAAAAGCTATTCAGTAAATGGACTTATCTGTAACAAGATTACCTTCCATGAGGAGATCATTTTGTAAACTGACTGTTTCTGGCATATCTAATTCTTGGCTGTGTGAGTATGTATTTATCCTGCCTAGCAGTGATGACCTCACCAACGGGCTGTTGTGAGTGGAAGAAATAGATAAAATCCTTTTCCATTTTGCACACTAAGGTGAAGAAGGAAATTCCCTTTCTATTGCTGTGTGCAGAAGTTCAGGTATGGGTTGCTTGTTTCTCCCATTGTATTTTCCTCATGCGTGACCACTGCAATGAGCATGTGTTGGGGTTTAACCCCAGCTGGCAACTCAGCCCCACACAGCCTCTCACTCACTCTCCCCCGGTGGGATAGAGGAATTGGAAGGGTAAAAGTGACAAGTGAGTGGAGATAAAGACAATTTAACAAGCAAAGCAGAACAAGGAATTCATTCCCCACTTCCCATGGGCAGGCAGTGTTCAGCCATCCCCAGGAAAGCTGGGCTGCATCACAGTAACAGTGACTTGGGAAGACAAATGGGCATCCCTCCGAACATCCCCCCCTCTCCTCCTTCTGTCCCCAACTCTGTATGCTGAGCATGACACCATATGGTCTGGGATATCCCCTGGGTCAGTTGGGGTCATCTGTCCCAGCTGTGTCCCCTCCTAACTCCTGCACCCTCAGCCTACTCCCTGGTCAGGTGGGGTGAGGGGCAGAAAAGGCCTTGACTCAAGTCTTGCTTACCAATAACAAAAATATCTCTGTATTGTCAACACTTTCAGCACAAATCCAAAACATAGCCCTTACTAGCTGCTTCTTTTATGAAGAAAATTAACTTTCTCCCAGCTAAAACCAGCACAGCATGCCTTGCAAAGTACCCAGTTGTATTTACACAAATACTTGTCTTTAAATCTTGCTTCAGTTTCATAAGTCTGTTAGGTCAGATGCTGAGGTCATGTTTGCTTGTTTATTCCAACCCTACCAAGTCCTTATAAGGCCTGTTGCAAGATCCTTGGCTATGTACTTCTTAATATATTTGTCCCTCTTTTCCCCCTTTTTATAAACACTGTATGTTCTTGTACCAGCCAGGCTGTTTGAATCTGTGACATAGGTGAAAGGATGTCCTGTCACTGAGCCTCTTAATCATAATACAGTTCATCTTTTCTTTGGCAAAATTTATATAGCTCTAATTATGAAAAAGCACCTTGGGTTTGTTTCAAAACTGTGATGTGCCCT
Organism: Scytalopus superciliaris; assembly: GCA_013400415.1. NCBI lineage: Eukaryota > Metazoa > Chordata > Aves > Passeriformes > Rhinocryptidae > Scytalopus > Scytalopus superciliaris. Next base: position 1,391,886 of record VXBX01007486.1, read on the forward strand.
GAAGCACTGAGGGTATTTTGATGGTAGCAAGCATTCACTGTGCCCTGCCACCCTCTCAAATGAAAGGTCAAATAGAAATGACTGGAGTCACACAAAGGATAGCTGGGCTCTGCCCTGGCTGTGCTCGCAGACCTTTAGATCAACCTTTGCAGTTCTGAGCTCATTGTCCTGGGGTCCTGCAGGCCCTGCTTCAGGTCTCTTGTGCCCATTCTGCCTTTCCCAGCGCTCATTCACAGGTTGTTTCAATAAAGAGCTGACTTCATTACATGGACAAATGCTCACTAGCAGGGAGCTAATTTCATTACATGTCTGTCAGCCCAGGTTTGCTGTTTGTTACTGGCGTTGGATATGCTTGTGAAGGGAATAAGGCGTGGAAAAACTCTCTGTAACACTGAAGAAGGATGGTTAGCCTCTAGGAGTTCACTCAGAGCTTTAAAGGACTTGTTTTCTGTTGTATTTAATTTATTCTTGACCCTGTGCCTGTACTGGTACAGATGGATGATGGGGACAAAGGCTCACTTAGAGTATGCTCACACTTCACAAATTCTGGCAGGTTGTTTTCTAAAAACTGGGAAATCTCCTTCATAGTCCATTTGCTACACCAAGAGCCTTCTGCAATTCACAGTACTGCACGAGCTGCTGGTCTAACGAAGTGAACAGGAGGTTCTTTCACCTGTTACTGTGCAAACAGGTTACCAGCTCCATCGAACTGCTCAGGTTTCAGTCTCAGTTGGAAATTAGCAGGCATCATGCAAGTAGTTCAGAGAATTGCACTTACTTTCAAAGCCAGAGAGGCTGTACTTCTTTTTGCATCTCATTCCCAGCCTCTTTCCCTTCTGTGCTCTGACCCTTGGGAGCAGGGTTCCGGTCCCGTGCGTCCCCTGCTCCGAACGTCCCGTTGTCTGTTGGGATTCCCCTTGCGTGGGGCCCCAGCGGAGCCTGAATGGTTATGTAAGGATTTTTATTTTATTCTCAGTCTTGGTCTCTGCCACTAGTTGAACTGGATCACAGGCTGAGTGAATGGGATCTGATCCGTACGGCGTGCAGCTCCAGAGGAGAGACCTCCCCCGTACACACCCACTCAGCCTCCCTGCTCCTCTCTCCTCAAACTCTTTTCCCAGGCATAACTGAGGTCGCTCCCGCTGATCGGGAGCACGTACCGAAGCCAAACCGTCCCGCAGCACAGCTCCAGGCATCAGCCCCCGGTGGAACAGCAGCTACCTCCGGCAGGGCTGTGCTGTCTGACTCTCGGAGCAGGGGAGGAGATAGTGACAATTCTTATTTAGGCTGAACACGAGGCATATTTAACTAGTTATGTAACAGTGACCCCGGTCCGTCTCGGCTGGGTGCAGGGAGGATATGTGCATACTGGTTCCCGTCACACCGACTGGGTGGATTCAAGTACTGGGAGCTATTTACCAAAGTTATTTTCAGAAACCTTAAGTGCAGGTTTCCCTGCCTGTACCCTGGACTGTTTTATCAGGAGGCATTTCCCGCCTGCGAACTGAACAGCCAGTGAGAGTGGATTTAGTGCTCACTGGGCTGTGGGCAGAGATAAGGAGTTGTCGGGAGTGACTGGAAACTTTTGTCCTGAAGACCCTGAGACAAGAATAGCAGAAGGGCTGAGAGCGTGCGGCCACGCTGAACAAGTGTGGGGCCAGAGGGCTTGCCCTGGTGCACTGAGCAGCATGTTACTCTTGGATGAGTCTCAGCAGTTTCCAGGTAGGACACAGGTTGGGTTTTTGGTGGGTTAATTTTTCTTTTTTTTTCCCTCTCGTTTTCTTTTCCCTCTTGCTTTCCTCTTACAGGCCATTCATTTTCCCACCCCTGTGCTGGAGCACCACACTCAGTAGCCAGCAAAGTGCATCAGGAACTGAGACTTTTCTGTGGGGCTCAGGTTTTAATGTGCTCCCTACCAGGCAGGGATGGAAGTAGTTGAGTTTTCAGCCTTGCAGTGGCTGTTGGCCTGATGGAGGAGATACGAGAAGGAAGCTCTTTCTTTGTGTTTGAAGTCTTTGGTGATGTGACATTCTGGGTCTGGCTGTTACTGTTTCTGCTGCTGTTGTAGTGCTGCAAAAGTAGTTTTTAGAAAGAGAGGCAGTTGTTGGTAGCAGTGTTATTTTATATCCAGTGTTCTCTTCCCTATCCCCTTCAACTTTTTGTGAATACTTTCCCTGCAACATCATACTTGATAAGAGTTTCGAGGGCTTCTTCTGTCAGTTAAATACTTGGTGACTTGCTGACCGGGCAGCAATCTGGGTAGGCAGAGCTATTGGTGCCTTGCTCCAGATTCCCTAATTAGTGCCTAAGAGACTAAGAGCTACTTGGCCCTTTTTCCTCCCCCTATCAAACGGAAGATGCTGGTGAAACCCTAATATGAGTTCACAGCTGGGGATGGCTGCCAGTTAGTTTGCTTGGTGGTGGGAGAATGTTATGTGTTGGAGAAAAACCTTTGTTCAGATTTGAAGAACTTTTTAAATTTATGATTTAACTTGTTCATTTGGGGTCAGGTACTTGGGATTCCAGGCTTTTTCTGCCCTGTTAGTATGGCAAATACCTCCAAAGTCATGCTGTGAACTTAACAGGGTGGTCAAGCATGGTCCCCAGGAGTTCCAGCTCTGGATTCCTGGTTTATTATAGATGTGCAGTGTGGTCATCATGAGGAGTTTTTATAGAAATATGTCTTGCGATATTTGTTATCCATTAGTGAGAGAGGTGGATTCTAGGGGGAAGAAAATCCGTCTTATTTCTTTGGTTGTGGTGGCAGGATGAAGAAGCTAATTCTGGGAGAGTGTGAACTGAGAAAAGAAAGGAATTACAATAGAAAATGAGCTTGGATAAATGAGGAATCTGGGTAATGATACAAGTGGCTTATGTAACTTAGTCTAGATAAAGGTATAAAAGGAAAAGATGGGGAGGGGAAGATGCTTTTGGAAATGACACTGTAGGTCATAGATGGAGGGGGAATGCGAGGTTAGAGGTCTTTCAAAAATTTGGGGTGGAAAGGTATTTTGAGGCCATTTGTACAAAATTAAGAGAGTAAGAGTGCAAATGAAGTCCTCCTTGTACAGAATTGCTTCTCAATTTGTAAAGTCTGGGGCAAGGTTTTTCATAGTCTACCAGCAGAAAATTATCTCTCTTTGAGGAAACTTTTGTAACTGATCTAGCAAGGTTGCATTCTGGCTGGTGGGTCCAGGAGAGTCTTCATCATGCTTTTGCATAGCCTTCTAGTTCCCAGAGATGATAAAACTGCACAAGGTCACTGAGTCAGTCTGGGACAGAACTGACACATCATGTTCTTCCCTGCTTTTGTGCTTCAACCACTGATCAGTGTTTCTTTTCTCTGGTTTATATGGCTTTTCTTCGCTGCAGGTGCCTGAACACTTTTTGAGGTCTTCAGAGTACCAAGCACCTGTATATGCAGTGCTGTGCTACCTTTTTGTTATTTTATAAATGTTTCTGTAAAGTTATGATTTTAAGATTATGTTAGCACCCACCAGCTGGTAAATCAACTTCTGTTGCAGTACAATACCTAACCCTCTGTTGCCCTGCAAGAAAAATCTCTCATATTCAAAGATCTCTGTTTTCTCCCCATATACACGTATATACTTGGTCTTTTTGACTGTAGATGTAATTTTAATTTTGGCTGCCTAATGAAGGAATTGGTGCCTGTTTCTTTTCCAGGCTTAGGTTTTGGGGTACTGTGTAGTTTGAATGGTGGTGGCTTCAGTTTGTATGAGTCTGATTGCCACAAACAACTTTGCAGCCCTTTGTCAAACTCCTTTAGCAGCACCCAAAGCAGCACCAGTATTTTGAAAAAGAAAACTAGAAACAGATTGTTCTTTCAGCAATGGTGTTTCATCCCGGTCTTATTAGCTTTCTCCAGTGCTCTCAGTCACTTTTCTGGCTGCAGTTGATGGGAAAAGTGCCAGTGGAATGCGGTGGCACACAGGCTCAAACTCAACAATTTGAATTTTTCTCCCAAGTGATGCCTCCCTCATTAAACAGAGTCCTTAAAAATTCCTCCGAAATTACTTTAGAGGCTGAAGCACAGAAAGGGAATGCAGCTGAAGTTCTGTGCTTTGTTACAGTTCTAAAAAATAAAAAAATAATCCACAACTGTGTTTTGTTTGTTTCAAGTAGGAAATTATATGTAAGAAGAGAAAAGAGAGCATAGGACAGGGAGCCAACAACTTGGGAGTTTCTCAGCACTGATACCTACCTGATTTCTTTGCCTTAGTTTCCTCCTCTACAAGATGGACAGGAGGGTGTTTCACAGGTTACTGTGAGGAGCTTGTGCTTGTGAACTCTTCGACACTGACTAGAGTACAAATGCCAGATACTACAATTTTGAAATCCCTCCTGTCTTATACCACTGCCATCATGAGCAACAACAAGTGAGTACTCAGATGGATGCCTTAAACTGGGATTCTTTCCCATGCTGCTCTTTTAAATTGGGAGTGAGTATCACCTGTCTTCTCCCCCCTCCCTGTTAACAGGTCCAGAACAAAGCTGTGGTGAGGGTTTGAGGCAAAGATTAAAGTTTGGCTGGTGCTTGTTGTTTGCCATTTTGGTGGCCTTGGAAGTGTGTGGCAGCAATAATCCCTCCTTTATTATTTCTCATTGCTCTGGGGATATGCTGGTATAAAGCTAATACCACAACTCCCAGCTACCTAGTGTAAACTAATGCTTATGTAATCATTGCATAATGCAGAATGCTTGCTCTCCCCTACTTGTCCTCTTTTCTTAGTCCCTGAAATTTATCCCTAGAAAAGTCATGGTAGCAGCCAGCTGGATTCACTGTGCTGGGAACAGGTCAAACTCTCGTATGCATCTATTTTCTGAAGCTGGGAGGGGAACTTTATCTTTGTTACCTAAGTCAGTATTTAGCCACCTCAACAGAATGGATCTGATTTCCCTTTTTTTAGAAAGCTTTGAATTATTGTGAAAATAACGTCTGATGGTTAAATCCGGTTACTTGTGGTTTAGAGCCCGGTGGTAATTTTTGTCATCTGGCTGACAAAACTCTATTCTGGGTTACTAGTTAACTGGGATAACCAGAAAGGGGAGGTTTCAGTTCCCTCCTGCGCGCACAGCTTGTTGAAAACTTCCCAGCACTCAGCCTGAAACACTTCCCGACTCCAGAGCAGTAGTTTTATGTAACTCGTTTCTCTCACACACCCCGGGCTAAAGGACAAATGTGACCCATCCCTGCTTCCCTTGCTACCTTAGCGGGTGCCTTTCCTGGCTTTGTTCCCCTGTCTTCACTAATGCCCCCAGTGTCTGCACAAGAGAGGGGGCACGTGAGGAGGAAACAGTTTACATCCTAGGTTTGAGGACTTTTATTGGGAAAAGTAGTTTTGATTGAGTATCTAGAAGAGGGATGCCGGGTAGCAGCGTTCTGCATTTCTCCAGTTCTTGCCGTCTCAAGGCGCTGTGAAAATGTTTGATTTGAAATTTCACAACCCTCTTTGGAGTGTATCAGAGCAGGAAATGGATACAAGATTGCCCAGTGCTCCAGAGTACCCATCAACCTTTCCTCTGTGGTGCCTGTGAGAGGGAGGATGACCTGATGGGCACCTCACCTGGGCTGCATTCAGGGGCTTGTGCAGGGATGGGGGGAGGTCCTGGAGGGGCTGGGTGCTGGAGCAGCTCCCTGCCACACTCTGGTGGCAATGGGGTGCCGGTGGCTGTGAGCCTGTGCCATATAACAGTTATATAAGTGCTCTTTGGTGTTTATGTAACCCGGGTCTCAGCGTCCGCAGCATTGAGGCCCAGCCAGAACAAGATCTCTTGTGTATTTGGGGCCTGGTTCTGCTTGCATAATCCCAGGGTTGGAAGATATATCGTCTGTCACCAAAGTTGGCATTTTGATATTCCAGTTTGCCTCTCAGCACTTCTTGGCTGCTTCCTTTCCCTTTGGTTTTTGGGTGGTATCTTCCTTGCTCCTGCCCTTCAGTTCTGCTGCCTTTTGTCCCTGAAGGATTCCTTCAGGCCAGGAAAGGAGTTTTATTCTGCAGCATAACCTCCTCAGTAACTGATATGCTGAAAGACTTCTGAAGGAAAAAGGAAGGGCAGTCCTGCCTTATAATTTATCTTTTAAAGTTTTTCATTGTTTTGGACTTACTTCTTGCCCAAGGGATCTGGATTTGTCTTTTGTGTGCTCCTGGTCTGGCTCCTTCCTCGTTCTCTGACCCACAAAGTCAGAGTCAGTGCTGGTGGCATTTTCTTCAGAGCTCGTTTCACATCTCTGCCCTCTGTCCTCTGGTCCTGGGCTGGGGATGGAGGCAGCCTGACATCCCTCCTCATCAGCAATCTGCAGGTTTCATGCAAGTGTCTTGAACCCACAGCGAGTGATTGCTTTACAGATACTTAGAGAAATGAAAAAATGTGTTACTCAGACTTCAAGTAGCACTGTTTGTTATACCAACATGACAGTCTCTGTGTCTGGTTACAGTGACAGGTATGAACGATACACCCGAGGTGGTTAACTCCTAGATAAATAGCAACAGGAATGAAGATGTACGTGCTGTTTGACAGGTGAGGGAAGCTTCCCCTGGGAGCGTGCAAGCTCTGGGGCCGGGCAGGCTCAGCCCAAAAGATGCCTTTGTGCCTGACAGGACAGTAGCTGTGACTCAGCAGGACGCCCGCAGAGCTGGGGCCAGAGCAGTGGTGGGAGTCTGTCACTGCTGTGGTCAGTGGGCTGCGTTTCGCTTGAGCCAGGCGGGCGCGGCCGGGGCTGCAGGTCCTGCTGCCCGAGGCTCACGCTGCTTGTCCAGGGCACAGTGCCAAGTTTGGGAGCTCCCCACAGCCGTGGCCCTGTTTGGACAAGTGGACAAAAGGCAGGTCCCGGCTCGGTGCTGTCAGTGAGTGGCAGCTGCTGGAGCTGGAGAGGATCGAGGGGTGCCGGGACGTGGGGTCCGGAGAGCCGGGGGGAGCGCGGCCGGCGCGGGGGGGCAGGTGTGCCGGGTTATATAATACTTACATAATTAGGGCTTTGTTAAGCACTGGTGGCTGGGAGGGGCGTCCTGCTGTCGAAGACTGAGCCTGATTATTTTCCGAGGAGAACAAAGTCTTGTTGCTAATTAGCTGCTCTGACAGCGCGTGCAGTGGGAAGCTGTGGCCACGAGTCCCCGGAGGGGCTGTGCCCCTCTCTGTCCCCCTCTAAAGTGGTTTCCTGGGTGGGAGCAGCCAGGTGTTGATGTCTGTCAAGCCCCGGGAGGGGGCTTTGTGTCTTTCCTGAGTGTTGCAACAGGTAGTACTTGGAGGAAAGAAGTCTGAGCTTCCCCCACACTTTTGGCTCCACTGTTCTTGGGGGGTTTCACAAGGAATTTCCTGCCTCCAGCCCAGCCTTGGGGTGCTCAAGTGTTTTCACACAATGCCACCTCTGTGAGAGGGTGCTCTGTGCAGACATCTCTTCTCCTTTCTTGCATGGCATCTATGCAACAGCTGCACCAGTTGCATACAGAGAAAGAATATTCTGAAAATATTTAATTTATGTTCCACAGCTGAGTGCAGAATGAGCCAGAGCCCTCTGGCTGTTGCCAGCTTCTGAGATGATTGCTGTGCCACAGTTAGAGAACTGCTGTTCTTCAGGTGCCAGGTACAGTTGCACTCTGGCATCACCTACACGCTGCTCCAGTGCACTGAGAAAACATCACATAACCTCACAGAGCATCTTCCAGACTGTCAGAGCCTTTGCAGTCAGGCTCACTCTGCAGAGTTGCTCCTCCAGCCTTTGGCACGATTGTAGTTCAGTGTGTCAGGGACTGAGTGTTGCAGCTGGAGCTGTGCAATTAGACTTTCTTGTGCCATCCCTCGGCACTCCTCCCATTCCTGCTTTGACAGCTCAGTACCGGCTGTAGTAGCGCTAGCTAGTACTAGCTAGTCTCTGACAAGCTTTTGCCCACAAAGTGCATGGAAGTTCCCAGAACCACTGCAATAACATGTAACTGCTCTTTGTTCTCTGTGCAGGACAAAAGAGAACTGCCAAAGTAAGAATTAACTCCTCGCTGCTCTTCATGCAGCTGTCTTCCTCAGCATGCATACACATCTCTGTCCTTAGGGTAGAAAGTAATGCCCAAAGACTCAGCCACATTGTGCTACTCAGTATCCTGAGATTTCATTGTGAAATGATTTTAGAAATAAACAAGTACCTGGTTTTCAGTGTTATGCCTTCTCTGGAGTCACTGGAGTTACCATGGCAGAGAAACTAGCTCCCAGGAGGAAGGTGTACCTCTAGCTAGCCATGTTAGCTGGCTAGTAACTGAGTAGACAAGGAAGTCACCATCTGACAGTGTTTTGTCCACTGAGGGGTCTTTTGGACTTTCTTGTGCAGCAGCCTCAGATAGGGGACCCTCGGGTCTTACTTTGCACGAGAATTTCTGTACTCACAGGAGTGTTGGACTGTTGCTAGAACTGAGCTGTGGATGCACAGACACTTGGACTTACTGAGGTCTGCCTTGGAGCATGGAGGTTGGATACAGCTATAACACTGTTTCTCACACACCCTGGTGTCAGAAGACTGTTAGTTACAAAAATCTCACACCTCAAAACAATGTACCTGCTGCTTCATGACACTTCACAGCAGCCTGACCCTTTTTGCAGAGCACGCTGTCAAGAGCAATTCACTGCTGAAGCGACGATGCTGGAGAATATTCTCCAGGCTGAATCCTGTGCTGTTTTAAGGGAAGTTTGAGAAGGAGGTGATGAGGTGTGTTCTGTAAGCTTGGGTGCAATAGGACGTGCCTGACTGTGGGACAAATCTTTTGCTGTGTTACACATCATGAGTCACACATGTGTGCAGTGTTTAGGGGCAGCTCTGGCAGTCACAGCATGTGGGGAGCATCTGAAGCAGAGTTACACAGAGCAGTCACGATTCCCTTTCTTAGAGAGACTTCTAAACTGTAACACTCTGATATGCAAGTATCGGTGGAGAAATCAAACACCTCCCCCTGCTTGTATGTACAGCTGGGGGTGGTGGTTCTGCTGCTTATTGGGCAGAGAAGATTGGCAACCCCTGGTCTGCAGCACAAAGCAGAGTTGTGCTGTGATCAGGTCTGTTGGGTTTTGAGAGGGCAGGCACATTTCAAACCTCTAGAGTGCATGAGAAAGGATACTTGTGCCCCTCTTGGTGTTCAGGGTACTGTGCAGGACAGAGTGCCTGGGAGTATGCAAAGTCCCATAACCAAGGACCAGTGGGAACTGCTTGGGGATCTCTCAGATGAAGAGCTGTAACCCACCCAAAGGAACAGCTGCATTGATGCTGTCACCATTTCCCTTGGGAAACTCTCTTTGTAGATCTGGTGAGGACAGTGCAAAACATGGAACAGCTGGTGTGAACCCAGCGGTTGATGTTCCAGCTGATTCTTGGTGCACAGAGTGTAACCACAGGATGGATTTACATCCTCGCTGGCAACCACACCTGACCTGTGGCTGCCTTCAGCTCAGGAAGCTTGGGCCTCCTTTTTCTTTCGGCTGTACTTGGGCACATGTGGCTGATCTTGCTGTGCTGGACTGTCACCCACAGGCTGATGGCAATGCTCTTCTCATGGAGGCAATGTGGGTAACTGCGCAGCCTTCCTAGAGTGCACTAACAGCTTCAGCATGAGCAGGCAGTTGTCAGCATGCAAACGTGGCTGATGAATTTTTGTGTTGTGTAAAAGGCTACTTGTATAACTATGTCAGAGCAGCGTGTTGAGCTCCTGTTACAAAACCTTAATTGCGTTTCTGCTGTAGATGTAGGTTTTGCAAAATTAGGGCAGGATTATTCCATTGATTACCTGATGGGACCTGTTTGACGAGGCTGTTCCCACACTCCCTCCAACCCAGAGATCTAGCCTGTTCTTATACAAAATAGGTTTCTCTGTGTGTAGTTATTGTTTCTTAATGCATTTCTGTCCCGGTGTGGGTCCCAGTTACACAGATTGGAGCTCACCGTGCTGGAGCACGGCCACAGGGTTGCAGCTGGAACCTCGCTTGTCATATACAGCAAGATTTAGACTGGGCACACAGTCTGGAGTTTAACACAAAGCAGCAACAAAACAATTCCTGCTCTTAACTGCCAGCTCATGCCACAGGTGTGGTGGGAGCTGTTGCCTGGTGAGGCTTGTGGTTTTATTACTGTGTTAGTTAAACTTTGTGAAAGGCATCTTTATTCATGGTGGTGACAAGGGTGGGAGCAGCCTCGGGAATCCGGCTGTCCCCTGAATCCCACTGCAGCTGAATCAGTGTGATGTTTGGTGCTGTCACTAGCGTGGAAGAGCTCTCAGTATCTAGATGCGTATGTGTTGGGAATGTGGGCTGAGGCACAGATTGTGTTCCTCACCTCAGAACTTGCATTGGCAGGACAAACACCAGCCTGAGCAGACACTGCTGTGGTGGATGAGGGCCTGTACTCAGTGCAGGACCAATTTTATCATCAGATTTTGTACTTCAGACTCCTGGTCAGATGAGAACTGTATTTTATAAAAAAATCTGCTGATCCAGCTGTGTGTAGGTTTCACCAGGCTTTGTGTTACATATGATTAAGTGGGAAGAAAAGGTAAAATGCAGAGGTGGAATGAGTCTACATAGGGATTGCACAACAAATATGAAAACATAGAGAAGATATGTAATAATTTGGGCTGCTGAGCCTTTGGATTTTGTTAGTATCACCCTTGTCCTGAAGACACCCTTTGCTGGCACAGTGCGGGTGGCTGCTGGAGGAGGTGACGTGGGTATCTGCTGGAGTGTGGGGAGGGATGTGCTTCCTCTTCCAAACAAGCATGACTTTGTGCTCTCTGGTGCCTTGTCAAGGTCCTCCGGGCCCGGGGTGAGATGGCAGCAGTGTAACCATGGCAGTGTTTGTCTCCGGTTTAATGACTCATCCTGGAGCATGTGATCACGTGTGCAGCCTCCCTGCTTCCCTTTGCCCTATTTCAACCAATCTTTTGATCTAGTTATATAACCAGGAGTCGAGAGGGGTGGGGGAAAGGAAGCAGTGCTGAAGAGTTGCAGGTAATGTGACTAAAATGTGTCTGTAGCTCAAATAGCAGAGCTGTTTTCTGGGAAGCCGGGGAAACTGGGTTTATTCCCAGCACAGTTCTCCATCTGCAAGTGAGTATGATATTTGAGCTTGTAAGTCTAAGGAAGCATGGTGGGAGGACAGGGCTCCAAGACCTTCACTGTGGTAGGAGAACTGCCCTGCTTGTAGCAGCAAACCTCTATATCTTCACATACAATGTCATTTTTCCTTCATTCATCATGAGATCTGTTTCACCCCTTAAGCTGTGGATACTTGTTTTTCCAGTGTGCGTAGGACTTGCAGATACTGTTCACAGAAATGTTTGAGCTGCTCTGCTGGTATTGGGCTGTGGTGGGGTGAGCCCTGAAGTTCCTAAATGGATTCTGACATAGATGTGGAGCAAATCCTGGGGCTGCTCTGGTGGGATGTCTGGAGAGGAAGTTTGCAGAGTTGGTGCTTTTGCCCAAGGCGTGATTCTGCTTCTTGTCATCTGAATTTTAAGAGGTGATACTGGTGGTATCAGGCATATTAATGTGACAGCTGTAGGTGCAATGTGCTGTACTGAAGCATCCTTCGTTTAAGCTCCCAGCTTTTTGAGATGGGATGCTCTTTGTCTCCAGATCCCACGGAGTCACAATGAGATGCTTGTGGGTTCTGCATTACTTCATCTGCCACATTTTTCTGCACTGATGTCTTCTTTCCTTCAAAGTTCTGTCTAAGTGTCATTTCAGTTCAGTCATTAACTCAGATACACAGTGTAAGCAAGAAAGCTGATTATGAGATGAGTTTCCGGGTATCTCTTTGCCTGACAAAAGGGGACAAGATGCTTCAAAGAAGCTATTACAATGCTTGTCAGAAACAGTTTGCTTCAAGGGAAGCTTTTGAACAGAAACATTTCCTTTCTGTGTTCTGGAAACATTAGCTTGGTCACTGGCAGCCTGTTGAAGAGCCAAGTGTCACACAGAACAAGGTGTCATTTTACATAGTGTTTTAAGAGTGAAATCAGGCATTAGTGGAAGTCTGAAAATGGCAGAATGAAGAGAAAAAGGAATACATGTGATTTATAATGTAGAAAGAGTATTGCCACCTTTTATTTTTAAAAAACTTTGTTGGAAGTTACCATGTAAATCATGAGAGTGGAGCCTGGTGCTAAAACCAATGAGCTGCTAGTATTTGAACCAGATAACCTTTTGCATGCTGTGTTCTGTTAACCTGGGAAATGGTTACGCAGGTGTCATATAAATGCAAACTTCTGCCCTACTTGAATGACGTGAAACAGAAAAAGAGATACAAGTTCCTTGTTTTAGTCAGAGCTCATTTGCCACCCATAGGAAAACAGATCCTTAGGACAGCAAGTGCTCCACATGGACTGAAGTAATTTTGCCTTGTTTTTTTGTCAGGACAATTTTAGGCTGTGTTGAGTGATGTTAATTTTGGCTTTCCCTGAGAACAGACCCTTCACTGTAAAATTTTTTTAACACTTTTTTGGCTGTCACCAAGGACCCCAGTTTTGACCCTCAAGAGAAACATGCTTCCAAATGAGAGAGCATAGGGATTATCGGTTCCCACTCAGCTCAGACCCTGAGGAATGCTCCTGTAAAAGCCAGGCTGGCCCAGCTGTTCTCATGTGGTGGCCCTCTCCCCTTTGCAGACCAACCCCAGGAGGGTGTGTTCAGCGGTGACCATGCTGAGCACGCGGAGGATGGAGAATGGCAGCGCTCGACTTCAACTACCTCATCTCCGAGTGAGCGGGCAGAGCAACTCTTGCAGAACCAGCACAAGAGCCTGGCCTCTGAGGACACCAAAAAGAAGAGGGCTCAGAAACCGTCTCACATGCGGAGGAACATAAGGTAAGCAGCAGGACAGAAAGAGCTGGGGTCACACAGAGCCCTTTGGGTGAAAACAGAATCTCTGCACTTTGCTTCCGAGCTGTGTTTTGCCACTGCTGGCAAACCAGATGGTTTTTCTTTTCCAAAACCTTAGGATTTCACCAGTGGGAGTAGTATGATCTCAGACTGGAGTGCTGCATGTGGGTGCAGACTTGTTTGGTATTTCAGAAGAGGGAATATTTGGTTATGGAATATATTGCAAAAATTGTGTAATTGCTGCTGACTTTTAAGAGATGTAATTGGAAAACAATACCACCACTGAGTTAATACCAGTTTCACATATTTGCTGAGGTGAATCTAATTGCAAACAGCCTGAAATACAGTCCTTTCTTGTACTATCCTGCATACTTGCTGGCAGGAATGCTGGTGCTACAACTGGTGACTGAAATGCTGGAAATCGATTTCACCTGGATTACATAAAGCAGTAATTGTTTGATTGTATAAGTCACCACATATTCTGGGACAGGTTGTCAGGTGGTAAATCACTCTGAAATTTTGTTCAAGGGGAATCTTGAATGTTCAGAGGAGTCCTAATGGAGCAGGAACTCCTGTGGCAGCAAGTGGCTTCTCTTGCCCTGTGTGTAATGTGCTGCTGGTCTCTGGTTCATACTTAAGTTTGTGCAGATTAATTTTCTTAAAACCAAAGGAATAAGCATTGAGGAGGCTTTGGAAACTGAGACTTCATTAGGATGGGGAAGATGTCCCTGAGGTGTGCAGTTGAGTGGTTATAAAGGCTAGTTTGAGGGAGCTGGATTTTACCACTGCTTGTACAGCACTTCTCTAGCAAAAGCACCTTCATTTCCAGGACTGCACATGTGACACTCAAGGGGGGGCAAAGAGCAACTTTTAGAAGCAAAGAAAATTGCCTGTTAAGAGGAGGTGCTTTGAGAGCATCCCATCAAACAGTTGTTAAAGCCATTAGAGGTCCTAGTTGCTGAAAATGCTATGTCAGAAGAGAATCAGAGGGATGACTTTTTGTGGCAGAATTGCTGCCTTTTCTTCCCATATATCTTCTTCACATGACTTTGTGCATTTTGTATTTACAAACTGCATATAAATAAAAAGCATCCTTTCAGAAGAACTAGTCTCTGATAACCTAGTTTAAGTAGGTGCTTACCCACTCATGTTTTTCCTCCTTTTCATTACTTTGCTTCTGTCAAAATTTTGTTTTTTCCATGACTGATAATAGTGTTACCTGTAGGTGGGAGGCAGAGTCTTGAAATAACTGTATTTACCTGTATGTTTTGATGATGATGTTCCTGATCTGTGCAGCTGACAGACTCCTGGAGCTTGTCAATCACCTTTTGAGCCAGTTATGCAGCCATGCACGTTTTTTGGAAGAAATTGTCTGAGTGTAACCAAATCACGTTTGCTTCCGTGTCCAGAAAGCTGTTGCGAGAGGACCAACTGGAAGCCGTGACAAAGGCAGCCCAGCAGGAAGAGTTGGAGAGGAGGAAGCGGCTAGAGCAGCAGCGGAAGGATTATCCAGCCACTATTCCAACTGTACCCCTTGAGTTTCTTCCTGGTAAGCTGTGGGAGTTGCCAACTGAAGCAGGGGTTTTAAGGATTTGAAGCTGAGTAAAGAAGGTAGTGCCACGCTTGTCCATAATAGGACAAGGGGGTAACGATTTTGAACTGAAAGAAGATGGATTCAGGTACAAGGAAAATATTCTGTCAAAATATAGGTTTCACAATGAGAGTGGTGAAACACTGGCACAGGTTGTCCAGGGGGAGTGGTAAATGCCCCATGCCTGAATACATTCCAGGTGTCAGGATGGCTCTCTCTGCCCATGGACTAGGTGGCCTTTGAAGGGCCATTCCAACCCAGACCATTCTGTGTTTCTATGCTGCACTTGGACTTCCAAGTGTAAAATCTTGAAACAGCAGTTCCAAACCACTTGTTGGTTCAGTGTAGGCCATTTCCACTTGTGAGCTAGTTTTGAATCAAGATGCTGTGGCTGCATGGTGAAAGGTGCCAGGAAGCTTCTGTTGAATATATTTTGACACATTAATTGTGTGTAGGGGGATTCTGGAACAGAGCTTTTTTGTCTTTCCAACTGGTGTGGGAGCTTAAACCAACAGGCTTGACAGAAATGCCATGTCCATGGTCCAGACTCTATTTGTACTGGGAATGGTCTGGTAACACATGAGTGTGGTACTGGGGATAGTGGAGCGATAGACTGGGTGCACGTATGTTCATGATGTAACCTTGTCCTTTCTTGCATGTTTCAGCAAGCAGTGAGTAGCAGGCAGTATAAACAGTTAAGCATCACTCTTGTCTTCTGGTGAATATGTCATCTTGCATAGTTTCCTAATCTGGATCGTTTTGGTGATCTGATTTATAGCACAGCCTCTGTCTGGTGCAAAGGGCAGAGAAGTGTAGCTGTCAGGGTAAGGAGTTCTTGAGTTGGCTTTGCTTTTGAGAAAAATGTATATTCTGCCTTACATGCAGCTGTTCAAAACTTTATGTCAAAGAGAAGGAATAAGGGCTGTTTAAAACACTTAAACTGTTCCAGAGTAGGTTGCAGTCCCAGAAGAAAGTCGTTGCTGAGTCACTGCAGTGGTGCTGTTTTGTCCCCATTACCCTCTCTCCCCACATGGCAGCACTAAAACATACAAATACTCCTGTTCAGCAGAAGTTGTTTATGATATGTGGGATGTCATTATTACAGTGTCCCTACTAACAAAGGGCAGCTATCATCCCTATCAGTTCTTTGCTGGGTGAAGCACAGCTTTTCCTTCTGAGACCCAAAAAAAAAAAAAGAGAAACAAAGGGCTTGAGCATGTTGCGTGGTCAGTGTGCCCCAGTCAGGGCATGAAACAGAGGGTGCCATCAGCAATGGGCTATTGTTTTAGCATATTGGGAAAGGAGGAGAGTGTGACCCAGGAAGCTGAGTCATAGCAGTATTGTAGACAGTGAGAGTCTGTTGTGGAAAATTCCAGGACTAAGTTATTGGAGCAAAAGTGGAAGGAAATACTGTCTGGTTTTTGAACAGTTTTGTCTCCTTCCTCATTATTATGAATTACTTATTGTTTGTAATTTATGTTTGTAGAGGACATCGTTTTCAGAACAGCAGAGGCAACCCAGCTCCCCCCTCAGGTCCTGGCTGAGGAAGTGATCTGCCTCGACAGTACCAGCAGTGGCAGTGAAGATGATGCTAAAGGAAAAAATAGCATTAAAGATGGTAAGTGACCAATTGCCTCAGCCTGGTAGTCTCGCAATATGTTGTTTATTCAGCCACGAGTCTGTTTTCATCTAGTCAGATGCTCCAGTGGTGAATCACTTCAGATTTTTGTAGGCCTATTGGTTTCCAATTATATGGGCAGTTCTGGTCTATGAGTCCTAAAGTGACATTTGCAAAAGGAGCCTGTCAGGCCCTCTTGTGAACTTGTGTTTATTTCTACTTCATAATGTGCTTAACTTTGCTCAGTGCTCTGCTGAAGAATGCTTTACGTGAGATGTGGCATCATCTGCTGTGTATTAAGGGTGCATCTAAGTATTCAGATCTGCAGGTGAAAGTGGGTTTTGTGTCCCTTGTCCCAAATGGACCTAACCTGACTCTTTTATACCACTCTGGTACAGTACTTCTTCCCCAGTTTCCTTGGTGTTGGCAGTCCTTAGGCATTCCAGTAGTAGATAAAATGCATACCTGTGTTTGGGTTTTAAGAGGACATATGGAGGAGAATGGAAAACACTCACAGGAACTGTCTCATGTTCTGTTTGGATCAGCCCAAATTAATGTTCTCTGAAACACAGGAGAGCTCAAGGAAACTCATGCTTTCATATGCTGGTTTGAGAGGCCTCATGTGTATCTGTATCATGCTTGCTGGTTCAGAATAGGTCATTAGGGCAGTGTGGAGTTGGAAAAGGTGGTGGTAGCCTTATTTCCTGATAGTTTTTTCCATGCATGATAAACCCTGATGTCAAGTTTACCTTTGCCTAGATCCTCTCCTTCTTTGGTTACTTCACAGAAGTGATTGAGCTGAGCTCAGGAGAGGATGATGCCCTCCAAATTGTGGACAGCAGTGACTCTGGCAATGAAGGGGAGGAGGATGGCAGTGAAGAGAGCAGTGGCTCTCATGTGAATGATGCCTTAAATCAGTCAGATGCTCTGGGGCAAGTCATTGTCAACATCAATCATCCACCAAACGAAGAGGACATTTTCCTGGCTCCCCAGCTTGCACATGCAGTAAAACCTCATCAGGTAGGCTCTGTTAGCCTTGCAAATGCAATGAATTCAGGCAAGCCTGCCTTGGAATCTCAGTAGAGCTTCTTTGGTGAGCTCTGTGACCAATCTGGTTGTAGTAGTGACTGTTGTGGACAGTCAAATGATACACACAAATTAAAGGAAGGCCAAGGCTCTGTATAACTTTGGCCGTTGTTTTTATCAGACCTTCGTATATTTAGATGAACTTTTTAAAAATGAAATTATATTTATAAACAAACTAATCAACCGCAATTCAGATTCTTTGTCTACAGTTTAATTCTGATTTATTGATATAGTCTCAGGGCAGTTTGTGAGTATCTAAAAATACTGAGTTTCTGAGCCTTCCCTAGATTAGAGTACTTTGGTGAACTGGAAACCTCCCTTTTGTGTTTCATGGTGTATACAATTGTAATGTAGTTGCCACTCTGTAAATACATACCCATTTGGGTTTTTACTCCTCTCACCATTCTAACACCTCTTCTACTTTTCTCTCTAGATTGGTGGGATCCGATTCCTGTATGACAACTTGGTCGAGTCCTTGGAGAGATTTAAAACCAGCAGTGGGTTTGGGTGTATTTTAGCACACAGCATGGGCCTGGGCAAGACCATACAGGTCATCTCTTTCTTGGATGTACTTTTTCGGCACACGGAGGCAAAGACTGTTCTTGCCATTGTACCTGTGAGTAGCCACATGAAGGGGTGGCTGAGGGGCTTCTTTGCATTACTTCTTTCTTTGCATAGAGAAGTTTGATTAGTGTCCCCTCTCACATCAAGCTCTATCATACCCTTGCTGGTCTTCTCCCTCTTTCATTCTGTGTCCCTGAGTTTGCATGCTGTGGTTTGCTGCTTCTGTTCAGGCACAGCTGGGTGTCATTCCTTGTTCTCATTTTTGCTCTTAAAATCCCAAGTGACTCAACTGGGATTTTAACCCTTCCATGGCTAACTTTTTCAGGTGAATACGCTCCAAAACTGGCTAGCAGAGTTCAACATGTGGCTCCCAGCACCAGAAAACCTTCCTGCTGATTATAACTCCAAAGAGGTCCAGCCCCGCACCTTCAAAGTCCACATCCTGAATGATGAACACAAGTAGGTGCCAGTAAAAGTTTTTTTGAACTCCTGGACTGTGTCTTAGGGAACTGGTATCAGAATTACTGTTGTAGACTCTTCAGGGGTAATTCTGTGCCCATGACTTTCCCACTCTGCATTTATTGTGGATGCTGTCTTGAGAGGAGGATTTTGGTACCTGTGAGAGCACCTTTCTGTTCTTCCATGCCTGCTGAGGTCAGGAACCCAGCTCCAGAGACAGAGCTGCCTCTGCAGAGAGGAGCAGAAGTGCTGTGGTTTGGTGGGACACTGTTAGTCCTCTCAGTTCCTGGGATTCCTGAGGCATGTGCCCCTATACCACATCTCTTGCATTTTAAATGTCGGTTGTTTTTTTTTTTCCTGAGATTTTTTACACATTTAGGGATTCCTCTACCTGACGCTTTGAGTTTCTGTGAACTGTATTGTTCTTGAAGGGTTCTGGCAAGCTACAAAAAGCCTCTTTGTACAGAAGGGAGGGATCAGTGGTTGCAGTTACAGCCTAGTGTGGAGTGTGTTCTTGGCTCGTGGATCTCTGTTTCTTTCTGTGTCATTTTTTCTTGCATGAATCAGGACATTGCAGTGGTCCTTGGGAATTCTCAGTTCATACACCTACCTGTTGAGGTCTTCATCATCTGATGGGATGTATTTTGAATGTGTTGATGCTACTCCAGCCATGTGTTTACTGCTGGTCAGGATCTGGTGTGCTCTGGTGGATTGAGTGAAGAGAGTGTCTTGATCTGAACCAAATCTGAGCAGGCTGATGGGGAAGAATGACTGGGGAACACGAGCATTGGCAAAGACAGCAACAAGGGATAAACAAGGAGAGAATTATAGCCATGTGCATTAGCAGCTCATTCTGAAAATGGTTTTTGCAGAGGCAGACTCAACAGCTCTTTAAAAAGGATGCTTTCAAGTTTGATATGCTTTTGTGCATGACAGACTTCTACAGCTCAGTTGCTGTAAGGATTTGTCATTCTCTACTCTTCTGCCCATGGCATCTAAAATGCTTTTTTTCCCCTCTGTATCAGTTTGTTTTCTAAAGGAATTTCATTGTATTGTTTTGTCTAGTTTGATGTGAGAAAAGTGCTGTAATTAATTGAATGGGTTTTTTTCTCAGCAGATTCCAACCCAGTGATTCAATCTGAAGCTGGAGCAGAGCTTACAGTTAATTTGGTTGTTTTGCAGGACAACAGCTGCACGTGCAAAGGTGGTGAATGACTGGGTGACAGAAGGTGGTGTGCTGCTGATGGGATATGAGATGTACCGTCTCCTCTCACTGAAGAAGTCCTTTGCCACTGGCAGAAAGAAGAGAACAAAGAAACAAGCTGGCCCTGTCATTATTGACTTGGATGAGGAAGACCGGCAGCAGGAGCTTCTGAAAGGTGGGATTTGGGCCCCAAGAGGGAGAGTGTGATCCTGCTGTTCTGCTGGCCATCAGCTGTGGCAGCACAGGGAAACAACCTGTAACTTGCTTTTAGCATTGCTGACATGATCAAACCTTTCTGGGCAAGGTTGTGTCTTTGCAGGAAGGAGCTTGTTGTGCTTTGGCTCAGTCTTCAGTTTCTTGCAAGAGCTGCAAGTAATGTGGAAGTCAGTACACTGAACTGTGGGATTTGTCAGTGTGAGGTTTGCCAGTCTGAAATCATGCAAGACACTCAACTTGGTGCAATGTGGGTTGTTGACCAGAAATCAAGGGACAGTCATGTTTGCTCATTACCACATTATGCCAAATCAGAGTTAGTGTCTAGTCATATTTTATCTCCTGAATCTCTGCACCCAAGAACATGGCTTTTTTTGTCTTTCAGAACCGCCCCACTTTTGTGAAGTTGGTGACCATATAAAACCAGAACTTTATCTTATTCATCTCTAACTAACACTTAATGTTCCTTGTCCCCAGGGATTGAGAAGGCTTTGTCTCGCCCTGGCCCAGATGTGGTTATTTGTGACGAAGGACACCGGATCAAGAACTGCCACGCCAGCACTTCCCAGGCCCTGAAGAACATCCGCTCGCGCCGGCGGGTGGTGCTGACTGGCTACCCCCTCCAGAACAACCTCATTGAGTACTGGTGCATGGTGGACTTTGTCCGACCGGACTTTCTGGGCTCACGGCAGGAATTCAGCAACATGTTTGAGCGGCCCATCCTGAACGGGCAGTGTATCGACAGCACCCCGCAGGACGTGCGGCTGATGAGGTACCGCAGCCACGTCCTGCACAGCCTGCTGGAGGGCTTCGTGCAGCGGTGAGTCCTCCAGGAGCCCTTAGGGATGTAGGCCATGCAAACACCTCCTTCATCCCGAATTACCCTGCTTGCCTGCTGAGTTTATGTGGTACATCTAAATCTTGCTGCCTCATGGAATCATTTAGATTGGAAAAGACCTGTAAGATCATCCAGTCCAACTGTTACCCCAGCACTGCCAAGGCCACCACTAAACCATGTCCTCAAATACCACATCCACACATCTGTTAAATCCCTCCAGGGTTTAACCACTTCCCTGGGTAGCCTGTTCCAGTGCCTGCCAACCGTTTCAGTGAATAAATATTTCCTAATATCCAATCTAAACCTCCCCTGGCACAACTTGAGGCTGTTTCCTCTCATCCTGTCACTTGTTACCTGGGAAAAGAGACTGACCCCCACCTGGCTACAGCCTCCTGTCAGAGAGTTGTAGAAAGGAAGAAGTTGTAGAGAACCTGCTTTTATCCAGGCTGAACATCCCTCAGTTCCCTCAGCCACTTCTCATCAGACTTGTGTTCTAGGCCTTTCCCAAGCTCCGTTGCCCTTCACTGGGTACACTCCAGCCCTTTGATATCTTTCTTGTCTTGAGGGACTCAAAACTGAAGCCAGGGTTCAAGGCACAGCCTCAGCAGTGCTGAGTACAGGGGCATGGTCTCTGCCTTGGCCCTGCTGGCCACACTGTTTCCTATAACTCTGTTTTGCATTAGGATTAGGAGCAAAGTTTTGCTTCGGTACCACAGACTCTGATAATAGAAAAGGGCACTTCTATGTGCACTAGAGTGACCTCAGGTTTATTTTCATGTCTTAATAGTTAATTTGGACATGCGCTTTTTGGCATCCTCTACCGAAGGATCTGAAAGTGTTTCATGAAAGTGGTATGAAAAGTGACTCCACTGCTCAGGAAACAAATCAGCTTTTTTGCCTCAGATGAGGGTTCTGAGATGCTGTACTAGTGATTTGAACAGAGTGTCTCAATCATTAGCAGAGCTGAAAACAGACTTTAGGTCTTGTTTCTGGCTTTCAGCTACCATGGAAAACAGGACTTTCATCACCCTCTTAACACTGTGACCTGTGTAACATCTGAGATCTGTGTAATTGTGTTTGCAGTTGGTATTTGGCCGCAGGGAGAGTATCTCAGAAGGGTCATGCATTAGAGAAACATGCAATTTAAAGGTCTCTCTCCCTGCAGCCAGGTGGGCAAGAAGTCAAGATCTTACCCTACAGGCAGCCACAGAGAGGTCATATTGGGAAATTCCCTTCCCTGTATTTATCCCTCTCTTTTTATTTCCTCCACAGGCGAGGCCACAATGTTCTGAAGGTTCAGCTCCCATCTAAGGAAGAACATGTCATTTTGGTACGTCTGTCAAAGATCCAGCGGGCCCTTTATACGGAGTTCATGAACCGGTTCCGAGACGCAGGCAACAGTGGCTGGCTGGGCCTGAACCCACTCAAAGCTTTCTGTGTCTGTTGTAAGGTAGGTTTTGGGGAGATGCAGAGAAATATTCCAGTATGTAAGGGAAAGACAGGAATATGAGACAAAACAGGAGTGGAAGTGTGATCGGCCAGGGACATCTTGTCTCCCTAGAGTGCTCTGCAATGGCCCAACAGTATTGTTATCTTTGCTTGCAGAACAGGAATGTTAACTGTGTTTTTCAAATTGTGCAAGAAACCTGCAGCCATCAGCTGGACTAATATTAGGCTGATACCTTCACCTGCATAACCTTGCCTGCTGCAGTGCAATCAGACAGCCTCCTCTGCATTTGTGCTGTGTGGGGTGCAGTGGCCCCCTGGTTTGTCCTCAAGGAAAGAATCTGGCACTTTTAAAGCTATGAGAGCCTAGGAGAAGGATGAGTTCTTTCCTTTGAGTAACTGTGGGGACTTTCAGACCACAATTGTTGGCAAGTAGCAGGCCAGCACAAGTCTAACCACTTTCTTTACTTACCCCTTCAGATCTGGAACCATCCAGATGTGTTGTATGAAGCTCTGCAAAAGGAGAATCTGGCAAATGAGCAGGATTTGGATGTGGATGACCTTGGCACAGCAAGTACTAATTCCCGCTGCCAGCCTCAGGGAGTTAAAGTCAAAGCAGAGAGTAATGCTTTGGCCTCACCAGTTGGAGAAGCTACTAATAGCAAGTTCCTCCAGAGTGTTGGCTTCAACCCTTTTCAGGAGAGAGCAAATCAGGTCGTAACTTATGAGTGGGTGAGTGCCACTGCTGGAAAACTCTTCATTTGGAGAATCTGAAAGACTGTACATCTTTTTAGGGCAGTTTTCTGAAGTAGAGCAAAGAGAAGACTCTTATGTTTGAGTTGTGGGTTTCTCTTACGTTTTCTTTACCACAGAGCATCTTGCTAAGCAGATCTGTGTGGAGCTCAGAGGGGTTTGTGACTCTCATGAGACAGAAGCACAGACTGCACTCTTATACCATTGTTTTCCTCTGACCGGAAAGGCCGTGGACTTTGTTGTCCTAAAAAAGGTGTTAGGGTGAAGTTTGATCTAGATAACAGGGTGGGAAATCTGGAAGGCTGGAAGAAAGCTCTTGAGATAAGAGTCATGAGAGGTTAAGAGGACACTCATTCACCCAAGAAGTTTGTCATTTGGAGCTTCTGGAATGGGAGGCAGCAGCAGTAGTTGGGAATAACATTCTCACCTCAACCAACTGGATGTAAATAAACCCTTTGCAATGACTTCTTTCTCTCACCTTGAGGCAGGGTTGTTGAACTAAAAAGGGAATGAGCAACTCCACCTGTAATAGTCTCCCATTTCTTGGTAGGCCAAAGACATCTTGTGTGATTACCAGACGGGAGTCTTGGAGAACTCGCCCAAGATGGTGTTACTGTTCCACTTAATTGAGGAAAGTGTGAAGCTTGGAGACAAGATCTTGGTCTTCAGGTAAGCAAAGTGTCAACAGTTGATCCTACAGTCACCAAGTACTGGCATAGTTGAATCCCCCTTGGTGCTAGAAGGTTGTTACACAGGGTGAATGGTGTGGCAGTTCCCCTTTTCTTCTTTGTGGTATTAGAACTTGATTTTCATCCATGGGCTTTATACTTCTTCCACTATTTTACTAATGAGAGGTGAGCTGCATAAACAGGGTTTGGCAGCCATCAATGCTGTCATGGTTGGGGAAGGGTTCTGACATGCCACTTCTGCTGCTGGTGAGGCATTTTCCTGAACAGAGATCTTGGTTTTGCAGCCAGAGCTTATCCACCTTGTCTGTCATTGAAGACTTTTTGGCAAAGAGACCAATGCCGAGTCCTCCAGGCTCAGATGGAGGAGTTCACAACTGGGTCCGAAACATCAACTACTACAGTGAGTACTGCAACTCTTCCTCACTTTTGGTGTGACCCTGTTTGATCCTCTGTGATGCACTAATTGCTTAGAGTCACCCACTGTCTTCTTTCATTTGTCCTTGGGTCTGAAAATGCTCCTCTGAAGCATTCTCTTGATGAGCCTCTTTCAGATTGTTTTTACTTTAGTTGTTTTGAAAGACTATGTCAGTTGGATAGCAATTAACTGATAACTTTCAAATCCTCTTTTTGACATCTTAGAAGATACTAGATGTCTTTAACATCTCATTTACTCACTACTGCCTTTTAAAGTTGCAAAAGACACTTTTTGCTTCCTGTTAAGCTGTTTGCTAGACCTTGCTTCTGAAACCAGAATCACTGTGGAATGCTGTCACTAGCTCAGGGCTGTGAATTCCTCCTCCCCTCTTCCCCAGCTTTAAATCTTGTTCTGATATGGGTTGTTGCTTTCTGTGGCTACTTTACAGGCCAGGACTGAGAGGAGTGGTGGACATGGTGTGCCTGATTTTTGCAGAGCTGCCAGAAGCAACATGAAACACCCCCTGCACTCCTTTAGACCAGTACTCTCTGTGCTCAAATCTAGTCTTTGGGGGTTTGCCAAAAGCTTTACAATTTTGCTTTCTCTTGGTTCCTGAAGCTTCCAGCATACACAAAGCCTTTGTTCCTGCTGTTCCTGCTTGCTATCCATCTTGCCTAACACAGAGCCTTAATGGGCTAGATATGTTGTAGCACTCCCAGTCCTGGCCTTGACAAGCTTGAGTAATGTTTTACTTGATCTTTCAGCTGAACAAATCCCAGCCTGGCTGGCTGCACTGCACCTGCTTGGCTGGGCAAAAATTAGAGGTACAGAGTGGTCCAGTTGAGATCCCAGAGTACATGACTTGAGGAAGACCCAGAATTGGTTTGGAACCAGTTAATGAAGCTCAGAGTTTAGAAAGCTGGTTTGTTTCTCCCTAATATACAGAGTTTTTAAATGTGTCTTTCATTTTCTTCTCAGGACTGGATGGCAGCACTTCTGCCTCGGAAAGGGAACGACTGATTAACCAGTTCAATGATCCCAGCAACACCTCTGTTTGGCTCTTCCTCTTGTCCACACGGTAAGTTGGCTGGAGCAGAAGGGAGGACTCACAGTGATGTTCTGTGTGCATGTGGGCTTTCAGTTCTTAACTTCCTTCATAATATGCTCTCCATGGTGCTATAGTGCCATCTGCTTCTGGGTTCCCTAGGGATGTAGCATTTCAGTCTGAATCCTCTGCAACAGCTTAACAGTCTTGGAAACCAAACTTGTGTTTAAAGTTTGACTGGAGGGAACTTTCCATAGATACTTTGTGGACACTTGGCTGTGGTGTTCGTCCCTGCCTAGAAGTTTTGAAAATTGGCCAAGGCAGCAGTTTGAAATTTGCCTCTGATTTTCAGTGCTGGGTGTTTGGGTGTCAACCTCATTGGAGCAAACAGAGTGGTGGTGTTTGATGCCTCGTGGAACCCGTGCCACGACGCCCAGGCCGTGTGCCGAGTGTACCGCTACGGGCAGAAGAAGCCATGCCACATCTACAGACTGGTTTCTGATTACACCCTTGAGAAGAAGATCTATGACCGTCAGATTTCCAAGCAGGGCATGTCAGGTAAGTGTGGATGAACGTGGCATTCCGCTCTCAGACTTCACTCCTTTTGGCTCCTATAAGGCCAACTTCTGTGTGTTTTGTAACCTCTTTTTTTAAGGTTGAAAACCAGGCAAAGAGGTAACAGACACTATCCCAGGGCTATGTTTGATGCTTACGAGTTGGCAACAACATGGGGTCCTATAAGAAATTCATGGTGGTAGAGTCTGCAGCAGGGTTATGTCACCAGTCCACTGCTGTACCATTTACCTTCACTGCTACCCTCCTGGCTGCTGCAACAGACTGGAGACTCAGGGGGTGTTCATCCTGTTTTCCCCTGTGCCTGGGCATTTCTTGTCTTAAACTGATTGTTACTTATTAAATAGCCCTGTACCTCCATTTTTGAAGCAACAAGAGAGAGGAAAATAGCTAAATTAAAACATATATTGATACCTTTTACTCATAGCTCTTACTTAGAAACCAAGAATAATTAATTCATTGCAGTTTCAACCTGCCCTTGTACCAAAAGTATCTTTTGTTCTGGCTTGTGCCAGCTGTCAAGCTGCCCTCCTGGAGCATGCAGCTGAGGGTTGTGGTGACCCAAAGAAAGCTCTGCTGCCTGTGTCCTTCTGTGCTTGAAACACAACTCCATAGGCAGCAGCCCAGTGTGATTGGCTCAGTGTGCTCTTGTACACTCAAGGTGGAGCCCCCTGGCAACTGGCCTGGCTCCGGGGAGAGTGCTGGATAGAGATGTTTTCTCCACGTGTTCCCATTTGCCCTGTGTGCAGGGGGGAATGTCCAAGGAAAACATTCAGGCTCTTGTGAGTGAGGGAATGTGGCTGCTTTTCTGAGCTTTTAACTCAACAGAGTTCTTTAAATTTTCATACCTGGTTATAAATTTGAGCCTTTTTGGTGGGGTTTGTGGGAGAACACATACTGCTGTAGCTGCACTTCTATTCCAGGACAGGTATGTTTACAGCCTTGTCACATGAGATGGGACACTATCCATAACGAGTTTTGTGTTCCTGCTTGTCAGGAGCTCAGTGACCTGCACTGAGCTGTGCAGTCTGGAGCACAAGGCACTTGTCAGCCTGACTTGGTCAAACAGGCTCAGTTCTGAACATGGTGATAATTTTTCTCTCTACCCTGACATTTACAGAACACTTGTGAGGATTGTGCAGATTGCAAGGAGGGTGCTCTGTTAAGACAGGAGTGTAGGAAGGGCAGCAGGCAAGCTCTACCCATCTCTTCCCTTCTCTGCTCACTCCATTCCCTCTCTTCTCCAGATCGGGTAGTGGATGATCTGAACCCAGTGCTGAACTTCACCCGACGGGAGGTGGAGAACCTACTGCATTTTGTGGAAGAGGAATCTGACCCTGTTCAACTCTCCCTCAATGCAAGCAAGATGAAAGAGTCTGTTCTACAATTAGCCTGTCTCAAGTATCCTCACCTCATCACCAAGGTAAGACCAGCCTGCTTCCTTGCTGCCACAGAACTGCACAGACAGGAGTAGGCCTAGAGGAGTCTGGCAGTGTGATGGGGGCCATGTTGGCAAGAAAGATGCACCTGTGTGCTGGTGGGAACAGGCAGAAAATCCTCTAGAGAGACCTCTGAGAGCCCTGCCCTTCCCTGCGATCTCTCTTAGAGATGCCTCTGTCCTGGGCAGGTTGTTGGACACCCATTTCTTCATATTGGTGCTAGGTGGGAAGGTGGCAGTGACATATCCCACCTTGCTGCCAGCTCTTTTCCTGGTGTGGCTTTAAACCAAAGCTGGGACAGGCAGCACTTGCCTGTGTTGTCAGGAGTTTCTCTGGTAGGGTGGTGGTGCAGAGGGAGCCTGTGGCTGAGTGCTGTGGGGCTCTGGTGGCTGCATGACATTGCATGGCAGGCTCTGTGCTTGCACTCCTGGCCTCGCCTTTGGCTCCAGGGTTTTGCTGTGTGCTCGTGGGAAGTGATGATCCTGGCTGGGCAGGTAGTGGTTTAGCTGACTGTCACACTTCAGTCTGAGCCTTGGTCACATCCACAGCACTGCCCAGCACGTGTTTCACAATGGCCAGCTCTGCCTCCCAGCTCCCATCCCTGCTCAGCCTGGGACAGAGACAGGCTGCTGCAGGGAGCGGGTGGCTGCCGTTTGGGGTTTGTTGGTTCCCTCTTGTGGTACGTTGGTGCCAGAACCGCGGTGCTGTGGGGTTGCAGGAGCCTTTTCAGCATGAGTCACTGCTGATCGACCGGAAGGAGCACAAGCTGACCAAGGCAGAGAAGAAAGCAGCCAAGAAGAGCTACGAGGAGGAAAAGCGAGCATCCGTCCCCTACACCCGGCCGTCCTACGCACAGTATTACCCAGCCAGTGACCAGAGTCTGACGAGCATTCCTGCCTTTAGTCAGAGGAACTGGTGAGTACCTGCCTCTTCCCCTTCTTCCCATGCTGTAGACATGAAATGAGGGGGCAGAGGATGCTTATCCCGGTTGGGTGGGCACTGCACTCTCCTCCTTCCTCACCAGGCGACCAGCCCTCAAGGGTGAGGACAAGCCAGTGGCAAGTGTCCGCCCGGTTCAGTCCACCCCCATTCCAATGATGCCCCGGCATGTTCCAATGGGCAGTGCAGGATCAGCCTCAAGTTCCAACCCTGCTGTCAACTTCCCCATCAACTATCTACAGCGAGCTGGTGTCTTTGTGCAGAAGATTGTCACCACCACGGGTGAGTTGCTGGTGCTCACAGTGGGTTGAGCTGTGATGCCCGTGGTGAACTGAGGGTTAGGATGAGTTGTTGATGCTCACATGGGCAGTGGACAGATGGACATCAGAGCCAAAGATACTGCCTGTCTCATTTGAGTGGTTCTCCTGTGCCTGGAGGACTTTCCCTGCAGGTATGCAAGGGCCATGAACCTGCTAGGTTGTTGGGAGTGAACTTCCCAGGACAGGGCCTGCAATACTATCACTAGTTATCCTTCCTGGGATAGGGGAGGTGCTGTGCCAGAGCACCAAGGCTTTTGCTTCCTTGGAGCCTCTGCTGCCTTCCCGTGCTACTTAGAAATAAACCCGGGGCTTGCTTGTAGCACAGCACGTAGGAGAGACAGCTACATACAGGAGAGACAAACAGGGGTTTGTGGGGGACTTGCCCTCTTCTGACTGTGAGCGGCCTGTAATTTATTGGACACTGTTCTGTTTCTTCTCCCACTGTCAGATATTGTGATTCCGGGTACAAACACGTCCACTGATGTACAGGCAAGAATCAGTGCAGGTGAGAGCATCCACATCATCCGAGGGACAAAAGGTAGGTCTCTCTGTCCTGGTAAGATTTGTAGATAGGGTCCTAGCCAATGCTGAGTAGCAAAAACAAGGACATAAAAGCATGAATCAGTCCCTTGAGAGTAAAAGAAACAAGAAGGGGAGGAGGTCTGGAGTTTGCAGTGGCTCTCTTGCAGCCTGAGCTCTGGGTGTGCTGGTGCTGCAGGGCTGTTGCAGCTATGGCTGCTCCTACCCCTGAGAGGAGCTGTTTGTGGCTGAGTGTGTCCTTCTCACCACACCCTCTGCATATGCTGGGCCAGCCAAACAGTCCCTGGTGCTCTCAGGGCAAACTCTGTCTCAAGCATGAAGTTCCACATTTCCCACCAGCAGCACATTGGGAGGGGGTGATTTTAACCCAGGAAAGCCATAAAGGTGGGAAGTGAGAGGTGAGGAAGAAGCCCCTCACTGAGCTTCCCTGCATGATCTGGGTTGGCTGTATGCAGCACTGCTGTGCTGTTCCTGCCCGAGCAGCCTTAGGGTCTCACAGATCCAGGGTCCTGAGCTGAGACTCTAGTTGCAATGAAGTTGTTCTGCCTCTCTTCCAGGGACGTATATCCGGACCAGTGATGGTCGGATTTTTGCTATACGGACCACTGGGAAGCCAAAGGGCAATGAAGACCGTCGGACAGCTGCCTCAGGTAGGGGTTTGTGAGTGCTGTGTGGGGCTTGCACGTGTGCTTTCCTACTTGAGTGTCTGGGGTGGCTTTCCCTGGCACATTCCATCATGCCTATATGCTGCAATCTCTCCGTGATACCCCCACCTCCCTTTCCATTGCCGCGTTTTTGCCTGCACATTTTCCTCCAAAGTCATCTTCCTCACCTGCTGCACCTCCTTGTTTCCAGGCTCCCAGAGCTCTTCCCTGGAGTCCACAAGCAATGGCAGACACAGTGCCTCATCTCCGCAGCTCCCCAGCACGGAGGAGCTCACTCGGCCCATATCCCCCGACAGCCCCGAGATCATCAGCGAGCTGCAGCAGTACGCGGAGGCGGCGGCCGCCCGGGAGTCCCGGCACAGCTCTCCCAGCACCAACGCGGCGCAAGGCCACGCCGCCCGCACCGACAACGCGCCCGGCATCGCCGCCCGAGGAGCCGAGCAGCGCGTGGGAGTTCACTGCTTGGCTCCCTCCGTGTCCTCGGCCCTGCCAGCCACCAGCCAGCACGTGGATGCCCACTCGGTGTTGGACTTACGGGGCAACAAGCGCAAGTCGACGTCACCGTCGGCTCCGGAGGAGCAATCCCGCAGGCAGCAGAAGAAGCGCCAGTTGCCATCGTCCGTGCAGCCGTATGAACACGGGTACCCCGTCTCTGGTGGGTTCACCATGCCTCCTGTCTCTTTAAACCACAACCTAACCCATCCATTTGCCTCCCAACCAGGAAACTCCTTGTACATGGGCACTGGCTCCTCTTATTACCAGCTGCCCAATTTACTCCCAGACCCTCATCTGGTGTTCCCTGTGACTACTGACCCTCTGCTGACAGCCGGCACCGCCAGCTCTTCTGCTGCTACCTCAGCCACCGCCAGCGTCCCCTCATTCATGCTAAACCCTTCTCTGGCAGGGGTATTGCCCAATTACTCGCTTCCCTTCACGCAGTCACTCCTGCCCGAGCCCAGGATGTTTGCTCCTTTCCCAGCCCCTGTCTTGCCTAGCAGCCTTCCCAGGAGCATGGCATCTGCCTACCCTGGCTACATGTCCCCTCACTCGGGCTACCCAGCTGGGGGTCTCCTTCGGTCCCAGGTGCCTCAGTTTGAACCCCAGGAGGTCCCAGAGGTGGGATGCAGCTCTAATGACGAGGACAAAGACGACGATGTCATAGAGATCACAGGGAAATAAAAAGGCCCAGCTCCTGCTCAGTCTCAACTCTGCCAGGAGGCAAAAGTTGCAGGACCTTTTTGGGAGTCAGGATTTCCCCTCTGGGCCATGGCAGCAGGTGGAGAAGGATGCAAAGGGTGTGGCGTGGGGGTGGTTTTGTTCTTTTCATTTTGTTTTGTTGTTTTTTAGCTGTCAAGGATAAGAATTGTATTAGGGGCTGGGAGATGGGAGAGGGAGAGTGTGGACCTCTGAGGGCCGGGGGAGCAAGAGCTGGGGGAGGAGGGAAGCAGCAATGCAAACTGTAGGAGTGCCTCCCCCCATGCTCTGTCTGTCTGTCTGTCTCTGTTCTCTGTCTTGTCTGGCCGTGGAGGCTCCATGTTGCAAGTCACTGCCCTTCTCAGGCCTGGAGGCGTGGGCTGAACTGCTGGCAGGGCCGAGCTCCCTCTCACATGAACTGCCTTATCTGTGAACTTCTCTCACTGCGAGAGGGGTGGGCCGGGGGGTGACTCCAGCAGAGGTTGGGGACAACGTGTTTTTAATGGGGAGGGAGTGGGGAAGCTTCTACATTGTGTATGTTGGGGCAGGGAGGGGGGGGGGTTGATGTGGGAAAAAAAAAAAAGAAGAAAGGAAAAAAAAAAAAAAGAGATGAAAAAAAAAGGAAATACCCCACAAACAATTTGTCACCCTCTTCGAATTCACATGAGACTAGTGTGAGGGCTCCAGGCAGGCTCCTGCCACAGTCAGGAAGACAGGGCTCTGGTGGGAAGCTCCTCCCGGCCTTTCTGGAAGGTCCTGTCCTCTATGAGGCCCTTTTGGAGGGTCCCATCCAAGGTAGGTTGGCCCTGTGAGTCCAACGCCCTCTCTGTGTGCCAGGCCAGATGAGTGGAGCAATCCCAGATGTCTTGGTGGCCGTTGGAGGGGAATCCTGGTGACTTCCCCAGCTCCACAGCCCTGCCAGGAGGCTGTGTGAAGGCCATGTCTCACCCTGCTGTAGCCTACCAGATCCAGGAGTAGGTGGGCTCGCTGCTGATTCTGAACAGCACCAGGCAGTGGAGAAGGTTGGGAGGGGGACACTGGACCCAGTGCCAGTTGCTGTTGAATCTGTGACTGGAGGGACTTCCCCCTGCACAGAACCTCTACATTAACTTATTTCATGAAGGCATAATATTTATTGTCTGGGAGAGTCTGTCTTTCTACTTTTAAATTAATTTCCGTATTAAAAAAAAATAAAAAGCTGGCCTCCATCATGCAGTGGTTGCTTGTTGGGTTGTCTGTGTGGGGAGAAGCAGTGGGTTGACCAGAGTGTAGCCTTAGGAGCCGGGCCAGCTGTGGAGGTGACCTGTGGCTGATCTGTGTGGCATCAGCTGGATGTGCCCCATCAGGAGCTGCTCTGGGTGCTCAGCAGCCAGAGAGAGGATGGAATCCTCTTGTCATTGGGCAGGTGTGGGAGCACATGTGGAAGCCTCCAGTGCACATTCCCAATAAGGAGGAGGGCTGTGAGGCATGTGGAGCTGGAAAAGCAGAGCTCCTGCTGGGGAAGCGCCTTTCCCCACACAGGGAGCAGCTCTTGGCTCAGCCCTGCTCAGCCCCATGCATGCAGAGGGTGCTGCTGGCCCTGACAGTGAGCCCTGACTCTGGCTGCTCACCTCAGGGCCAGGGCGTCTAGGGAGAGGCTGGAATACCCAAGTGCAGCTGGACTTGGTGTGTGTGACTGTGTGTGAACGCATTAGGATGGAGACTTGAAATCCAGGAACCCCCGTGTCACATCTGGGTATCACCAGGCATGAGCTGTGCTTGCCTGTGTGGGATGCCCCTGGAGCAGTAGCAGCTTGTAGGGGATCTCTAGGAAGCTGCAGTCACTGGTGTTTACTGGGACCAACTAGGTATAGGAAAGGGCAGGATGTCCTGATATCCTCCACTGAAGGGGTGGGGAAAGATGGGGACCTCCCTTCCTGAGAGAGAGAGGTGTGTGTGCACATGTGCGTTACAGAAGCATAATAAATAATGTTATGGGGCTTTCCTAGTGTCTTTCTCTGTTTAATGGACATTGTCTGTCAAACATAACCACACCATTCATAGAAGCCTTAGATCAACAGTTTAGCTATGCAAATTATTTTAATTATTTTTTTAAGAAAACAAACATTAAAATAGTGCTTTCTTCTTTAACATATCCTAGGAGTTGAAAACCGAGGGGTTCTGAGCAAACTGCTGGACAACTTGTCTTTGGATGCACCATGGAAATAAAAATCAAACCCCCCCACAAAAGTAACAAAGCAAATTAACTGATGGTGTTCATGCAAGTTTCTCCAAAGACTTGACAGTGCTGCATCTGTGAGTCATGCCCTCCTGTGCTCTGTGTGTCCACCTCATGCACAACCCTGTGACACTGATTGTATGACCAGCTTGCCCAGATGTCTGTTGCATCCCTGTCAGTTTTCCGGTGGATTCGGGGAATGGACCTAGGCAAGGGCTTTCCTTGTCAAGAGTAGCAAGTGTTGAGACCTACGGGCATGTGTGGGAGGCTGGAATGTAAGCAGATCCCCACCAGAGTCGTGCTGCAGCCCCAGTCCTTCCTGGTGGAGGTCAGGGTAGGGGGGCTTATCCAAGGGACCCTCCCCCGTCTTCTGAATGGGGCCTGTGCTGGGACAAGGTGTGAAGATTTGACTGGAGGCAGTCAGCATCGTGGCTCTGGATGTGGTACTGGTGGCTGCACGCCATTTTCTCTGCTCCTTGCGTCTCCAGGATAGCTCCCAAGGCTTCCTGAGCGGGTCCTGGCACATCCCCATTTTGCCAGCTGATGTCCTTGTGGGCTTCTCCTGCATAGCCCAAGCCCTGTCGCCATAGGAGCTGGGAGCAGCTGGCACTCAGCTGCCATGGGGTGCACACTTTGTGCTCTGGACTAGCCATTAACCTGGCACCAGGGTGAGGTGTGAGGGCACTCCTGGCTCCTGTGTGGCCACAGCAGCCTGGAGACCCCTCATCACCCTCCTGTGGTGTTCCTGTCCTGGATGGGACCTGCTGTGAGGGGCTGTCCCTGGCTCGCAAATATTCTGGCTCCAGGCAGTGCCCAAGTGCAGTCTCAGCCCTGCCTCTGCTCCACCTACAAGTGCTGGGCACCCCCTTAGCGGGGGAACGGGTCCCCTGGGCCCAGGCAGAGTCATGGCTGAGAGGTGGAAGCAGAGATGGCTGTGGTGCCCATGGGGGGCTGGCCGTGGCTGGGGCTGCTCCAAGGCAACCAGAGACACCTGCTCTCCCGCTGCCATGGGAAGGATTTCCTCCATGCCACGGAAGCTGCAGGGGTGTGTGGGTTATCCAGAGTCTGAGTGGGGGAAGCTCTCCAAACCCTAAAACTCCCCTCCCATGAGACCCACTCTGCCCCTCATCTGCTCTCCCCAGGCTTTTCTCCTCTCCAGCATGTGGTTCTGCTGCAGAGGATCCTGTCTCAGTTTCCCTGAGCCTGGAACAGGGGCTTTCCCTGCACTGGTTAAATTTTTCTTTTGCTGCTGAATTTCTGTCTCCAAATGACCTGATGGGAAGCAGCTGCCGTTTCTCAGTGGGGTGACACTGAGGATAGCAGTGCAGGACTCTCTGCTGGGAGTTTGGACAATAATGAGGATTTCGGAGCACAGCCCTAAGGCCTGAGCAGAGCTGTGGGGCCCTCGGGAATGGCCAGCTGCCCTCCACATCAGTATCCAGCCCTTGGCCCTTCCCTTAGGTGGGAGGTTTCTGCTCCTGGGGACAGTTGGGTACTGCTGGGTGCCATGGGCATGGAGGGGCTGTGGCTGCTGTGTGTCCTGGTCTCGGTGGGCTTGTTGCCACCGCTGCTGATGGGGTTTTTGGTTCATCATAGGGGTCTCCAGGGTGGGGGCAACAGCCCAGCCTGGCCTGCGTTGGGCAGGATCTGCTGTACATTGTCCTCCCGGTGCAGATACTTGGAGAAAGCAAATATTCTGGCAAGCAAAGGGTGGGATTTCCACAGGGGCTTTACTAGAAATTATGTGTGTTTTGACTTAACGATGTCAGCGAATCATAGAATCCTAGAACGGTTTGGGTTGGAAGGGACCTTAAAGATCATCTCGTTCCAGTCTCCCTGCCATGGGCAGGGACACCTTCCACTAGCCCAGGTTGCTCCAAGCCCCGTCCAGCCTGACCTTGGACACTTCTAGGGATGGGGCAGCCACAGCTTCTCTGGGCAACAAATGCAAGTGGCTGAATGCATGAGAGTTGCTGCTGGTTTGGGGGCAGTTTCCCAGACAGCAGGGATAAGTACAGCAAATACCTTCACAGCTGGTGTTTCTCGCCACTCTGGGATGAATTTTATTAATCCAGTCTTGGAAGGATGGGGGGGAGGGCTGGGGCGGGGGGCAGAGGTTACATGGGGAACGTAGTCCAGCTAGGTTACAGTGAGGTGATGGCTCCTTGCAACTCGGAGCAGGCACTCCCTGCAAAGGGACAGCAGGGTGAGCGAGGGAGAGCAACCTCTGCCACCTCCCAGGCCACCACCACTGCCTCGGCTGCTTCGTGGGGCTCCAGCTTGGAGCTGGAGTCGGGCAAATCCACGGGAGCCTGAAGGAATCCATCACTGAGTTTCATTTGGGGTTTTGTGTTGGTTTGAGTTTTTTTTTTTTTTTTTTTCTTTTCTTTTACTACCGCCTTAGTTTGTGGCCTGTCTTGTTGTGGTTGGAAAGAGGAGTATTGCTAGCAGGGTGGGTTGGTCAGTTGGCCCCACGCATGATCATGTGCTTCCCTCTTCTCTCTGTCGAACGGGATGTGCTCGCCTGATCTCCCAGAACAGAGACTTTGAACAATTTGTTGTTTATATGATGTATTTATTTTTACTTGTGTTTCATGTCATTTTTTAAAAAAATAATAAATTGTAAGTTGGTATAACTGCCTGTTGCTTCTCTCTCTTTTTTTCTTTTTCTTTTTTTTTTTTTTTTTCTTTTTTTCCTTTTGGTAAAATAAATGTCAAAATTTAAAAAAAAAAAAAAAAAGAAAGCAGTGTGGTTTGAAGCGGGTTGGAGCTGGGTTGGGCATGGACATCTCTGCACACCTGGAGCCCAGGCTCAGCCAGCAACCACATCCTGCTGCATTCAGCAGCATCTGGGCTCTCTTGGCACCTTGGCAGCTGCCTGGGTGAGCATCCTGCCACCTCCAGAGGGGAGGGAGGCTGGATACACCAGTGTCCATGGTCTGGCTGGGTGCTGCTGTGTGTCAGGGAACCACTGGGAGAGCTGGCTCTTGCCCTTCTCTGTCCTCTGTGCTTATTATTGCTGCTGATAACAATTATCATCAAGGGCCGGGGGGGATCAAGGAGAATAAATACTCTGCAGGTAAATGGAGTCTCGGAGAGCAGGCGCAGGCTGTGTGCCGTGGCCCTGCTGCTCCGTGGGACACGTGGACAAGCAGCTGGGACTGGCAGGGACTGAGGTAGTAACAGCGAGGCATTTCTGTGCGGGAAGGCAAGAGGTGTCTCAGAGCTGATGCCAACGAGGAAGAAGGGCCCTGGAGAGACCAGAAAGGGAGCTGTGGGCAGCCCTGGGTCCCTCTGCCCCCTCACAGGCGCTGGGGGTGCCTCCGCACCCGGCCGTTCCTGCTGTCTGGGGATGGGAACTTCTGGTGCCAGGCTCTCTGCCGCTGCCGCTCCTGGTGCCGCAGGGCACCGCAGTAGGCATCCAGGCTGGTGCCCGGGGCCCCCAGGGCCCGTGGGAAGCCCTTGTAGCCCGGCTGCAGGTCAGTGCGGGGCCGGGGGCTCTGGTGGGTCCCTCTTAGCTCAGCCCCCTTGCTCCGTTTGTACGGTGGCAGCTCCATGGCCTCCTGTGCGATGAGGCGGAGGCTGTACCGGGTGAGGGGCCGGGAGAAGGAGCGCTCCACTGCCTGGCACTCGTAGGTGCCCATGTCCTCCCTCGTCAGCTGGCGGATCAGCAGCCCTTGCTCCAGCACCAAGAAATGTCCGTTGTTCCTGACCTGGGGCAAAGGCAGAGAAGCTGGATCAGCCCCTGGGGACTGAGCCAGCCCTGCTCCCCGTGCCCACTGCCCTGACCCTGGCACCTCGCTCAGGCTCATCTCCTCGCCACGCCGCACCAGCCACCGGATCGTCGTCTGCGGGGAGCGTGCCAGGCACTCCAGGAAGGTTGAGTTCTTCTCCACCCCAAAAACCAGCTTCTCTGCAGCAGCAGTCCCTGTGCAGGGAGCAGGACAGGGGAAAGGGTGAGCACACCGAGTGGGAGCTGTGTGACACGTGGGAGGGAGGGAAGCACAGAGCACCCAACATGAGGTGGGCCCACTGATTTCCCAGCTCCATCCCGCCCGCCCTCCTGGGAATGGCTGCTCCCTGGGCAGGGCTGGCTGCCCGCACTGGGGCTCCTTGAAGGGGCTGGGGCTGGCACTCACCCTCTGCTGTGTCCTGGCAATGGCTGAGCAGGTCAGACTTCAGCACATCCTGGCAGCGGGCACGCCTGTGGAAGAGCAGAGAGGGCTATGAGGTAGCATTCACTCTGGGCTGGGTGACCCTTCTGTGACACAGCAGCCAGGGAGAAGGACCAAGGAGGTCTGAGGCCAGCAGAGTGGCACTAGGTGTCTGGGCTGATGGATAAAGCTCCAAGGCTGGCACTTGCCCTTTCCTGCTCTGGACAGCATTCTTTTGCAGGGCTATAGCAGGGCTGGCCCAGCTATACACTCACCTCTTCTCAGTGAGTAGGTGTGGGGCACAGGTCCTGCCATCCCAGGTGCAGTAGGGATCCCTGGCCAGGCAGCAGTCAGTGCAGGTTTTGCCGTAGAGCTCACAGCGGTACAGGGAAAGCTGGAGCAGCCCGTGGGTGCTGCTCACAAACAGCTCCTGCTGCTCGGGCAAGAGGAACAGCAGCAGTCAGAGCCCACGGGAGACCAGGGCTGTCAGGGAACAGCTCCTGCCCCATGCTGGGGTGGGGCCACTAGGGGACAGCAGGAGTGCAAGACAGAGCTTGTCACTCCCCTAATGCCCTGGCAGGATCCCACTCCCTAAATGTGCAAGCCCTGGGAACAAGGGACTCAGGTAAAGGGGCTGCAACCAGCTGTCCTCTGTCCCTGGGCTGCTTTAGGGAGAAGGAGGAGGGAGGACTCACCCGTTTTGGTGATAACTTCATGTCCAGGATGGGAGAAGGCACCTGGAGGGGAAGGAGAAGGTGCTGCAGCTGTCAGTCCCTCCTGGGTGCCCCAGTCTGTCAGTGGGGCTGTGTCCCCAGGGGTGGCTGGATGCCAGGACCCTGGCCAGACTCCCTGGTCCCAGGTCCACCTACTCCATGCAAACAGCTTGGTCTGGCCCTGCTCAGCACAGGCAGCCCAGGACAGCTCTGCCCAGCAGCCATGCTTTCAAACTGGGGCTCTTTCCTCCCATTTCAGTTTGGGCTCCAGTGTGGCACCCACATTCTCCCCAGGGTCTGGATGGGGAGCGGGGAGATGACTTGGCTCCATTCCCACTGGCTCCCCTCCATGCTGACAGCACACTGCCTGCTGCACAGGGCAGGGGGGAGCTAAGGGACCTCCCCAAGAGAGGCCAGAGCCTGCAGCAGGGGTGCCATGGGGCAAGGGGAGTTTGTCTGCTCCAACCGCCGTGGTCCAGCCCCCGGTGCCATCGTGGCCTCCCGTACCTTAGTGACACTGATCTCCTCCAGGCTGACCACCTCGGTGCCAGGGCTCACCCCGCCAGCCAGCCCCACCTTCAGGACTTTGCCTTCGTCTGTGAAGGCAGTGGAAGAGGGAGGTGTCAGGGCTGGGAGCCCCTGGGACAGCGGGCCCCGTGTGCTACACCAGCCGCCCCGAGATGACAGCATCCCCAGGGCTGGGTGAGCTCCCACCTGTGCCGAGGAAGAGCATGTCGTGGTGCCGGCTCTCGGTCTCCAGCCGGTGCACCAGCAGCCGCCGCAGCCGGTACGGCACATTGACCCTCACCAGCACGGGCTGGCGGCCCAGAGGGTACACGGGCTCCCACATCAGCTGGTGGCTGCGCATGAAGCTGATCACCTCATCGGGGAAGTCCTTGGTGGACTGCAGGAGGGGGTCGTACGTCTCGCTGGGGCACTGTGTGACACAGGGCACTCTGTTAGGATCAGGCCAGTCTATTCCACTCCCCCCCCACAAGTGCTCCACCTTACCGTGCCAGGACGGGGATAGGGGACACGGCCCTTGTACTGCACCCAGCGGTAGTCGAATCCCTCCTTGTGTGCAAAGGGGCCGCTGAAGGCAGCTCTCACAGCAGCCATGGAGTAGACACAGACAGCAGAGCCGCTGAAGACACCACTGTGGGGAAGCACAGGGCTGTCGGTGTCCCTGCTGCTCACAGGGCTGTTACTGTCCATGCTGCTCCATAGGGCTGCCACTGTCCCTGCTGCCCCACAGGGCTGTCACTGTCCCTGCTGCCCCACAGGCTGAGTCCCCTGTCAGCCCTGGAGTCGTGCACAGCACCCCGGGGATAACAAGAACCCCTTTGGCATAGCCAGTCCAGCCCGGGGGACTGCTGGCTGTGCCGATGCCAGTTTGGCAGTGGACTCTAGAACCAGCAGCAGGGAGAGCAGGGTCCTGCCTTTCTCCACCCAAGGCCTCCCTGTGGAGCAGCACTGGTGAGGGGCTGGGGGGCTGGACTGCCCTACACAGGGGCTAATGCAGGTCCTGCTCACCTGGAGACTGTAAAGAGGCCGAAGACGAGGGGGTTCTGGGGGTCCCGGGTGCGCAAGAGGAAAACATCCTCTGCAAAGAGAGGGATTGAGGTGAGGCACCCCAGAGCTGGAGCACCAGTTCAGAGGATGCAGGCAGGCATCCTCGAAGGCATGCCCTCCTCCCTGGAGCATGCTGGAGGGCACAGCCGTGGCAGAGCAGTGTTGCTCCCGGCTGCAGGCAGGGCTGGGCACTCACCCAGCTGGTCGAAATGGGTCTCGGTGCCCTGGGGGCCGGGGATGGAGCACACCAGGCGGGCCTTCAGGAATGTGCTCCAGCGGTTGATGAGGCTGCGCTTCCCTCCAACATCATTCTGCCAGGCACCAAGAGTCAGGATCAGTCCAGGCCTCTTCGAGTCTCCACTCTGCTGTGCCCTCCCTGTTCCCACAGCAGGACACCCCCAGCCCTGAGCCTTCTGCCTTGTGGTCAGTGTGCAGTGCCACCTTCATGTCTCACTGGGATGCTCCTTGGTCCAGGGGAAGTAAACACCCACCTGGTGGGACACCCACCCACAGAATGCTGGCCTTTGGTGACTGACCTTGCAGACCCTGGCCACTCTGGCGTGGATGTGCCGCCGCTCCCACTGCCCAGCTTCCATGGCTGTCTCACGGAAGAAGATGTAGACCTTGTCATCATGTGGGTTGTAGGTATCAGGGATAGCGTAGGCACCGATAAATGCAGGCTCTGTGGGGGAAAGGAACAGCACAATGTGGCCCTGTGCCCTCATCCTACCCTGTGGTATGGCCCTGGAAGCCCCTGGGAGGTGCCAAGGATACACAGGGCCTGTGGAGACCCAGCTACACAGGAGGCATAGCCCTATTCCCAGTGCACCATGTGCTGGAACATGGGTTCTACCCGTGGCTTCACCCCCCAAAGAGGGTAAGTGAGCCAGACCAGAGAGCTCTGACCCCACTGCTGACTCCAATCTCTATCCCACAGGCAGGTGCATCCCCCGAGTCTCCCCTGTTCCTACCGTGCAACCAGTGGTCCTGGTTCTGCTCTGTGCGGATGTAGCTCTGCTCAGCCCCGTGGACCCAGGTCCGGAAGAAGGCAGCACTGCTGCCCATGAAGTCACTGGAGGTGCCCGAATACAGCTCCCCATCTGTGAGGTGAGGAGGCGTGGATGGGAACCAGCACTTCGCAGCACAGACCAATCCCAGCACTGCCCCTCCCAGCAACACCTCTGTTCCTGCTTGCTCTTACCGATGAGGAGTCCCGTGAAGGGCTCATGGGGACTGTAGGGGCATCGTCCTCGCCCTGATTCCAAGGAGTGGGTCACCAGCCGCATGGTGGGAGCCCCGGGACCCTGTCAGAGCCAAGGGACAGATGTCAGCCCAGGGGGAGGCTGGGAAGAGTTGGAAGGAGGCTGGAGTGCTCAGATCTGTGATGAGTGGGTCCCTTGAGAGGGATGCCAGGACGCAGTCCTGTTTCCATGGGACACCCTGGCACTGCCTAGCCAGGGCTGCTCTTGCCATGTGTATGCCAGGGACTGCATCAGGCTGGCCACCTTCCCCAGACTCCTCCCTTTGTTCCCTGGGACTGGGGGTCTCTTGGCACCTTCTGCCACAGGTCTGTCCAGGTGCCCCTCACCTTCCCCCTGGCTCCCAGCTGGATGAAGGCACAGACAGGCTGGTAGGAGCCGGTGCCGCAGGCGAACACGTGGCTCCGGTTGAAGGGCTGGAGGAGGCGGATGAAGTTGGCACACTCCGTCTGCACGGGGGGAGATGTTTGTCAATGGGCTGAGTCCTGGTGTGCCTGCTGGGGATGCAGAGCCTGGCCAGACCCTGCCCCGGCAGCTGGCCAGCTGGACTTGGCTCCGGCTGGCTCCACAACCCCATTCCAGGCAAACCCCCAGCCTCGCTTTTGAGGTGACAGGGATGTTTAATATCCATGGTAAACTGCCAAAGATGATGAACTGGGGCTGCCAGCCCTGCTTACCTCCACATTCTTCCCTGCCAGCTGGCAGTGCTCAACTTGCTCCCTGGGGGCTGGCCAGAAAATCTGAAACACAAGGACCCTTCGGATGCAGCCCCTGTTTCCCTTGGCTCCCGCGACACCGGTGGGAACAGGTTCAGCCAAAGGTGCTGCCAGGCTCAGGTGCACAGTGAGGGCATGGGGCTGCTCTGCCACAGGTCTGACACCACCCTGGCTCCCCAGGGCCCAGTGGGCATCCTGCCAAACCAACTCAGGGTGAACCTAGTGTGGAGACAGAGCCTGGGTGGGCCACGGCACGCCCAGGCAGCGGGCAGGCTCTCTTGGATCCCGGCCCATGGGAACGCCAGGCTGCAGTGCCTTAATGGGCTTTTCTTTTGTTGGGCTTGAGCCGTGCACCCTGCCAGCAGGATGTCTTGGGATGACATTAGTGGACTCACTGCTGGAGTTGTTGCAGCAGCAACAAGGACTAGGTGTGACTGCAGGGCTCCAGGCACTGCCCGTAGTCCACCCAGGTCATTTCTCCTGTCCAAGCCACCCTGTCCCTCCCTGGTGTCAGCCCATCCCAGCAGGGCTCAGCACTGCCAGGGATGAGTTGACCCCAGTGAT
This sequence comes from Scytalopus superciliaris, assembly GCA_013400415.1. Lineage (NCBI taxonomy): Eukaryota > Metazoa > Chordata > Aves > Passeriformes > Rhinocryptidae > Scytalopus > Scytalopus superciliaris. The sequence goes on from VXBX01007486.1 coordinate 1,433,543, forward strand.
TGAGACATCCTGGTGTAAATGTGTCCCCAGTGAGGTTAGAACAGTCCAGTTCAGAGCATATGCACTTCCACACCCTGGCACTGGGACAAGGAGTGGCTCCCAGGGAGGAAGAGGCCAGCATGGCCATGGCCAGCCTTCTCTCAGCACTGACCTTCTCAGGCTCTCTGCTGGGATGGTCAAGGTGGAGCAGAAAGATGTGGTTTTTTGCTCCCACCATCAGCCAGGCTCTATCTTCATCCACCAAGACAGCTTGGAAATCCATCCCAACCCCTGAGGCCAGCAGCAAGCGAGAGCTGTTGGATTTCAGCAGATCTGAGGAGCACAGTGTGGGAGAAAGAGAAATCCATCCATGAGTGGCACAACCAGAGGTGCTATGCCTCCCTCGCTGGGACAGCTCTGGTTACCCATCCTTGCTCTAAGGAATCACAACATTCCTGCCACTGCCCTTGGTGCCCCTGAGCTCATTATGGAGCCTCCTCCATGTGCCTCCCTGGGAGAAAGTGTCATAGAGGAGAACTGTGCTGACCTTGCCTTAGCTGGGCTGGTTTTCAGGGCAGTGAGTGGGACAGGGGTCCAGCCCCAGGAGCCCAGAGTGCTCAGCTTCCAGCCTGCATTGCAGAAGAACTCCTGGAGCCCCAAAGCCTCTGTATCCTGAACTGTGGGGAGAAGGTGCTTACTGTGCCTCCTGGCATGCTTTTCCTGCATTTCAGATCAAGAGAATTTACACCAAAAAATGGTTTTGGTTGTTTGCTGGGGCAAAGTATCCCTCCAAGGAAAGCCTGTATGGAAACAGAGCCATTACAGCCCAGTCTGGACACTTCTCTCTGCTCACCCTCTGAGCCTGTGAAGTGGCTGCTGGGCTTTACCCCACTCGCAGGGACAGACCCATGGATGGGAGCACTGGGACAGACCCTTGTAAAGGAAGTTCCCAGCTATGTCCTGGGTGCCAATCCAGCCCTGCACCCAGCACCCCACATTTCCCATTCTGAGTCCTGAGCATTGGACTACCTTTTCAAAGCACCCCTTTGGCACTGCTGGAGGGAAGTACCACCTTGCAGAGAGGAAACTGTGCCATGGGCCCAGCACACTCTGCAGAGTGGAGACAGGAGAGCAGGAAAGGCTTTGCTGTTCAGGCTGCAGCTCCTCCCGTGCAGCAGCCGGCATAGCTCACATGGCCCTTCTGGCACAGTTGTGGCCATGTGGGTGTGTGAGGGAGACAATAAGCTCTTGTCTCTTGGTTAAAATCCCTGAAACAACATCCCTGGGGCCCATATCAGTCTGTGATGTGCAGCACCAGGTTTGGTGGCTGGCTGCCGGGGTGAGCATCCCCCAGTGCCGCCGCAGCGGCGGCTGCACCGGACACAGAACCGCAGCAGCTGCCACCCCCAGGCGCCTGCTCCCAGTGAGCAAGACAGGAGAAACCAGCACTGGGGCAGGCCTTGGGGCATCCAGAAATCATAGCATACAGCTTTCCTCTCCAAAAGTGTAGGGATGTGGCTGGGGATAGGGGTCTGGATACACTGGTAAGGCTGCTTCTGGCTTTGGTGTTGTGCAGGGAAAGAGGCCAAAGTGGGGCCATGGGAAGAGGAGACGGAGATGGGCTGTGCTGGATGGGAACTGAGTGGAGGTGGAGTGTGGCTGGAAACCCAGAGAGATCTGTAAGACCCAGGCTGAAAATCTGCCCCAAATCCATGACCTGAAGCAGTGAGTCAGGAGCAGAGGGAGGGGGGCTGTCAAGGGGAGCCAGTGCTGGCCGGATGGATGGAGTGTGGAGGGGAGCGTGGGTGGATGTGCAGCCCCAGGTGCAGGTGGGGTGTACGTGGGCATGGGCACGGCTCCATCCACAGGGAACCGGCTGACCCGGGAGCTTGTCTCACTTCCTTCCACCCCGTTTCCAGGGCAGAGGGGAAGCAGCGCCAGTGCCTGCAGGCTGGAGACACCACTGACGTCCAGTAGTCCCTGCTGGGCTAGACAGCACGTGGGTCCTTGCCTGGATCCAGCAGCCAGGCTGGCTCCCAGCTAGAGCTTCCGTCTCCCCTTCCTCTAGGATCAGACCTCCTGTTATGAGGGGCCACAAATCCTCCTCTGCCACGAGTGGCTCCGAGCTGCAACAGGGAGCTCCTGCCTCTCCTCCTGCTCCCACAAAAACTGTGCACAGCCCCACTGTACTCCACACTTTTCCTTGGGTTCTTCCTCTGGATACCAGGGATACAAGGGAGAAGGCTTCCAAGCCATTTCCCACCATCTGAATGGGATTAACAGCTGTTAATCCTGTCCCTGCCTCTGGGCCATTGTCCCTGCTGGGTCCCCCGTGGGGTGCAGTGCATCACTTACCCTCCTGTGTCTGCCAGCTCTCCCAGGACCTGCCTGATTTGGGGGAGGGTGGAATGTCAGGCAGGACTCTGGGGAGGCAGGTTGGGATGCAAGGGAAGGGCAGAGGACAAGGCTGGTCCTAGTGAATATCACTTGCTGGTCACCCTCTGACCTGCTGAGAACAAGGTCAGGCAGGGTGATGGAGGAGCCCTCCCTGCTGCCGTGCTTAATACATGGGAGAACCCTGGAAGGACTCACAGCCCTGCACTTGCACCCTCTAGCAGGTTAATGACCATGAGGGTCTGAGCCTGACCCCGTGGTATATCTCTGCTCCCTTACCAAGAGGACATTGTGTGCTGTGATCCAGACCGAGGAAGCTGCCCCACAAAACCCAGTCTCTTCTCACGCCCCAGGGCATTTGATCCAAACCCATCCCTGGAGGTGGGGGAACCACGGGGTCTCCGCAGCAGCCGTGCCATGGCCAAACCGATGGGTGAGCCCGGAAAAACATCCTCTCCTTTGTGCTCACTATCTCCCAAGGCCACGGTGTTTGTGTCTATTGCCGCGACCACTGTAGCCGGCTTGTCCCATCCATCATCTCCGCCTGCCCCTCAGCTACAGCATCCTCCGTGCGGGGCGACCCGGGCTTCCTGGGGTCACCGCCCGGCTGTGCCGGAGGGCTCTGCTCTCCCCTTCCCCCGCCACCAGGCACGGCAGCCCACGGAGGAGAATCCCGGGCTCCGGGGAAAGCTTTCTGCTGAATGGGGCTCTGGCCCCTCACTGCTGCTGCCTGATGAGGGGGCGTGCCAGGCCAGCTCTTGGTGCCAATAGCCAGAGCTCCGTGAGCACCCTGGCGCACTTGCTGCGGGTGGCGCCCGGCTGGGCTGGCTGCACACCAAAGGCTGGCACAGGACCCGTTTGCCGGTTCCTGGGGTATTCCCGCGGGAGGAGCTGACAGGCGAGCTGTGGTTTCACTGCCCAGCCACACTGCTGCCCAGCCTCGGAAAGGAGCGAGGCTCAGCCCGGGCAGCGCTCTGTCTGACCCAGCCTGACCCAGCTCACCCCTCGCTGCCCCTGTGCTATTATAAACCTGCTCCTCGCCCCCTCGGCAGGGTGGGAGCCGCTGCTGCTGTTCTGGCCCCGTGCCCTGTGCCCCATCCTTCCTCTGCTCCCGGCCCATCGCTGCTGTCATTTCCTCCTCTCGACCCTGCTTGCGTCTTGTCCCCCGCCCCGCCGAGGGCTCTGCCTGCCACTCCCCTGCTGGGATCTGAGGGCAAGGCTGACCCCGCAGATGGACTCTCAAAGGCCTCCTTTTATTTATTTTTTTTTCTTCCTAGGGGTTTTTAAACCTAAACCTCTCAAGGCATTGTGTTCTTGAACCTGCCCTGTGCTGTCCATGAGTCACATCCCCTCGCCATTGTTCGCCTCGTCCTTGAGCCCTCCCGATGCTGGGAGCTTCCTCTTCTGCCTCTGCCCAAAAGGGCTTTTGGCATGCCTGGCCCCAGGACACTGTGGGGCTTTGAAGTCAGCAGTGCCTCTGCCCCCGCAGCCCTGCTCTGCCTCCTCTGGCTCCAAGGAAAAGCAGATCCTGCACCGTGTTTCTGAGCTGGGCTATCAGCAGAGCCATCTCCTCACACAGATATCCTGCATCCCTGGGAAGTCCAGCCTGCTCCAGCCACAAACACAGAGCATCTTCCACCATGCTGGCTGTCTGTGCCCCCAGAGCCTGGAATGTCATGCCCATGGGAAAGCTGCTCTGTCTCCTGTCAGGTGTGGAGAGGGCTGGTCCAGCCCTTCTGTCACATCCATGGCCACACTGGAGATGTGCTGAGCTGCCATCCTCGAAAGCAACTTGCTGGTTTTCACATAGGAGAAGCTGAAAGCAGGTCAGTTGGCCACATCCATGCTGCAGGTTCATGGCAGGGTGAGGAGCTGCCAGGTTAACAGGGCTCTGCTCTAGCTGCTCGGGTCATTCCCCTGTACAGACTCTTTCCCTAGGGACTCCGTTTCCACACTTCTCTGCTGGGCTGTGTGATGTGCTACCTGCCAGTCTGACCTTGCTGCATCTTCAGGTCACCAAAGCAGTCCCACCTCTGCATCAGGCTTGAGAAGAGCAAATGGTGCCTCCCCTGAAGAGCTCACCATCTGAACAGACCAGACAGATACAGGGGGGAAGGGAAAAGTGCAGCAGGGAGACAATCTGCATGGGGAATCAGTCTCTCCTGACAGGAGAAGAGGGGTAAAGGCAGAAGGGCTGAGGTGGGGCAGGACTGTGCCAGTGAGAGGCAGGGGAAGGGGCTGGTGACACCATCCTAGTGCTCAGCACCCTCACTGCACTGTGAGCTGAAGGCAGGGGACATTCCCCAGGGCTGTCCAGTTCAGCCCCAGCCCAGGACACACTGTGACATGCCCAGAGTGAGTCTGAGCAAAAGGAGACATGTCCTCTGGTCCTGGTGTTGCACTGGACCAGAGCAGGACATTCCCTGCTCAGCCCCCTTCTCCACTGCCAGTGGCACTGGTACAGCATCCTCAGGTACTGCTTGGATCTGCACCCCTGAAACATCTCAAGGACCCAACCTGTGGAGATGTTACAACCACAAGCAAGGGGTTGCTGCCTGTATCCCCAGTCCCTGGCCACCCCTTCACTCCCTCCTTGCAGGTCTCCCAGCCTTCCCAGGTGAGGTGCAGACCCCAAGGAGCCCTTACCTTTGTAGGCGAGGCGAAGCCGTGGGGCGTGCTGCTTCCATGCCCTGCTGCTGCCTGGCTGCTGCAGGAGGAGGCAGAGGAGGAGTGTGGCGAGGGGCAGCCCCTGGCCAGGGGCAGCCCACATGCTGGCACAGGGATGTGAGCAGGGACCACTCGCCCTCACAGCACCATGGTTCAGCGCCGAGATGCCACCTCAGCCACCAGCTGCAAGGAGAGAAAGGGGAAGGCTGCAGCTGGTGCTCACCAGGCCAGTCTGGGCACTGGGAATGCAGCTGTGGTTGGGATACCCACTCACCAGCTGCTCCCCAGGAGCTTCAAGTGCCTCCCACATCCACAGAAGACCACCTATTCCAGCCTGCCTAGGGGAGGTGTGCGTGTGATGCCAGCATGCCCATAGCATGTGGCACTGCCCCTTCCCTGCCCTCACTGCTGCCTGGATCTCACTCTGGTCAGCACAACCTGCTGCTGCTCCAGAGCCTTCCCCTGTGCCAGGAGACCTGGCACCACCCCAGGACATGGATGTGAGCTCAGGGTGGTGACTGTGCCGTTCTGTCTCTCTTTAGTTTGGGACTGCTCTCTCAACCCAGCCACTCCTTTCTGAGCACTTTTCAATGGGTTGACCACTGCTATAGGAAGGCAAAAAAACACCTCACAAATATGGTTGGGTTTAAACTGTTCCTGGATTGCAGAGAAGGGGAGTGTTCCCTGGTGGGAACCCATCAGCCACACGGGGGATCTGCTGAAGGCTGTGCTGCCCTTGCTCACCCACAACCCCCTTCCAGGCAGAAGTGAAGAGAAGTGTGCTGGGATGCTCCAGACATGTCAGCTCTTCCTGTGCTCAGCTCCTGCAGTGGGGTGTCTCAGAGTCATTCTGTGGACTCACAGCCATGCCCTGAGTGAGCACTCTTGTCCTGAGGGTCATCACAGGGACAGTCTAGGATATGACAGAGAGGTTTTTTTCCTTTTCCGAAGTGTGCTGTGTTGCTGGCCTCTAATTGCAGCTTTCTACAAATGGAGCTGGCTCTGTGCTAGACTTGGGCTAAGCCAGCCTTGGAGGAACCTTTCATGACCCAGGGGATGCCAAGGCAGTCCAGGATTCTGCAGATGGCAGGCAGGGCACTGCTCCTGCCTTGGTCCATGGTCACACATGACGAGTTTTAGGGATGCTTTGAATGCCTGGAGCAGGGGCTGGGCCTGTAGGGCAGGAGTGTGCGCTCCCATCTACAGCTCAGTTATACCAGTGCTCCATCTCCTGCCCTGGGAATGCCAAAGGCAAAGGCAGGTCTGATGTTAGAGGGTGCTGCAGCCATGCACAGGAAAAACCCAGAGCCCTGGCAGGGCTGGGCACAGGGACAGGAAAGTGAGGGTTTTGCTGGAGAGATTTGCAGCAGATAAAGGAAGAAAAACTACCAGGAGGATAATTTCCAGTAAGAAACACTTCCAGTATGTGTCACTCTTTCATGAGCACTTTGGGGGTCCCTCCCATGGTGCCCAGGCAGCAGTGAGGGACATCCACCTCCTGATACCCAGCTAAAATCCCAGTACAGCCCCCCAAGCTGGCTGTGCCTGCAGCCCCTGGCACGGGGACATCCCTCGCTGTGCCAGTCACGGGGGACACAGGGGGAAACAGATCTGCTGGAGGTGAGGAGCTCAGCAGAGTTTACACGGAGAGGGGGAGAGCGAGTGCCTGGTGGATGGAAACAAGCTGCAGAAGATGAATCCAGGGTTAAATTAAACATTCCCGACAGCTTTAAATAATCAACTGTTCGGAGCTGCAACTATTTCCATCTCAGTTTGGAGAGGGAAGTGCTGATGAGGGCAGGCTGCCGGGCGAGGGGGTGGCGGGGGGTTAACATTTCATACTCCAGGCACTGCAGGACCTGGGAGGGAGGACTTGGGGGATGACAGCTGTGTTTTGGGGGCTGGCAGTCACCAGGAGTGCCAGGTGTAGGTGGCATAGATGGTGACTCCATGGTGCTGGGCTGACTCTGCCAGCAGTCCACCAGGTACTCTGGTCCCAGCAGTTGCCCTGTGTTCTCCCTTCCCTCCCACCAGTGACCTGCAGAAGTCACAGAAGGTTTGGGTTGGAAGTGACCTCAAGTATCATCTAGTTCCAAATCCCCTGCCATGGGCAGAGATTCCACCCACTAGACCAAATTGCTCAGAACTCCATCCAATCAGGACATGAACATTTCCAGGGATGGGCCATCTATCTCTCCTCTGGGCAATCTGTGCCAGTGCCTCACCACCCTCACAGGGAGGAATTTTTTCCTGATATCTAAGATAAATCTCTGTTCTTTACGTTTAAAATCATTCCCTCTTGTCCTGTCAGTGTCTGCCTGTGCACAAAGTCAATCTCCTTCATTTTTATAAGCCCCCTTTAAGTGTTGGAAGGCTGCACTGAGTTCTCCACAGAACAGAAGTCCAAGAGGTCTGAGGATCTTGGCTGTCATGAAGTCCCCTGCAAAGTTTTGCTGTGGAGTGACAAGCCCAGGGAAAAGGCAAATCCCTCCTGTTTGAGACATAGGATATGGAAGGGAATGGTTTATCTGTGAAAGCACCAATTTTCCCCTGATAACGCCTATCTGCTGCAATACCATGAATAGTATAAACCAGCCCAAATTTCAGAGGGGGAAGGGCCCTGGCAGCAGGTTTATCAGGCTATGGTTTATCTCTGAGAGGGAAGAGCTCAGCTTTTCAGTGATCCAGCAGCACAAACAGCAGTCACCGTGTTGCCATGTGCTCCATCAGTTTCACAGCGCTGATTGTATTCCAGATAATCCCCACACACCAGTTTGACAGCCTGGTGCCTTCTCTGGTTACATGGCAGGGCTGGCTGGGCCAGGGGTATGACACAAAATGCTGCAGACCTCAAGGGAGAGGAGTGGTGGGAGGAGAGGAGCTGCACCCCATATCAACATCCATCCATAGGGATTCTCCTCATGGGGGCAGAAATCCTGGGGTAGAACTTGCTGTGAGACGGGGGAGCCCCAGGGAGCTGAGACTCCTTCCATGGGACTGGCACTGTCTGAGACTCCCGAGTACCCAAGCCTTGGCTCCCAGATCTCAGCCCCACACTCCTGAGACTCTCCTGCCTCCCCCAGCAGAAGCTCTGGTGTGGGTGGTCCCTTCTCTGCCACTTTTGGGAGTCAGGAGAAAGGAGTCTCATCCTGGCAAAGAAACTAAAGGGTCAAAGCCAGGTAAGGAGGTCCAGCAGACTCAGACTGGGCACCCATCCCTGCACACACATCCCTGGGTCAGTTGGGTGCCTGCCACATGATCTGTGCCATGGGAATATGTAGCCATATGTGTGGGGAGTATGCACAGCCAGAGCTGCTGGCCTTGTGCCTTAGCCTGCACCCCTGCCTGCAGCTGTCCCTCTTCCTAAATCACTGCCTGCTCCCCTCCCTGCCTAGGCAGGAACAGAACCCTCCCTGCTCAGCCCAGGGCTGTGGTTGTCCCTCTCCACCCCACATGGGATGATGGATGCCCTGGCAGCTGCAGGGAGAGGCAGCTGTCGTCCTTCTCCGATGGGAGGACAAAGGCAATGGTATGAGCCCTTGGTCCCCTCCCTGTCTTCCCTCAGAGCTACCAGGCTAGAGCAGGACCAACCCTGAGGGAGCCTATGTTGCTGAATGGTTTATGGGAGGGGAACATGATGATTCTGAGGCAAAACACCAGAGCTGGGACCAGAAAACCAAATGCCAGAGCCTGGGTGGCATCACAGCACTGCAATGTGCCCTGAAAAATGGTGATAGTTCAGTGAAACCCTCAATAACAAGGTGACAGGTGCCCATGCAGAGCCCCAGAGACTGAGGAGAGCAGACTTGGAGGAGCTGGATGGAAGGATTATTGGACAACAGTAGAAGGCTGAAGTTGCTCCAGCTTTGCCTCTGTTTCCCTGCCATCACACTTCCAGGCTGGCCAGCAGACTGTCTTTCAGTGAGGACATCTCCCAGCAGCCTCCGATGTTCCTGCCTCCTGAGAATAAAGTCCCCAACTGCAATTAGTCCCAGGCCACCTTTCCTTGCCAGACAACACTGCTGAAGTGTGCCAAACACCATGGGTGGGGACAAAAGAGCCCAGCTGCCACAACATGTCACCCCTCAACATGTCACCCCCTCACTCATGGGCACTGGGTGACAATGGTGATGGGGCAGGCACAGCCCAGTGGTCTGGATGAGGACTTTGCTGCCTGTGGTGACACCTGAGAGTGTCTCCAGGGTGTTTGTCTCCCTGAAGTTACAGTAGCTTAAGGCACAGTCCAGTTGGGAGCACATCCTTTGAAAGCAAATGGGGAGTTGCCAAGCCCAAGGCTGTCCGGGATATTAATAACTGTTTATGATGGGATAAGGAGCTGGCTTCCCTTAACATCCTGCTAATCCCTTTCTTGGGAGGCTACTGGCTCAGGCCTTACCTTTCTCTTACTACTGAGAGAGGTGGAACCCACTCTAGCTCAGCTCTTGGGCATCTGGAGGGAAAGGTGGCCCAGCAGCTTGCCACTCTCTGATGTTGTGTTCAAGTACCCAGCTGAGGCAGAGAAGAGGCTGTGTGCTGCCTGCTGTGCTGCCAGGCCAGCTCCCCAAAGCACTGGGGGTCCTCAGAGGCGGCACCACATTCCTCAGAGCCATTTATACCCCGATGTTGAAACCCACCCTTGTCACCTGTCTGCCACATGGCCTGACACTCAGCACAGCCCTCTGGAGGCTCAGGGAGCTCTACTCATTTGGGAGCCATTCTCTGGGCTTCAGACTTTCCAGGCTGGGTGTGGGTCAATCACACATGTGCTGGCAGGGACTCCAAGGCGAGGAGTCAGTGTGGTCTCTAGCCAGGGACAGGTTTGCCCATGCTCCTTGCCCCAGACTGACTGTAAAGCTGCTGGGATGAGGGGCTGGGTGATACCCAGGGTTTCCGTACAGAGCTTGCCAGCCCTGGGCCACCAGCTGGAACCTGGGCTCAGCCATCACCCTGGGTCACAGGCTGCTGAGCCTTCAGTGGCCCCTGAATAACCCCAGCAGAAAGCCAAGGGCTGGAGACAGCTCCATCCCCAGGGGTGTCTCAGAGCAGACCTAGCCTTGGGAAAGCATCCCTGCTCCTTGGACAGGCTGCAGCCTTTCCCAGCACTCCCCAGGCAGAGCCAATTGCCTCCTGAAGCTGCCAAGGGATTCTGCAGCAAACCCACACGGTCTGCCACACTCAGTTTCTTCATTTGCAGTTGGATTATTGATTCCCACCTGCAGACCTAATGGACAGGGATGCTCAGCACTTCTCAGAGAGCTGCTGCCTTTGGCACATCTCCCCACCTACTATCCCAGGGCCATTCCAGGCTGGAGATGGCCGTGAAGCACCTGCTCTGCTGCTCAGTGACCCGGCTCATGATCCACTTCACGGCTGCCAGCCAGTGACACGACTGCTGGTCACACTCCCAGGGCCGCTGGCTGTCCCAGCTGGGGCCACCCGCCTCCCCTGACACTTGAAAGCTCTGCAGTGTTTTCTTTTCATCAGCGGGAGCCCTGCTCCCTGCTCTCCCGGCCGCGGCGCTAATTGGAACAGGCTGGGCAGGCGTGGGAGGCTCCGACGGAGAAAGTATTTTAATGAGGATGGAGGGTGCCTGCCCTGTTATCTGCTTCTCCTCAGAGCCTTTTGGCTGGGCTCCTCGGGAATTAGGGCCTGGATTGCCGGGTAAGCTCTCTGGCTCGCAATCCTCGGACCCCTGCAGAGCACCACGCTCCGGCCGCCTCCCCGACGGGCTGCTCTGCGCTCCGGGAGCCGGGGACACAGCCCTGCCTGGCAGCCAGGTCCCGAGGGGCTGAGCTCCACTGCCACCCCACCCAGCACCTCGGCTGTGGCCAAGGCAGCTGCCTCCAGCAAGGCTGCAGCTCCTGCGCCGGGTGTTTCCCGGGATCAGCGACCAGCAGAGCCGCTGGGATGGACGCCGCGCCGCTCCCCCCGGCCGGCTGCTCAGTCACGCTTCCCCAGGAGATGCCAGGTCAGCTCCAGGCGGAGCTGAAGATGCTGGCACGTCTGGCAGGGCCTGGGGCAGGTCGGGCGCTGGGCAGCTGCCACGGCATTGCTGTGGGGGACCCAGGGCAGCAGCGGCAGCTCCGAGGCAGGGAGCTCCCGGCTTTCAGTCATTTCCCTGCCCAGACGACACCGGGAGAGCCCAGCCCAGCGGCTGGCCACAGGCAGGAGTGCCCCCTCCCAGCACAGCTCCTGTGCCAGTGTCCCCAGAGGGTCAAAAGAAGCCACCACCACCTACCGTGCCCAAGGTGCTGCTCCCAGGGCACATCCCTCCTGCCCAACCTCTATCTCACAGCGTTCTGCCATGGAAGACCACTGTGGTTGTCACTGTTCCAGTCTGGAGCTGAGGCACAGCAGGACTAAGTGGCCTGCCCATAGCCAAATGAGAAGCATAGCAGGACAGGGATTGATCTCCAGTGTCCCATCTTCCCCCAAGAGAAGCTCATTCTCCTTCAGCACAGACCGGCTCAGCACTAAGCCTGGCTCTATGCACGTGGCTCCAGCACATGGTGGCAGAGCTGTCACCGTGTCACCACCCGCCTGCGTGGGAGCACACACCGTGGGAAGGTCAGCTCCCCCTCAGAGGACAAGGGACAGAATGAAACTAAAAGCCCTTGTTTTCCCTTTCACACCACGAGGCATGCAGGCCAAGTTAGCTGACATCAGTGGTCTCCTCCTGGAAAGCCGGGAAATGAACCTGGGCCCGACGGTGGGAGAAGCCAGGGAGTTCCTGCACACAATAAATGGCAGCTCGCCAGCGCGCAAGACCAGAACAATAACCTCACACAGCTGAGTGCTTGTGAAAGGCACCATTCCAGAGGAACCAGGTCCTGGGCAGGCTCCCAGGTCAAGTGGGACTGATGCTGCCAAAAATTGTGCTCTGTTTCATGCCATCCCACCGGTGGAGAGGGTTGTGCCGGGCTGGAACACACGCATGGCATGCCTGCAGGTAGAAGGAGCCAGGAGTAGATCCACAGGTACATGGGATCACTGAGCACAGAGGTGTCAGAGCCCAGATATCCTACAGTGACCACAGTGGGGAATAACCAAGGCTTATCTCTGCCTGGAGTATGGAATGCTCCCTCCCAGGTACCATGGAATCGCTGTCATTCATGGCATTCAGCTGCCCTTGTCACCTTGTCATCAAGGAGATGCTGGGGTTTCACAGCTGTGATTTGGGATAATTTACTCTTTATGGAGGGAGAATGACTTGGTTTCCTGTGCTGTGAGCCCAGCTCTGTGACCTTACACTGGTCATTTTGCCACCAGTGCTTCAGTTTCCCCAGGCATGAAGAGTTGGAGCAGATACAGTTGGCTTCCCTGAGCAGGGCAGGAGCAGGGAGATGTTGAGCAGCTCGCAGGGACCAGACAGGACCAAAGCTGGAGATCCAGTCCAGGGCAGGTAACACTGTTTTCACCCTCTGTCCCTGCTGCTGCTCCCCACTTGATCCCTGTTCCAAGCAGGGGGGAGCAGGATCCCCCGATCTGACCTCCTCCCCACAGAAGGCTCCTCAAATAGGGCAGCTGAAGCTGGCTGTATCCCCTCATTCCCCATCCAAAAGCCATTCCCAGCTGCCCCCTGGGCCAGGAGGTGACTCAGCTGACTGATCTCTCTGTGTCTGCTTCCAACAGCAGGTTTGTAACCCCGTGAGTGAGCGCCTATAAGGATCTAATTACCCTGTGCTCTCCAAGCCACCTCTCACTGTAATCCCAGATGGAGTGGGGATAGACCAAACTTGGAGCAAGAGGCAGCTCCAAGAGTCTGGAGCCAAGGTTTACAATAAATCTTCATCCTTGCTGTAAACAGCCCCTGAGAGGGTGTCACAGGAGCACAGCAGAGAGCAAGACAATCAGAACCCCTCACCATCCGGAACATCTTCCAGCCCTGCCGGCTTGGGGGCTTGGTTTGGCAAAGAGCACTGTTAGCAAGCAAGACCTGCAGAGGACCCCAGGCTTGGTTCCAGCTCCCTATCCTTGAGCTGGGTGCTGCTGGATGCCACTGCTGGCAGCCCCACAGCCTGGGCATCACCTCTTGCCCAGCCAGACGAGATGGCTCAGACCGTGGCAGCTGCTCTCCAGCCTCCGCACACGGAGCACACTGGTATTTGGGAGAGCATCTTACATCCTTGGGGGTTTCCTGTTTAATTCTCAGCCTAAGGAACTGCAGCAAATGATCCCTGTCTTGCACGCTTGTGGAATTCAGTGAGATTAGATTAGGGATGAATTCTTCCCATATTTCTTATAGGGCTGATATCTCTGCCCTGGCTTTCAGATTGACTTCCCCATCCCCGGCTCATTAATCACTGGGGTGTTTGTGTCTCTGTCATTTTCAATACCCTTAGCTCAGTGGGAGAGCTCTATCTGTTCCAGCAGCCCATCGTGTCAAGCCAGTGACCCGTCAGGGCTGCCAGACCCCCTCCCTTTGAAGGCTGAGCGAGGAGAGGCCGGCAGAGAGCTGGGACACGCTCCACTTGGCAAAGAGAAAGCTCCGGCATGGGGCGCGTGGCCGGCATGTGTGCAGGATGGCTGCAGATCTGTGACCAGGTCTCCAAGAGCACTTTCCCCTTTGCCCTCAGGCACATGTCTGCAGCAAAAAATGCTGGTTTCCAGCTTAGCAGAAATTTCCTGCCACTGCTCAATAGCTGGATTAATCCTTATGGGCAATAAAGTGCTTAACTAAGGGCAGCCACAGCAGTGGCCAGTGTGTGGGGCTCACAGGACCCTTCCTACAGCCTGGGGGAAATGCTTCCTGGTGATTTCCAGTGGGCAGCACATCCCTCACCCCGGCTGCCACACACTCAGGAGCAATGATTCATGCCAAAGGTGGCCTTATTTCAAGGATAGGAAGAAATAACCCTCTCTGTCGTAATTTAAGTTCATAAAGAGCTTTGTTACTTGTTTTTAGACACAAACAAACACTCAGCCTTCTCCCTCCCCCTTGCCCTGAGTGTTCGCTCCATCACATCGAAACACCCGCCCATCCCTTTCAGGACACTCGGGCGTGTAAAGCTCCCGACTCCCAGCCATCCATACTCAGGCTCTGCGATGCTTCCAAGCAGAGGGATCATTAGTTAAAAAGATTTCTTTGGAGAACACCCGGTATTTCTCAAGCTCTGTTTCTTTTCTGCCTGCTGTATCGTATGACCCCAGTTTCCGAGAGCTGAGGCATTGCAGAGGGAGGTTGAAGAAGCTCAATTTCCCTGTCCCAACAGATTCCATAAAGGCCAAGGAGGGGGCAATTCCCCCAAGGATCAGGGAGGCTGTTTTTTCTCCTGAGATCAAGGCTGTCACAACTATTGGAAGGCAAATGATTGGCTTTTATCTTGGGGTGCAGGGGGTGTGAGAAATAAGACAAAGTTACTTCTGAGCAGTGGCAAAGCTCCCAGCATGGGTTAGTGACAATTTGCCCAGTGTGGGAATTTGGTCTGTTAAACCTTAGCTGCAAAGCAGATCATTGAAGTAGAGAGACATTAGGAAAAAAAACAGCTTTGAAAACAGAGTTTTACTGTGTAAGAAAACACAGAACCTCCTGGAACCCAAACTATGGCATTAATAGATATGACATAACTGTAGAAGATGGTTGCAAGGGGTTGGAACAAGATGGTATTTAGGGTCTCTTCCAACCCAGACTATTCCATGATTCCATGAAGATCAGTACCCTAAACTTTTCATGGCATGCTGTGGGAAATGGGGCAGCAGAGCAAGCTCTGCTCTCTCTGCAGGAGCTGGGAAAAGCCCACTCACTGGTGAGTTACTCTGCACAGAGCCATAAAACACAACGAAGCTGACAGTGAAAGCAGACGAGCTCACGACTGGTCAACCCCAGCTCAACCTCCCAGTCTGAGCTCTCCCACTGGGAATGCTACCCCAGCCAGCTCTCCCACGGCGGGACCCAGCCTGGGCTGCCTAAGTTTATTAACAATTAAACCCATTGCTCGTTACTCACCCGTCAAGGAGCCAGCGGCGATGCCCACCCTGCCAGTCCAGCAGCTCCAGCGCCTTCTCCCAATGAAGCCGGAGCACCTGGAAGCTGGAGGCGGCAGGAGGAGCCGGAGAGGGGAGGACAGCCGGGGGCAGCCCCTCATTCATACCCAGCCCCGGCTGCGGGAACCCTCCGTCTGGTCCGTCCCATCCATCCGCACACCGCAATTGCCATCTAGCGGTGTGGGATTGGTGTGGCCGGAGCTGCCGGGCTTTCAAGGAGTCATAAGGAGATATTCGGCTTTTCCCCGGGATGTTTCAGCCCTGCAGCTCGAGGCAGATCTCAAGGAAGGGGATAAGAAAGCATTGGATGCAGCGTTCAGGTTTTCTTTATCCTGTGAATTCAGAAACCAAAGTGCAGCAGGGTGGATGGGAGCAGAGGCTCACAGACACCATCCCACTGCAGTCAGGTACTGGGGTTAGAAAGGAAAACTCTGGTCCACAAGTAACTTCAGAGTGAAACGTGATGGAGATGGAAATCTGGGAGGATTTGGGCTCCAATGCACAAGCACAGTGCAGTGGGAGCAGACTCAGACATTCAAGGACCTGAGTATGAATTATATAATTTCACCCTGAATCCCGAGCCCATTTATGAGCCACTCACTCCAAGAAAGACATTGAGGTGCTGGAGTGTGTCCAGCAAAGGGCAATGGAGCTGGGGCAGGGCCTGGAGCACAGGTTTGATGAGGAGCAGCTGAGGGAGCTGGGGGGGCTCAGCCTGGAGAAAAGGAGGCTCAGGGGGCACCTTTCACTTCCCACAACTCTCTGACAGGAGGGTGTAACCAGGTCGGGGGCAGTTTCTTTTCCCAGGTAACAAGGGACAGGACAAAAGGAAATGGCCTCAAGTTGCACCAGGGAAGGTTTATATTGGATATTAGGAAAAACTTCTTCACTGAAAGGGCTGTCAAGCATTGGGGCAGGCTGCCTGGGGAAGTGGTCGAGTCACCATCCACAGACGGATTTAAAAGCCGTGTAGGTGTGGCACTTAGGGACATGGTTTAGTGGTGGGCTTGGCAATGTGAACAGCTGGACTCAATATTCTTAGAGGTCTTTTCCAATCTAAACGACTCCATGATTTACAAGGTGATTTTTAGCTCCAGACAGGCTCTGGGCTGCTCCTGCAGCCTGAACGCCCATCAGTGGCTGGGGAGCATGAGGTGCATTCCTGGAGCATGTTGGGTTTGGTTTCATCTGAAAGGAATCTGGTTGATACTGTCCCAAGCCCGGCCTCTCCAGAGCTGCTCCAGGACACAATCCAAAAGAGGGGAAAGTCACGAGATCAGTTTCAGAAGTGCACCCCAGAGCCAAATTGAGGCACCGGAGCAGGCACACCCCAACAGGACTTGGGGGAAAGGAACGTTGCTGTCCCTCTCTTATGCCCCAGCAATAGAAGGAGACAAGGGCGTTACTTCAGGCCCTGTTGAGGCCCCAGGGACACTAACAAGCCTCAGGTGATCCTCCATCCACCCACTCACCCACCTGTTGGGATGGGAGCTCCATTTAAGCCCAGACCGGGGCTCTTGAGCATTCTCCTAAGCTGTGCTGCAGGTCCAGATTTCTCCCCTGGCTGGGCTTTGGGCTGAAGTGGGGAGCCCCATCTCCTGGATGGACTTTGGACAGGCCTTACAGGTAGTTTTGTCACCAGCTTGTTGGTGGGACTGCACTGGGGTGACCCTGCTCCTGCTGCCCCTGTGATGGGAATGCAAACCTCTCTAAAGCAGCCACTCCAGCTCCTCAGGCTGATCCTCTCCTTTCCTCCATATCGAGTATGGCATAGCCCAGTGTGAAGTGCAGAGACGAGTGTCCTGCAGGGCAGGAGCAGCTCACTGGGTGTCTGTGAGGTGGTGGCTGGAGGCAGCTCCAGCAGTGATCTCCAGGCTGTTACCCAGCCCTTTGCCGTTTCTGGGCCAGCCCATCCTTCCATCGTGTGGGACAGGGAACTCTGTCCCTGGGGGGTAATGCTCACGTTCCCTGTTTCCTTGCAGCACTCCCAAATGCTCCACAGGGAAGCAAGGTGCACTTCAACAGCTGGATGTGACTGGCCTCCTCCAGCCTGCAAAAGGGCACATGCACAGACCCACACCCGCCCCTGCAGCAACTCGGCTAAGCCACATCCCGTTCCAAATGTGCTGGTGAAAGAGAACCACATGAGGTTTGGACAAGGGTTTGTGTCCGTGCTTATCTCAGCTATTCCAGGCACTGTGTGACTTACTATAGTGTCATTCATCTTCCTTTGAATCTTTGTGCTACTGAAAGGAAGTCCATGAAAGTGCAGCTTCACAAAGTTATACTTGGTGACATTTGAAAGTGTAATGTCCCCAGTGCAGGAACAAAGAACAGAATGGTCTTTGTATGTATATGGATAAATAAGGAAATACAGGACCTACATTATAAGGGGGCATGGTTTGAGCAACAACCCCCTCTGAACACAGAACTCCTGCTCCTTGAGTCTTAAAGCACTAGAGGAGTAAAACTGTTCATAATACTCATCTGGTATCTTTCCGTATCTGTCTAGAGGCAGGCATACATTTATTACTCTTTCATTTCAAATAGAGGGCTTATGGATTTGTTTGAAAGAAATAAAAGAAAGGCTAATTGCAATGTGTTCTTCCTGTTTAGAAATACCAGTAGAACTGTAGCCTGCTCATGTTCTACCTGCTGGTATCCTGTGCCTTCAGGGTGTCCTGGCAGAGCTTTGCTTGTCAAAGTCCAGCTATACCTCTACAGGTGTGCAATGTCCTGATGTCCAGCACAGCTGCACTTGTGATATTGGGAAACAAATCCCTGGGGGATGGTTTTTTTCAGTTTACTTGCAGCCGAGTGGTAAAACCCCAGTTTGTGGAGCATCAGGTTTTGTCTCTGAGGAAAACAAGGAGTGTAATGGCCCTGCTGGAGGGGTGGGTGTACCTGGGCTGTGAGGAGGTGAGGTGGTTCTGTGCCAAGCTGAGTAAGGTTTTTCAGAGAGGGTCCCAAATGGAGATGACAGGTCAAGGAGATGTGGCTCGCTCTGACCTCAGTCTTTGCACCACTGGGAAGCAACCCCCAGCCTGACCCTCATTCCAGCAGCCCCTCTCCTCTCCTTGAAGCAGCTCAGTGCTGAGGAGGGAAGTGCATTTCCTGGGTTCCCTCTCTCCTTCCCCTTTACAAATTATTCCCTCAGCCCACCTTGATGATTTTTTTTTTCCTGTTTAGAAAGCTCAACTCCAGGTCTTTATGTTTCACTTACAAGGGCCTGAGTCACTGCCGTATCAATATTGATACGAATAAATATTGGAAATCAAAGATTATCTATTTTATTTACATTGGGAAAGGGGGGGAAAAAAGCAGCTCTTGCTCCAGAACTCTCAGATGTCTGAGGCAGCCTCCTGCACACCAACCTGTGTGGCTGATGGAGCTCAGAGAGGAACCCTCCCTTGGACAGGGGTCCAAGCAGAAGTGCCTCCAGCCTCTAAATGGGGGATTAACCTCTCCTTTGATTCCACTCTCATTCCATGGCTCCTGATGCCTGTTCTTTTTTCAAAAAATCCTTTTAAAGCCCTCTTTCTGCCTTTTCCTCTCAGGCTTCCTTGCACATGCAGTTCCATCCACACCAGCCTTAGTGTTGGTTATGGATTGCCCCAGTCCTCCTCCTGTGTGTAACATCTTCGTGCAATCAACTGCTACAACACAGGACTTACCCTGTGACCTGTTCCAGTTCTCTTAGCAGGACCTCCCAAACATAAAAATAAGTTATAATTTGGGCCATCCCCATCACCACAGGATGGCACACAAGGCAATGTGCTGAACGCAGCCACAGCACTAAGCACAGTGGGGAATGAGCTCTGAAATAAAAGCAAAACAGTTGTAAGATATAAAGGCAGTTGCAATTCGGCTCTGGGTGACCATCTTTTAAAATGTATTAAAATGTATTAAAGACACCAAAACCACCCCACCAAGGATAAATAGTCGGTGTTTCTGCACCGCCACCTACGCTGCTGTTTTCCCAAGACAAGATGACGTTTCCTGGGTTGGTGGTTCTTTTTAATGCTTTTAGCTTCTCACTCTATTAATTTGTACATTAATAACCTCATTCCAGTCACCTCATCCCAGCTCCACACTCCCTGATCTTGGATATGCCCTGGCTCATGCACAGTGTGGGTGGATGCTGTGCCTATGTAGACATGTATGTACAGTATACATACACGTCTTCAGGGGAACACACAGGAGCTCATGCCTGGTTACACTGGGGAAGGGGAATTTGGAGGAATTATGTTGATATCAATCCAGGGAATACCTTGATTTTCCACAGGCTGGCAGCAGGATATTGCCTACAGTCCAGGTGAGTGGTGTTCCCAAGCCACACACAGCACATCCCCGGAAATCCCACACTTCTGGGAGTATCTTTGTGTTGTTCCAACATCTTAAGACACAAGCAACATTCCTATTCCTGATCTCACGTAATCATTTACTACGATCCTCAAAATAGTAGAAGCACACACATCAAGTATTTCTATGTTTAATACAAATAACAGGAGGTGGATCTACCTCCATGGACTGAGAAAGGATTTCTCTTGATAGGAGACAGTTACATCCTGCAATTAGATATTTTTAATTATTTTTCCCCCCTCTTTTCATGGCAGCCTGTTCCTGCTCCTCTTCTGTTCCTGACTTGTGCCCTGGCAATGGGCCTGAAGGAAAGTGCTGTGTTGCCTCTCCTTTCACACATGCACATCACAGACTACAAGCGAGCGAGTGTACAGCTAAGCCAAGGAACATACATTATTTAGCGAGGTCCATCTGTCTAAGGGAAGCTGCTCTTACATTTATTGGTTTATTATCTTCTAATTAATTACGTATCATCAGTCATTAACAGGCTTTCACCGAGATGCATGTACCCACTTAGAAAATTAATAAAATCAGAACAGGTTCCTGCATTTGATGGTTGTAAAGGCTCCTTCTGGTTGTCTTGGGAATGATGCTCTGTGGGTGTTCATTTCTGGCACACACAGGTGCCTGGCCCACCCAGGTGCAGGACAGTCTGTGCAGCAGATAATCTGTTCCCAGATTCCCCTCTTCCCTCATGTGCTGCTGAAAATGATGTCCCATCACAGTCATACTTCTTCCCCCTTTGTGCATGTATGGTTTCCAAACTTGAGAGCACCTGCTTGTTACGGCAGACCTGGCTGCCACCACCCCTGCTCCATTTGGGAGCCCATCACCTTCCCCACCCTTCCTTTGCATGCCTGGGGCTCCCAGGAAGACTGAAGGTCCTCACACACGTGTACCCAACAGCACAATGTGCTGCCCACCTCCACCATCCTTGGGTGCAGTATCAAGAGACACAGTGCCTCAAGTGAGTCCTCCACACTGGCAGTGCCAGAGATAAGGAAACACAGCTCAGACAGGTCGTTTGCTGCCTTTGGAAGCTGTCAGCTCTTGCAGATGGCTCTTCACCTCCAAATCCTGCTGTCTTCAGCTTGCATGTCTCCTGCTTTTCCTCCTTTGGGGTGTTTGGAAAGCAGGGTCAGGCTGTGCTCTCTGTCACGTGAACAGAAGGCAGAGGAAAGTACCAGCAGCCCCAGCACCATGCCCCTGCTCACGGGCATGGGCTCTGCTCCCACCAGCCACTGCCATTGGTCACTCCTGCTCCTGAAGTGCTCCCAGGCCTTGGGGCCATCCCTTGCTCCCATCCTCACCCAGGAGCACCTCTCCCTGAGCTGGCAGGGAACACACTGCAGGACAGTGGCACTGCTGGCAGGGCCTCCAAGCTACCAAACCTGTCCCAGCCCCAATGACATGGCTTCAACTCCCAGGGACCTCATCAGCAGAGGGCAAAACACAACGTGAATCTTCCAAAGCATCACATGCTTTTAAAACATTTAGTTTTAGCCACAAGACAAGCACTGACAAATTTTCGGTTTTATTAAAAAAATTCTAGCAGCAAAACCTGTAACAATTCAAAAAAAAAAAAAAAAAAAAAAACAAACCTTCAAAAGAACATGACACAGAAAGAGACAAAGATGAGAGAGGCTGGCTGGGGGTTCCTCCACTGTTCACTCGAGTTCCTTATAGCGGGCAAACATAACCCTCCGGACAGCGTCACGGTAGGTCTCGTTTGACTGCCTCTTGGGGGGCTTCCCTGGGCCCCCCAGGCCAGGGCCCTTCCTCCGATTTTCTGCCTGCAAACAGACACACTGTTAGTGATTTCTCCTCCTGTAAAGAAAAAGCTTCCCCCTTGGGCTGCTTCAGGACTGCTGATTGCTCCCATGTGGGTCCGTGGGCGGAGGAAGAGCAAGCGCCCTGTGTTCCTCCAAAAGCTGTTTGGGAGAAACTACGGGCCCTTTGTGGGCAACAAACAAAACAGCCAGCAAAAGCCCATTGAGAAGCAAAGCCCAGGGGTGGGCTGTGGGGAACAACAGGAGCATATGGTGGGGTGGCAGCCAAGCAGGCAGTGCCGGCAGCCGCGGCAGCCGCGTGTGAGCCAGGATGGAAAGGGAGCAAAGGAAAGTGCCGGTGAGAGCTGGGCTCCTGGGGAGCTGTCTGCAGTTAGCCTGCATTGGCACAAGCTCAGCTGCTCTCTCTAACAGAGCTCCCATGGGCGCTGGTAACTCGCCTGGAATTTCAACCAGTTTTTAAGGACTGGCTTTTGCAGCCAGCGCCTGCATTATTTAGCAATACCTGCCTGGAGCTGGCCCAGGGGAGCAGGCTCGAGGCTGGAAGTTTCTCTTAACTCCGACTTACCTGAATACCAGAGGTCTCACCAATTAGGCCAAGAGATCAAAGTCCTGCGGGGCTGAAGTGGGCACATGGCTTTGTCCCATGTGACTTGGGAGTGAAAGGAAAGCACATCTCTAGGGCTCTTTTAGGAGGTCTTTCTAGGAGCTGTATGAGGGCAGTGCTTCACCATTAGGTCCCCATGCAGATGGGGGACCCTGATCGGAGGTCAGACCTCCCAGAGTTCATCACTGGAGCTGGCTCTCCAACAAAGCCTGTTTTATGGGCATGGGAACCTCATCACAAGACTGAGCAGCAGCTGGGGCTGGTTCCTGCTGTCTGCACTGAACAGGGACTCTTGCCTCGTGTGTGTGGGCTCAAGCAAACACGTGTCACGAAGCCTCAAGTATTTGCTTTAATGATATACTCGACTGCCAGCTGAAAGTCACACCACGAGCCGAGCTCCAAGCTGCTCCTGGGCAAAGCACGGACACCGCGGCAGCCTGGTGAGCCACGAACCTGCCGCCACAGCACCATCCTGCTCATGTCCCTGGGCCAGGGAGAGCAGTCCCTGCCCCCGGCTGCTTCTCACATAAACCCTCTGCAGCAAGTTAAGGTCCACTGAGAGATCAGCTTGTCACGGAAGGCAGGATCTGCCCAACCTTGCCTATCCCTGATGCCCTTTGCTCCTCAGGCAATGCAGCCTGGCATTACCTTCCAATGCCCAGAGTCTGCAATGGCAGCAAGAGCCTCACAAGTGCTAAGCAGAGCAGACAAAGAGCATGACGTGCCCTGTGGCTTTGGCTGCACTCACACATCCCAGAAGCAGGTTCACCTTTTTCCCTAGATCATGTGGCTGCAGAGCACTGAGCTGGTGACCTGCTCAAACCCAAGCCTGGCTTCAGGCAGGTACTAATCAGATGTTCACATCCTTCCTGCTCACTGTTATTCTGTTTCAAATACCTCCAGATCCATATAAATTCTAACCTTGTTCTACAGCCAACATACTTGCAGCCCCTCCCAGCCTGCAAAGTTCATCAGCACACACATATTATTCCATCAAGTGGGTGCCGAGACCTGCTGCCTGACCCTTGTTCTGTCTGGGAACTCCCTCCAGCTGTCGTGGAAAATATTATGGGCCGCAGGACAGTGGTGTGCACTGAAAGGCAGGGAAGACTCACCTCCACTGGTGATGCTGTGCCCTGCTGGTTGTGGCCAAAACCCTTCTTCCACCCCGGAGACTGCACCATTCGGTTCCCTTTGTTGTTACTGTCAATCCTCGGATCAAAGTCACTGCAAAAGAGCCAGAATCAATTGTCCAGTCTTGCAATGCTTCAAACACATGCCAGGGATTTTTAGCTCTGCTAATAGAACCTTCACTGACATTCCAACCTCTTGTGACGGATATCCAAGTTTCTTGCCAGAAGCACTCCACCTAAGGAAACCAACACAGCAGACTCTGTGTGCAGGGCTCACACACCTTTAACTGCAAAATTTCTTGTCCCATCTCAGGGGGAAATACACCAGGGCACAGGAAATGAGCTCAGGCTCCAAAATATTTACAGTACAAGCAAGCCAGGAGTATTCTGTGCTTGTATTCCTTAATTAGAATCTTAGAACTAGCAAGAAAGTGAAGTCTAATCCCTGCTGCTCTGTTAAATCTTTCTTTTCTCACAGTGCTATGGTCACGGAGCTCGACCAATGCAGTGTTGACTTGGACAACCCTTTCTCCCACCTGGTCATTAGTCATGCAAACCCATTAACCAAAACCCACAGTTTTGAAAACCCCTCAGCACAAAAATAGCTTCCTTCAGACAAGTTCTACTTTCTGGCTGCCGATGGCACTGAACACAAACTGCTTTAGTTTATCCCTAGCTATTCCAGGAAAACAGAGCGAAGAGAAGATGTGGAATTTTAAACTGCAAGACACAGAGGAAAGGTCTCCTTCTCCTTCCCAGAAGGGAAGAGAGGCACATAACCAGTTTGGTCTTCAACACATGCCTAGCCGTTCCTCAGCCCACTGGAACACGCGAGCTCGCAGCAGGCAGGTCTGTCGCGAGCTCCGCACAGCACGCACTTTCTTCCTCCACCTACTCTGAATGAGATGGAAACAGCTCCCAGCGTCCCTCTGAGTCAGTGAACAGATGAAACACAGCTTTGCTCTTTCTTTCGATGGCTAGATGCCAGGACAGGAGGACAGAAAGTGCCTTAAGGACGAGGTGGATGGGAATAGGCTGCATTCTGCTCTCTCTGCCTGGCCAGGCACACTCAAAGCCCCGTCTCACCCCTCCACCCCCAGACAGCTTATCTGTGCTTTTCCCTAAATCCTCATTTCCACCCTTGGCCTCCTCCTGCCCTCTCTGAGATGTTCTCCAGCACAACAGGCTCTATGCCTATCTGACTGTTACTCTGCAGGTCTACCCCACTGGCTGATTCCTGGCCTTGGCATCCCAGCAGCATGCATCCCATCCTGGCATCAGCATTCCCAAGGAGATCTAACCAAGAGCAGCCATTACCTCTCTGAATCCCGGTCATATCTGAGTCGTTTCCTCTCTGGTGAGTCCATCTGCTGGAATTTGTCTCTCCGTTCATTTACTTTATGTCTCCCCTTCGTAACAGAAAGAACAAAGTAAGTACAGGAGCTATGAAGCAGGAGATTGCTCTGCAGCCAGGTCCATCTCATCCTCAACTGCCTGGGAGGTTGTTCTGGGGACCCACAAACACTGAATTCTCACATCCCACAGTCCACTTTCTCTGTCCTGATGGCAACTGTTGGGCTGACCCAGACATGTGGTTGCAGCCTTCCAGCTATGGCCCCAGGAGCAGCTCTGTGACATTCCAAACAATGGATAAGTATAGCTCCCCCATTCCTGGCCAGGCAGCAGCAGCCCATCAGTTTTAGAGGGAACTTTGGGTCCCACTTAGCCCAGAGCCCAATGCTGGCTTGCAGAACCACACTCAGACCCTTCTGGGAGGAGGGAGACAAGCTCTTAGAAGTCACAGCACTACCTACTGGTCCCAGTGCAGAGTGAGTCCATGGTTCACTCTTTGGGAGGCTGCAGATACAGGGCCTAAGTGAAGAGTCTGCCTGGAACCACCATTCCCCCAGTGCAAAAGCACAAGCAGCAGTCTGCCCACCACAGCAGACCCACCTCACGCTCTCTCTTCTCCAAATATGCCAGTTCCTGCTCAGATCGTTTGATCTTCATATGAATCTCTAGGTTTTGCTGGAAGAAGGAAAACAGAAGCCAGTGTCAAGCAGAGAACACAAGCTGTCAGGGTCATCTGTTCCACCCCTAAGGAGCACAGGTAAAGCAGCATGTTCTTGCACTTGCACTGTACCAGCAGCCTCTCTTGCAGCCCAGACTATCTGCTCCCCCCCAGAGGCCTGGGGTCCTTCTTCCTGCAATAAGGAAGGCAACCAGTCCTATTTTAACCAGCATGTAGTTTGGCCCTCCTCAAAGCAACAGCTCAAAGGCAGCCCAGAACATGGAGAGGTACATGCCAAGTTCCTACTGCTCTCACACTTTTGTGTGCCAGCACCCCACTCTCCCCAGACCTCAGCTATCTCACTACAGCTTACAAAGTCACACCTTGACGTTACAGCATTCCTGTGGCAGGAACAAGCAGCTCACACAATGCTTTCAACAGAGCTTTGGGGGAACTTTGCTTGCTACTGTGTCTAATTCAGCACAGCTCTTCCCACCCAACCGCTGCATTTTTCCTTCAGATCACGAAGCCATCAAGCCAAAAGCAGCTTGCAGCACACCCCCAGCCCCTGCTCCCCCATACCTTGTGCAGGTTGGAAAGCTGCTGGTGCTTGATGAGCACTTCCTTGTTGGGAAACTGCCTCCTGCACAGCAGGCAGGCCAGCTTGTTCCAGTCAGTCAGCTTGTCATCGCTGGCCTTGGCCTTCCGCGGCTGCTCCTCGCGCGGCGCTGGTGGGTGGGGGGGAGGTGGCAGCCACTGAGCCTGGGACTGCTCCTCCTCTTCCTCCTCCTCTTCATTGTCACTGTCCCCTCCATACTCTCCCAGGAGTCCTATCAGAGGGTTCACCACCTTGGGCTGAGGGAATTGGCAGAAAAGCATGACAATTTGTAGTTTCAAGCCTGCTCAGCCATGCAGGGCTTTGTTTCCCCAGCTGAGCTCCTTGTGACTGCTGTCTCTGTTTCAGCCCAGGAGGGAGAGAGCAGCTTTCCAGCAGTGCAGGCAGGGAATGTAGGGAAGCTGGCTGGCTTTCCATTCACACTACAGGGTAGAAGCCCTTCTGCTTTCTAGATAGGCCCTGCTTTGGCACCAGGCTTTCCCAGCCTGCCACACACCCGAGTACAAGAAACTGACCAAGGCAGTGATTTGGCAGGGAACTGCTGTCAGTCACTTCCTTCAGCAATGGAGATCAGTGAGGTTTGCCCTGCCTGGAGGCAGCTGTAAGTTTTCTGCCTGAGGATTGGTTAAGTGAGGAGACCCTGCTTAAATGCAGGTATCAATTTTCTCATTTCTAGAAGACTACAAACAAGGTCAGAGCTATAAACCAAACTGCCTTCTCCATTCCACCAAGAGGGTCCCCACCTCTGTCACTCAGGGTCACAGCCAGACTGTGGTGAGCTTCACTAGTCCTGTAGCCAGGCTCAAACAAGGCAAAACACAACCCTTTGGAGCCACTTACCGGGGCTGCACTCTCTTCCTTTTTCACAGAAGGAGGTAAAGGTTTTTTAAAGACATCTTCCACAGAGAACTTCTCCTCTCCAGTCTCAGTCTGAAACAGTCAAGATCAAGTGTTGAGACCACCATAGCATGGACCCAGTGCATACAATAGCTAACCACTCACTCAAAAGGCCTCCAAGGAAACCAGGCAGAAACAAGGTGGTGGTTTTGCTGGGAGGCATTCCCATTCTGGGAAAATCACAGCTCTCCTAAAGCTACACCTACAGAACACCAGAGACTGCAGACACCAGCACTGCAACAGGATGAGCCTGTGATGTTCACCTGTGTATTCAGCAGCACAAAGAGCAGTCTGGGGAAAAGCTTCACATCTACACACTTTGCAGAGAATTGGATGGAAGCCCTAGACAGGCTCCAGTTTAGCAGTTCATGAGCTATTCATACTTGACCAGGAAGACAAGTGTTATGCAACACCTTACCAGGCCTGAGCTCTCGTCCTTCTTCACAGAGGGAGGCAATGGCTTTTTGAAGACATCTTCTGCAAAGAACCTCTCCTCTCCAGGCTCATTCTGAAAAACCCAAGACTGGGCATTAGGCCAGCAGCAGCACAGTGGTCAGAGAGTGAACAGTGTAGCTAAGAAGCCACTTCTGAGCATCCATAGAGAAACAGGCAGCTGGGAAAAATGATGGAAGGATTTCTACTGGAGATGCTTTTACTATTCATTCAGACAGGGCCATGTTTCTCCTAGATCAGTGTCCGTGAAAGCCTTCATTCCAGATGAGACTCCTTGGCTAGCCTGGTACCAGTCTCGGGGACAATTGCACACTTCATGCCAGAGCATATCCAGACCAAGAGGCAAGGAGGAACCCAAAGTTTCTGCTTTGGTGGCTAAAGCACTTTTACCACCTCTCCTGGCATTCTCCAGGTTCTGTCAGTATCACAGCCCTGAGCTGTGCTCAAACATCACTGTGGGCAGCCACTCCCAACCAGGAGCTCTTCACACTTGGAAGACAGTGTTCACTGGGAGCAGCAGTGAAGGGCACTGTCCTGGGACTGGGGTGCAGGAACTGTGGTTTGGGGAGAGCTGAGTCTTCATTATCATCTGACTTGGTATGTTTAAATGTCCCTGCTAGTTTCTGTAGTCCCTGTTACAACAGCTGGGTGCTTTCAGCACTGTGAGTGAAATGCGTGTCTCAGTTACCTGGATGTGTCTCAATCCTTTACCATTAGGAAGGGACGAGAAGCCCTGGATTTAGTGTCACAAGAGAAAAATTTCAGGAACTTACTCCGACCTGACTGCACAACAACCAAGTTCCTGGCCAGCTGCTGACTCCACAGATTTCACTGTCTTCTCTCACTGTCCCTCCCTTTTTGAATCCTCTAATTATTCTCTCTTTTCTAATCTCTCTTACCCTCAGCTTTCTGGCCTCAAAACTCTGATCATTCTGATGCCTGGAAGGACTTACCTTAGCAGAAGTACTTTTCCCTTTGTCCTTTTTGTCCCTGTTGTCCCTGCTGTGTGGCTCCTTCCTTTCATTTGTCCGTTCCTGGCTCCCGTGATGCCGCCTCCTGGTCTCCGTTGGGGATGAGCAGGATTCTCGGGATGAGCAGGACTCTCGATCTATCGTGACTTCCCTCTGAAAGAGGCATTTGGAGCAGACTTAGCCAAACCCCTTCAATCTTCTTGCTGGGCTTTTAGTCCTTACTTGGCTGGGGAGACCAGCACAGTAAGAAGGGAATGCAGAGGGCAAAGGCTTCGGAACTTTGCTGGGGCAGAAGACAGATCATCAGAGCACTGCCCCGCTCACCCACAACACACACATCTCCAGGATCATGAAAACAAGATGATAGTCCCAGAAAACCTCTGCTGATGGCTCTTTTTTGGCACTCTCATAACTACTGCTGTCTAGGGTGAAGAAGCAAAGAGACCACAGATGAAAACAGAGCTCTGCTGTCCATTTTATTACATTCACATGTCTTCAGTAAAATTCAGCAATGATGCTCTGCTCATAAGTCTACGCAAGGAAGTGCAGACCAAAAACCTCCCAAAGGCAAGGCTTCAGAGGTCAAAGAAGTGGCTACAGCTGCTTCAACACACAGCTAATGGGTTTCTAGCCTCTCATTAAGCTGATATTTTGCAACGTGCATCCCTTTCATACAGGCCAGAGGGCAGAGTCAAAGAAACAAAGCTGCCTCTGTACTGTCTTGTCTTTAGGACTGAGCTGCAAGGTCTCCCCAGAAAAGTGCTGTTTGTAAGAATATATTGCATGTAAGGCTTCCTTCCCACACACTCACCTGAGTCCTGGGGTCATAGTATGTCCCAGCGATGGGATCGTAGTAATTCCCAGTTTCAGGATCATAAATGTATGTGGACACATCTGATGGTGCTGGAGAGAGAGACAAGAATTAGCACCAGTCTTCCAAAGGCAGAACTTGCTTTTTACAGAGACCAAAGCATGAGCGAATATTACACTGGTGAAAAGATCAAGAGTGGGAAAGAAGGATTCTTCTCTCCTGACAAAAGAGCTATGAATATCTTCACATCACTCGACCTACATCTTCTTTCCTTTAAAGAGTCAGAAGTGTAGTAAGTTTTCACAATTCTTCTGGTTTAGGACTCTGGCAAAACATTCACATCAAAACAGATTTACAGGGCCTGTGCTGAAATCACCAAACCACAACACTTGGCCGGACAAAGACATGAAATTCAGTAATTTCCCCAAGAATGGGGTAATGAGTACCAGGCTCTGTATCCACCCACCCCTGTGAACAAGAAAGAGCTGTTCTCTCTCAAACAGTCTCCTGTTTAAAGTGATGACACTCCCCACATCCCTTCCACCCCCTGGGTGCATGAAAGCTCCCGAGAAGAAAGGGGAGTGAACTGTTTCTACAGGAAAAGCCAAAGGCCTTAAGGGTAGTAGGCCCACAATGTCAGGAATGCTCCTCATTTTCCAAGTGTTCTTGGACAGAGGTCAGCAATGCTACATATAAGTTAGTAAAACAATCAGGAGCGCTCTTCCAGCTACTGGCACTGCTGCACCAAGTGTATTTTCTTCCGTCTCCTCTAGTAACTGCCAGGCTGATTTTATCCCATCAGTTTTTCACAACAAGGAAAAATAGGCAGCAAGTTTCCTTTATCTGCATGTAGTTTCGCACAGTGAGAATAGAGAGAAACACATCATCAGATAGGAAAATGTGACTAAACAAAGTTGGCAAAGGAACTCAGAAGTGGGTGTAGCAAACAAACCTACTCTTAGCCTTTAAAAATATTTTTGGGCTGATTTCTACATGTCAGTGCCCTTTTAAGGAAGAAAAGTCTCCACAGTAGGAGTGAAGCAGAGTTTAACTTACACTGTGCTCTGGTGCGTCGCTGTGATTCGCCACCCCTCCTGTCTCTCATGCCCCTTCTGCCCTGGAGTAAGTGAACAACACAAACAGATCAGAGACTCTTTGACAAACATCATATTGCTTCTCTTCCCTCTCACAGGCCCAAAGTTCACGAGAAAGGCTCATTTAGCTACCCTAAACAGAGCACAAGCAGACATAGCTTTTCATCCAGAGACAAATGGACAGTGTTGCAAAGCACAAGATCTCTGCAGCCTCCATGAGAGGTGCTCATGGCAATCTGCATGGAAGCCTCCAGCCCATTCAGTATGGAAAGAGCCCTGTAGGCTAGTAACAAGCACTAAAAAGGAGACATTCACTCTGGGAACTGAGATCAGTCATCAATTAAATCACTCTGTAAAGCGTGGTATTGAGTAAACCAGCCCAGAATTCCCTCCAGCAGCACCTGCACTGTGACTTTGCTTCTATGCACGTGCTAAACACAGTGTGAGGGGCAGAGCAGCAGTGAGAGCACATTTGAGCAGTATCAGCTCATCAAACCTGCTGAACTTTCAGCAGCCCAAAGGGAAAAAGCCTAACACAGGCAGGCCTATCACCCCCAATGCTCCCTCCCTTTCAGCGACCTGCAGGGAAGCTGTGCAGACCTACCGGGCCATAGTAGGAATTGTCACCATGCTCCCCATAGTCATTCCTGTTGAGATAAAAGTTGCAGGTTAATGTCAATTAATGTCACATTAACCTCAGTATACTCAAAATGATCAGCAGGAGAAACAAAAGCAGAAAGACCATCCTTGCTGGCCACATGCTGGATTGTGTCCATCCCAGGAGACAGATTTGGCAGATCACTGTCTCCACAACAGTTATGACCCCACTCTTGTGTATCCACAAAGATGTATCTCTCCAAGTGCTTTTTAAAAAGATGAACTCATTAATTCCCTCAGAATGGGATTTGATGACTGGACAACAGCAAGATGCAATGTGATCCCTAATCCCATACTACTCAGTCACTGAAGCTTCTTCAAGCTCCAATGTCTGCATTTCTCCAACCCATTTTTAGGTTGTTAGGAACATCTGTGCTAATTCCCATGCCAAACTTTAAGCACCTGGTCTGACAACACAGTCTTAGCCTTGCAGCATATTGCACAAAGGACAGTCCCACTGCTTCATCTGTCTATACCTTCTTCTCCCTGTAGCAAGATTCACTTCCAACGTACGCCCATCAATGCAGATCGGGGGATCCAGGTTCTGCAGTATCTTTAGCAACCTCAGCGCCTCCTGGAAAAGGAAAGGAGAATGTCACTTCCATGACAAGGAAACCAGCCCATTTTCCAAATCCAGTCTGCCTGAAAGGAATGTTTTGTGCATAGTAGGACAAGAAACAAAACAGTAAATATTAGTTTAAATATTAGTAGAGCGTATTTAGGATGAGACAATAGGGATAAATGTATTGTGAGGTTCTCTGCTCATCCTATGACCACTTTCAGCAGCCAGCTAGGGACTGCTTTTCCTAGGGCTGCTTTGCCTGCTGTTGCCCCAAAGACTTTGGGTGAATACCCTCTAGACCAATGCCAAAGTACAGCCACAGATCTGGGAGCCACCCAGAAGCAGAAAATGTGAACCCTCCAACACAGGACTGTGCGTTAATTGAGATTCTTACCTTCCACAAACAGAAACCATTGAAATCAAGTTCCTTGCAAACAAAATAACTGTGTAAGAGGTGTTTAAGTTTAGGAGAGTCTACGAAGAAACACACTGAGGCAAGAAACTCACTCAGTGTCACAGCTTGTGGCAACAGACGGTCTTTGACTCCTAAAGCCAGAGCTGTGCCAGATACTCCCTGTACCTGGCCCGACAAGCAGGAGATGACTCACTCCAGGACAGGTGCCTCACAAGTATAGCAATTTCTTGTATTCTTGCGCTTTCTCTACTTCTACAGATTTCAGATGCCAACAGGGGGAGCAGGTGAAATGAAGAAACTACTTACAGCATGAGATTCGAGCTCGATGAAGCCGTAGGTCTGCCCCATCCGCCCAGCCTTGTTCTTCATGATGCGCACGCTGGACGTGGAGAGACGCACGTACGGGGCCAGGAGCCCCACGATCACCTCTGGGGGGGTGAAGCGAGTGATGCGCTTCAGCATGATTGCTGAGAAGCAGTTGGGGAGGTGGCCCGGAAGGAAAAAACAGGGAGGGGAAAAAAAAAAAGTCATTTAGAACAAAGTTTATTGTGACTAAACCCACTCAAAGCAACAGCACAGCTTCTAGCAGTCCAGTCTACAAGCCACTGCCTTTTGTTCCTCTCTACTTTGCAAGATGCTCAGAGTACCACCTTCAATTCCTGACCTTTCCTTCCCAGAAAACAGAGCAGAAAGTAGCCCCTCCCCAGAGCTCAGGGGAACTCCTGGCCAAAGAGACTTTTGCTGCTGTGCTAACTTAACTGCACCATCCTGAAGCCAGTTCAACCTGAATTAATCTTCCTAAAGGCAATTTGTCAGCATCTTTGGAGCTGGACAGCCCACCATTACTTGATGCCATGGATTTGCACAACACAGAAAAGCCTCCAGAGGTTTTAGTGAAATGCTGCCCTTTCTGCAGATTGTCTCATGGAGTGCAAAAGCATGAGGAATCCAAAACTGGGCTTTGTGCCACTCACTTCTGCTTCCTCCACCATCTGGTGGTGTGGTTTCCTCTCCTTCCCTCTGAGAAGGTGGCTCCTGGTGCCGCTCCATGTCCCTTCTCTTCTCCTGTGACGGCCGCCGCTCTCTCCCTTCATCTCTCTTCCTTGGCTCCTGTTCCTGAGGCTGACACTCCTGCTGTGGAGCAGGAACTGAGGGCTGGAGAGGCTGCTTTGGAGATCCTGGTTGACCTGACAATTCTTGCTCGGGTGTTTCAAGCTTTTCCTCTGCTATTAAGAGAACAGAAATTAATTGGTTTCACATAGTGTGTTTCAACAGCTATTCTTCTTCTCTTATTTTCTGGCCCCTGCAACAGTGCTCCTTATAAAAGGTCAGCCAGTTCTGCCCTTTGTATATCCCATGTCTTAATACTCTGCAGACACAAGGTGTGTACAGAACAAAGTAGGTACTGCTCCTCCTTCCACTGGCTTGCCTCACACTCGGCTCCTTTACCAAACCTTTCCTGTCAGAGACAAGAGGCTTTTTGGCCTCCTTTTAGGACTGGCTCTTGGCTGGACAAACACAAATCAGAAACAGGATTGAATTCCTCCCATGTCCAGGATGAACTACATGGCAGTGATATTCTTACGATGCATTATGAATTCCTGAACACCCACAGTTGAGAAATATCAACTAGTAACTGTCACCCTGTCTCGGTGCTACAGGAAAACTGGGTTCAGGCCCCCATGACCACTGAGTGAAACGGATTATAATACAGTCATGGACTTTATCAGGTGCCTCCTGACCACAGATGAGGCAGATATAACGTGGAAACACCCTGTCCCACCAGTCTACTCATGCAATACAGAGAAGATAAAACCTATCAAGTTTCTGTGCTTGAAAACCTCTGAACTGCCTGCCTTCACTGCAAAAGGTATCCCACCTGAGCTTCTAACACTGCTGGAAAGGGAAGCCAAAGCTGTGTGGCTGCAAAGTCAGACATCACTAGCCCTACACTTGCTGCTGAAGCCTCTTCCCACAAAGAGAAAGAAATGAGAGTGCAAGACTCAACACAGTGAAGCTTCCCTCTCCAGTGTTCCCCAGAGCATCTCACTGCTCTCATTCTGCTCAGGCAGTGGGCAGCATGGCAGAACACACAGTGACTTTGCACGTAACTGTTGGGAAAGCTGCAACACCGCCTCGCTTGGCTGCCAGCACAGCTCACCTTGGACAGGCCTGTACTCATTTGTCTGCAGTTTGTAGCATGCAGAGTTCTGGCTGTAGAACCTCATGTAAAATTTGCATACAAAACCAGTTTGCACCTGCAGCTGAAAAAATTGCCCATGCAAATCACACAGATGTGAGCACAACCCTGGAGATGGGGAGGGCAATTCTCTTACTGAATTCTTGCTCAGCCGATGGGTCCTCTCCCTCAGCACCACCTCTGGACTCTGGGCCTGCTCTGCTCCCTGTAAGAGAGGCATATTAAAGTCCATTTCATGACTATCAGTCACAAAGCATGCCAGAACTCATGAGAAGCTGCAGTAACCACTGTATATGCCTAGAGAGTTGTTTTGTTTCCCCCAGTCACAGAGAGGTTACCTTATTACACCTTTTCCCAACCAGGAAAAGCAGGTCAGTAAGAAGCACACACCACCATTTGTCTTCACAGCAGCTTAAAGGCTCTATTTAATTTGCTCCTTGGCAGTTTCATTACAACCCACAGCTGTGCTGGGTCAGCTGTGTGAGTTTTGCCTTCACAGCACGGATGGAGGAGCCACAGCACACAGAAAGCACAATCACAGGGATGGGGCTTCAGTACATGGAGATCTGTGCATCAACAGTTATTGTATTGCCCTTCTACCTGGGACAGGAGGCCAGTACATAAAAGTCTGCTGCAAGATACAGTCAAAGCTTACAGAGTGTCTGAAATGCCTGCCTGTCCCAAAGAAATTAGTTCCTCAAGGAACTGTGTTTTGGCTTTCATGCCTTCCCACCCCAAAAAGTAGAGGTTGTGTAGGGTGAGAAGCTCTTGGGGGAGGACTCCTCTCCATGCACTTCTTACAGCCAGCAAGGTGAGTTCAGCAATTCAATCCTGGATTCACCTCTAATTTCCTCTCCCACGTAACAAGCAACAGGACAAGAGGACATGGCCTCAAGTTGCACCAGGGGAGGTTTACATTAGGTACTAGGGAAAATTTCTTCACCAAAAGGGTAGTCAAGCATTAGAACAGGCTGTCCAGGGAAGTGGTGGAATCACCACCTCTGGAAGTGTTCAAAAAACATGTAGATGTGGTGTTAGAAGCAAAACTAACAATCCCTCTACACAGCCCACCAAGAAGGATGTTGTGGAGAAGCCAAAAGAAAAACTTACTTGTCAGGGCAGATGAAACTTTTAACCGACCAAGCACAGGGGACCAGATATACTCACCATCCCTTGGGAGCTTGCAATAGGAGCAGGAAGATCTGTAGCCCACAGTACACACCTTACACTGCAATGGAAGATGGACAGCATGAGGAATTCATGTTTTGGATGCAGTGGGTACAACCTACTCCAGAATGGCAGGCTCTGCAGTGCTTTCAGAAAGTAACAGCCATGGAAGAGTTACAGCAAGAGCCTGAGAGACAGGATAGGCAGTGGCAGCAGGGACCTTGGCTGGAATGGCAGGGAAATACTCATACAAATCACAGCTGGGATTGCCTTGGGAACAGGGTTTTCACACAACTTCTGAGCACGGATTTATGCACTAGTCCTTGAGATGAGACCCCTTCTCCTCTCAAATGACACCAGACCAAAAGCTCTCTGCTAGGTATGATGTTGATTCAAAGGATCTAAAGTTACCTTGGCATTCTATAATCTCAACTTGCACCTCAAGCAGTGACAAGGTCCTTATCTGAGCTAGACTGCAGATACTGATGTAATTTGGAGAGTCAATGAAGAGATGTCTGCTAACCACGAGGCAGAGCTGTACGTGCTTGGATGGTTAAACCCACCCAGAGCCATCATGGACAGAGCCATGTGTCCCATCTTCACAGTTCTCTCACAACACAGCATTCCTAACCCCCTTCTCAAGCTTTTTTAAATGCATTACTTCTCTTTCATACTAATATTTTCCTGGAACTGAAGCCTTGTAAATGCTCTGGGGCACAAAGGAAGTTCCTTTAGGCCATGGTTATGCACAGCAACAGTGAGGACATACACTGCAGCCACTTCTCAGTGCACTGAAGGCTGTTTGAAATCACTGTCCAAAACTTTTGTCTCTACATCATCTCTGGAGCTCTGCAAGCAGAGACGAGGCACTGAGTGAGAGCTGTGCTGGCAGCTGAGTGCATCCAGTTAGCCTGGATGAGGCTCTCTGTAGCCCAGGGTGATCCATGGTAAAGGTGGAAGTCTAATTAGAATCAATCCCTTCCTGCTCTGCTGCAACCTCTCCATCTGCAGTCAGTGAGAATGCAGGCAGCAACCCTGCCCTTTCTCTAGCAGTCATCCCCAGCCTGCTGCAGCCCAAAATTCCTGTTCTGGGAGAACCTTGGGGAGGGCACAGGAACAAAATGATCCTTGGCCAACTGTGCTTTCCCAGAAATGGGCCAGTTCCAGCCTGTACTAACAGCTGCCTTGGACTTCCATGCTTCCTTCCCTGCTTCACTTACTACACTCAGAGCCGTGTCACAGGTTCCTGCATGAGGCAAGAGCAGGGGTTACACACATGAACCAGAGTGAAAGCCTGTTCCTTTCTGACTGGCAGAATCACTGTCTCTTTGTGGTTTTCAGGGGGAAAGGATCCACGTGCTATTTTCCCCACATGTTAAAAGGGAACCATTGTATAGGGATGAAGCTGTTCTGTGCATAAAACCCTGACCACCTCTACCAGAGCAACATGCACTCAGAGATGGGACCATAAACAAGGAAGGGAAAAGCACATTTCAAAAGAGGCAAGAGCTTCACAACAGGTATTAATTACTCTGAGTGATCTTCAGCCACCGAGCAAACATCTAACACTCCTCTGAGCTGCCACTGCCACGAGTGCCAGCAGGGGAAGTACAACACAGCTCTGAGCACACACTTACCCGCTTGCAGCGCCAAAACTCTGGGCACGGAGTGTATTCAAGGGTCACTTCTTTGCCACCGATGGAAAGAGTTCCCTGTTGAGACAAGGGGGTAAATGACGAACATGCCCAGCACAAGCAGATCACTCAGAGGCAAAGAAAGGGGTTAAAGCTCTGGTTCCTACAGGCTTCACAAGTGAAACAGGGTGAAAGGGGGAGGAAGTCTCCTGGTTCAGTTAGCTGGAGCTTTGCCATGGAAGTGGGAGGCAAACAGCCTGTGCCCTGCTCTAGCACGAGGCTACAAAGCTGTGTCAGCTCCAGAGGAATCAGGCAGAAGCCACCTCCCAGGAGGAGCAGAAACGAGTAACCAGAGTGGGAAACTGCTTTAACCTGCTTTTGTCCACATGCTGGCAAGGGGCAGCTGGGCAGCCTCCCTCATGCCAGCCACTCCAGGCTGGCCTCAAGGCAGCTACTCGAGGAGGAATACGAGGAAAAATGTCACTTTTCATACTTGGGTTAGTCTTCATGTCCCTCACAAAATCATGGCTTTCCTTCAGAGAAATAAGCCAGCACGTGACAAGGCCACTGGTCCTGCAGCCAGCAGAGCCACTGCTCTACAGCCAGTCCTTTGCGGGGGTGGCCTCGAGCACCTGAGCAGCACCAGAGGGGCTCCCCTGCCTACAAAGACACACTGCTTCCAGATCTTTGGAGATCTTTCCATGATCTTTTCCATGATGCTTTGGAGAGGTGTCAGGAGCCCAATAAATCCACAAGCTTTGCTGAAATGCAGATGATTTAAGGGTGAAATGAAGGTGCATGTCCCTCCAGCTCCTGCCTGGAGCAGTCCATCAAAGCAGTGAGCAGCAAGGATTCCTGGTGGCTCTCACCTGCTGTGGACAGCAGACCACACCTGGGCATGCAGGATGCAGGCTGAGCTGCAGATGCAGGAAGCCATGAGACATCTCCTGTCACTGGAGGCACTGCCAAACCATGCAGCCTGTATTGCCCAATACCACAGTGAGACTTGGTGTCAATAATGAGACCCAGACCCAGGTCTCCCACGTCTCAGGAGAGCAGCTGCTGGATGGTATAGGTGGATGCCAGGGAGCTGTAAAAGGCCCCAAGGTATTTTAGAGACCTCTGGTGAATCCAAAGCTTCCCAGGTACTCTGACCCAGTAGCCTCATCACGCAAGAGCCCCCAGTGCAAACCATGAACATGAGAAAACAAGTTCCCAGAGTTATTATTCAGAAGTCACGATACACCCATGCATGAATTGCTCTGCAGAACGTGAGGGAGATGCTCGGGAATATGTAAAGTGGGAGTGAAGAGTTCATGGGAGGGAATCACTGAGTGGCAGTGCAACAATCCTTTAACTCCTACAAAAGATCACAGCAGAGAAAATTGGGGACCAAAGACACTGCCCTGCGAGGTGGGATTCCACCACCCCTCCTATCCACATCCTGCCTTTTATGGATCAAAGCCATCCTTTCCTACCAGGCCTATATGCCTTGAACACCATGGGGAGATTCATTTTTACCACCCAGCTGCCCAATCACTGCTTTCCAGCATGGATTTGCCTTTGCCTGACAGAAGCTGAGCTGTTCCTGTATCTTGCTGAAGGCTGGTGTGGGCACCCAGAGCACAGTGCTGCATCCTTGGAGAATCCACAGCATGGAGTATTGCCCACATTACATGCCTGTGAGAGGGTCTGCACCTTCTTTAAGGCACATGAGGAAACACAAGTGAGTAAAAGAAGTGAAAATCAAGGCTGTCCCACTAGGACTGTTGGTCCCTCTGAGATGGATGTGCTCCCTCTCCCAGGCAGGGCACCCATCACATCCCAACACACGCTCAAGAGATGGGCAGTGCCAAGAGCAGGCTAGAAATGCCTGCGTGTGCCTCAGGACCCACGAGCAGAGGCAAGGAGAGAAGGCAGGGTGCACATTCTCACAAGCAGAGCTGCAGCTGTGAGCCCAGGGAAGTCCTTGGGAAAAGCAGGTCCTCAGCAGGCAGCTGCAGCCCGGCCCAGGAGCCCGGGAAACAAGGAAACTCAGTTAGAGAACACCTCCTCTGGCAGGGCAATTCCTCACACAGCTTCATCCTTCTACCAGCCACTGAGGACAAACCTTGCCAGAAAGCCCTAAGATTATTTTTGGGCTTATGAAAAATGGTATTTAAGTGCATGTGGTGCTGGTCCCTTCTGCAAATTCCGTTCTCGGAGGCTGCAGAAAGTGTCACTTGCATAATTACTCCCTAATTTCCCTAACACCCTGCTGATTGCCTGCTCACTTCTTCAGTATGCTCTCTCTTACTGATTTCTTCTTGATAAAGTAATTTTCAAGGTTGCAATCATCATTTAACACTCCAAAATGAGTCCTTCATTTAGGACACACATTGTCAGGATTCAGTGGCTTTAAATTCCTTATCCCCCCATTTTGTTACTAGATTCCATCCCAAATATTTTCAGAACCTTTATTTTCTCTAGTCTCTGTCACTGCTTACTCTTTTTCATCTAGATCTTCCTTTACGCTGAAAAATGTTTTGGATAGTACTCTAAATTTCAATTCACCATTTTCAATTGAGCCAATCTTGATGAAATCACAAAGATTTTCTGAGAATTTCAGGGAAAAGTGGGAAAAAAAGGTAAGTCCAAGGTATGCCACATGCACTGTCTGGTACCAAGACTAGAACAATCTCTTCCATATTCAGGCATTTTATCCCGGACCTCTCTGCATGTTAATTCTCCTGGATTTTTAACATCCTGTACTTCAGAGCAGCTTGGCTTTTTCTTTCTAAATCAGAATGCTACAGAAATGTCTCTCTGGTCCTCCCAGTCAGGAACCTCCCCCTCAAAACTAGCAGTAAACACAGAGTTGACTCACCAGTGAAGGGTTTAAAAGGCAGCACAGCTCTGCAGTACTAGCACAGCCAGCTCTCAGCCATGGAAATGCCCAGATTTCCAAGGGCACGAGCAGATTCCACTGTTCTCTGAATTGCCAAATTCATCAAAACAGAGCATCAGGACTTCACTGCTGGGAGCAATGATTTGTGCTACTGTTTGATACCTTTCAAACACAGCTATACAAGTTATTTGGCTTAGAGGTCTGTTGGCAATACAATTCTGGATTCCAGTGTAAATGATACAATTCAGTCCCAGCCATTTCAGCCACTAAAAAATCTGCCCTGCGGCCAAGTATGTAAATATTAGTGTCAGCAGACTGATCCATGGAGCATTCCCACCATGAGGTGGTTCTAGAGAGCGGTGCCACAACCTGTTTGTGGAAAGCACACACAGTGCACAGTCATGTCTCAAAGCTCTTCACCGGGCAGGGACAAACCCCACAGGCACAGGTTACTTTCAGAGAGGGAAAGAAAAAGGGGAAAATCCCTTAGCCACGACATCCACAGGTGATGAAATCCATCCAAAGGCACTTTGGAGACTGTGTCAGCAGGGCACAGGGCTTTGCCAATAAAACTCCAGTTTTACTAAAGCATTTGCCAAGCTTTTTATCCCCAAAATAAGCATTAAAGAATGCCAGAATAAGATCTAAAAGGTAAAGGTAAGTCTAACTGTAAGAAAAAAGCCAGACCACACTCCTAGCACACATCATGCCCGCTCATGAGGTTGGTTTTAGCTCACCTCTAGTTTAACCTCTCTGCAATCGTAAGGCTCTGCGCAGAGCCCAGCTGACTCACTGCCGAGCACTGCAGGTACATGAGCACACAGCACTTTGATACTGCTTCCCAGGGAAGCACCAGAGCTTCTGCCAGGGCCAGGAGACAGCCTGCTGCAGGTCAGGCACTGCATGAGCCACCCGCTTCAGCTGCTTGTCTGTCAATTAGCATTTACAGTTGGCACGCTGGGATTTTTCATGCTTGTTGACAGCCTCCTAATGATGATGACTGGGGGTTGAGGAGGGGGAGAACTTGCCAAAAAAGTATCTCTTTGCTCTCAAGACTGAGATGACAGAATACAAATCATCAGTGTCAAAGCTTTTGCTAACTGTTTCTCTGAAAAAAAAATTAGAGCATCCAAGAGTGACCTAGAAAACCGGAAACATGGAGGGAGAGCTTTCGGAGCACAGCCAGTCCCTCAAATCAAACCAGGCTTCTGCTTTAACTGAATCTGTCCAAACATTAAAACCTTCAGTAAAATCTCACTTTGGAGCCTCTGAACAACGACCTGACAGCTCTCCAAGTATTCCACCGCCTGGGTCATGCCCCAGCAGCTACCACGAGGACTGTGACACCGCACGGAGACGTGGATGTAGCAACCGACACCACCGTGGAGGATGTGCTCCAGCCCTTCCAGTGGGATGGTAACAGCATGTCACCATCCCTGGTCACAAGGAAGGCCACGGGTACCTGACTCAGTGCAACAGCAATTGTTGGTCTCAGCTTTACAGATGACACACCTGGGGCGGCGCAGGTCACTTCTGGAACAGAACCACGGCTCGGCTACAGAGCATCCAAATCCACAAGGATTAATAAGCTAAACTTTTCTTTTTGGCTACAAGCACAGAGCAGAAACCAAGGCAGTGCAGGAGGTGCCTGCACCACAAGTGAACCGTCCTCAGACCTTCTCCAGCAGCTGGCTCATGGACAAAACCAAACACCACTTCAGCTAATTATTTCCTTACATTGTTCATGGTCTGAATAAATGGAAAATTACCAAGCCAAAGGTTCAGGTATCCTTCTCTCTGAGTACTAATGAAGTTGGAAGACTGACATGGTTCAACATGTTAAAAATTAACTGAAAATATCCTCTGTGAATACATAAAGAACTGCATACAAAGATTATGACAAAAGAATGCTTACAGGCAGCATGGCAAAGTAGCCACATTAAAATACCAGAACTAACCTCGTTTACATTATGTTAATTCAGCCCTCTTATGCATATTTACTATAATTAG
Organism: Scytalopus superciliaris; assembly: GCA_013400415.1. Taxonomy (NCBI): domain Eukaryota; kingdom Metazoa; phylum Chordata; class Aves; order Passeriformes; family Rhinocryptidae; genus Scytalopus; species Scytalopus superciliaris. The sequence continues at coordinate 1,474,841 of VXBX01007486.1, forward strand.
GATGGTTATTCAAAAATCAGTATGCATCCATCATTTAAAAATTATTTAAACCGATTAATGACTAGTGTTTATTGCCTTGGGGATGCTCAGACAGTACCCCAGGAGGCAGTCTGGGAATGCAGAGGGAGGCCACAGTCCCAAAAGTATTTCCCAGAACAAAAAGCTCTCACCATCCTCAGGGTATATTCCTGTCCTGGCCTCCAAATGCACTGGACTGCACAGCAAGGGGAGACAAGCAGCTGACAGCACAAGTCGGGTTATCTAACTGGAACCGCAAATCACAATGTTTTCAGGTTCTGTTCCTATTTGAGTATGGATTATACATGCAAATTCAACAACCCCCAACCGCCACACAATGTAAGTTATGTAATGGCATCCTATTCCACTGGCATGGCTCTCAGCTCTGTGCAGAGGCTGAATGCAAGCTGGCAGGGAGAGCACATGCTTCTCTCCCTTGAGGTATTTATCTTCAAATTAGGCAGGCAGGTGGAGTCAAACACCAAAGGTCTTCCTAACTCACATACCCCCAGCTGCTCCCGGAATTGAGGAGGCAGCACCTCTCTGGGACAGAGCAGAGGGCCAACACCTAGAAGGAAAAAAAGACCAGCTGGGTATATTTCAAAACAAGATCATCTCAGCAACAGACACTGGTTTCTCATTCCATTTTTTCCATATGCTGAAGTTTTTATCTCCGAACTCTTCGGCAGCTGCTGTAGAAGGGATTCAACTCTACAGGAGCAACAGGCAGTACATCTGCCTACCTCTGACAAAAAGCAGATGAGAAAAGCTGTAAACCCACAAACCACAATCCATCTGTAATTAAACATTTAGAAAACAGAGTGTGACATGGACAGCTGAAGAAACAAGAGCAATCCAACCTGCTGCAGGGTACTGCAGCAATCTGGCATTTCCTACAGGAACACTGACTACAAGCAAGTTCCTCATGTACTGGGATTTTTCCCAAGGCTCTCAGTCCCCTTCTCCAGCTCCTTAAGCATTTGCAGGTCAGGGATTTCTTTCTATTGGCCTGATCTTAGCAGTGTCCACTCTACTGCTGAGTGGCTGACAGCCAAGGCAGAAGATTTAAGATACACAGGGGAAAAGGATGGTCTGTCAAGTGGTGGATCCCTGAGGAATTCTTACATTACCAAATGGATCCAAACAATGTTGCTGTATATTATTCTTAGAGATTTCTATCAAGATAAGCACATGACAACAAGAGATGACAACTGACAACATAAACGTTGTGTCAGTGGTCACCTGGAAAGCTGGATGTTTGGCTCCTGGGCATCAGCAATGTTACAGAGCTGAAAGCACATGGCATCACCGTGAAGCACGTAGCGGTAAGGTATTTATTTCAATAGTGATGCAATGCTATCCACCAAGGAATGCTCAGGGCTTGTGGTCTTCAAGGTCAGGGGAGGCCTGAGACTGGGAGCTCAAAGATGTCACCATCCATCCTGAGCTGACACAATAAAGCTTCAGGCACACCACTGATGGGCATGTGAAACAAAACTGGCACTAACAGAGAACTGAGGCATGAGGAGGGTAACTTAGAGAGTCCTAAAGGTTCAGTAGCAAAACATAACAGATTAAGATGCTATAGAAGGTTTACTTTATCCCAAATATCTCTCAGTACCTCTTTTTCAAACTCTTTTTATTCAAAACCCATTACCCACTTGCACTGGGACAATCCACCATGACACACAAGTTTCCATTTCTGCTTGCTCCCTCCTCAGGTCTCCCTTCCTGCTCGGTTATCCAGGCCATTTGTCCTTTAGCAGAAGGTGCCAGTCTGCATCCTTTAACTACCTTATTTCCACAGACACCCCAGCTAGCCTGCTGAGACACCTCCAGCTTTCTTCCTACGATTTCTAAATTCCCTGGATACCAGCCATACTCTTTTTAAGCAAGTCCCAGTATCTTTGTACAGCTCATCTCCCCCCACTGACATCCTTCTCACAAATATACACAGAAATTGCTTTTCAGACTGTGCCAACTCTCTACATTTTAATGCCTGAATTTTGAACTCCAATTCACTTCCAAGTTAGGACTCTCGAAGTGCTTATCTTTTAAACACAGCATTTGCTTTGCTTGTCAGCACTCTCAGTCCTGCTCTGAGAACACCAAAACGGAGGGTACAGGCAAGTTCCCAATTACTGCTCCAGGAAGGATAACAGTGATGTGCCGCAGCCTGGGGAAACACACAACGTGCCCAGGACTTCACATGCTCTGGGGCCAGCTTTAGGCAGTAGGTGCTACGAATGGATTCTGCATTTCACCCTTTAAGGAGATTTCAACACATCTGAAAGTTTTCTTTGATCCAGTGAAGGCAAGTGGACTTTCACCTGCCACTCAGGGCCCTAACCCTGCCCGGCTAATGCCGAACTCCAGCTTTCCTCACCCCTCTAAGAAGGCACCTTTGCAGATCAGCTCACAGGATCACTGGAGAAAAAAAAAAAAGTGGAAATTTTAAAATGAAAGCCTTTCCTTTAGAGTATGAAGCTGTCAGAAGAGGATTTCTAGACTTCAGACAGTGAGAATGTGGTGACATTGGGAGATAACAGCTCAAAGGGGGCAAGTGCTGTGCTCTGGTGTTACTGGCTGTGCTCTCACTCCACAGCTAAAGAGAAGCATGGATGGATAAGGCCTTTTCACAGAGTAAGTGAAGGAGGCCATGCATATGACCTCCTTTAACAGTTGGTCTCCATGATCTTAAAGGTATTTTC
>VXBX01007487.1:868-24127 GCA_013400415.1 Scytalopus superciliaris
TGGGAGACCCTACCGGAGGCACAAACCAGCCAGCACAGCCCCAACCTCATAAGGGCACGCAAGCTTCTCCCCCAAGACAAGGGAGTGTCCGTGGAGAAGAGGATAATAAACTGGTGGGAAATAACCTAAATGTTATGAACTTTAATAACTGAATGACTCATAAGAGACCAAGGAATGTCCACTTCCTTAAAATAAGCCAAAACAGTCCAGATTGGCAAAACACCCTTTGGCTTTATCTGTGTAGGGTTTTGGGGCAAATATATGTGCGAAAGATTATTACTATTTTTCCATTAGATTAGATCCCTCATGGTGAATCATTCACAGAATGATGTTTGTGATAGAACCAAACACCAAAGCAGAGCAAAGCTTTTAGCTTTGCAAAAGACATGTGTCTTTTTTCCAGAGTTTGTTACTCATGATTAGGAGCTGAGGAAATCTCCAGTATCATCTTTCATTATTGTTTTCTGTGTGTCATAACCCTTCCACAAGCTGTACATGCCTTTGATGATAAAAGATGTTTATTCTTCAAGAACTAGCAGCATTAGCCATTTTGTGGTGGACAAGCATGATCTCTGTTCAGTAGATGAGATTCTGGAAGCATTAAAAATACAGTAAGAAAATACATCATTTTTTGCAGCTCAGTACTTCTCTGAGCACTGGCTGAAAGTTAGAAGGGTGAAGGAATTGAAATGGTGAGAATTGCATGGTTATAGAGGAGCAGGATTCTGTTCTCTTTACATGATAGTTCTCATTATCTAGTAAAAACCTGAACAGAAATACAAAGATGATACATACACAGATAATACAGCTTAAGACCACTCTGAAATAGGAGCTAATTTGATGCTGGGGTCTCACCATTCATCACAAGAAAGGATTCTAGCCAAAACTGCAATGTTTTTCTGGAGATCACCAGTCCTATGGACAGGGAAAAAGTGACTGCTCTAATACAGTGAGAATTTGTCAGGAATACTAAATTTGTCATTTATACTAAAAATGACTGAATCTGATTACATACAAACTTCAAATTGATTAGTTTTTCAATTTATAGTATTACCTGATAATCTAAATTCCACCCATCTTAATAGAAGGTGAGAAAAGATTGCAGGAAGCCTTTTGTTCAATTAAAAAATAAGTCAAAATACAAGAAGGAAGAGATAAAGTATTTTCTCAGGGAAATTCAGCACAAAATGCAATAAAATTAATATAGCAGATAGCAAGAGTAATATTTTTCTTTGTGAAACTTCTTTTTGATATTTATAATTATGTAGTTATATCTTGGTGTTTTTGTAGTGTAAATCACATGATCAGAAACATTATCCGTATTTATATCCTTTTATATTTTAAATTCATTAATCACCAGTTTCCTTGTAAAGATTTTACTTCTGTTTTACTTCCTAGGTCAGATTTTATATCAGTGAGGCAGTTTTAACACTCAGGAAAAAGGGATTAGCATTCTGTACTAATTAGAAGACCCTCTGGTTTTAGTACCCTTTTATTTTCCAGCTGGATTGATGAGGTCCCAGTTCGAGTTGTATCAGCAAATAGTAGCCTTTGCTCTAAGGCTACACTAATGATCTGTGTCTCAGGCTTTTCTAGCTGGTGTGTTGCATCTTTCGTGTTGTCGTCCTCAACAAGGTAAGAATAGTACAAATCTAAATTGTAAAGTGAATACTTTCAAATGGAAGTTACCTGTGAGTTTTCAAAATGAATTTTTTCCAAATTAAAAATATATATTTTCATTTTTGATTTTTCACTTCAAAAGTTTCCTGAAGACACAGTATTTATTTCCAACCAAAAGCAAATTTTGAAATTTGACTATGCTTAGAAAAATTGAAGTATTGGGCTTTTACTCATTCAGTTCTTGGGTTCGCATCCAACAGACTACCACAATTATCAGACATTGATGCGAGAAGTGTGTGGGGTATTTTAACATTCAGTCAGGTGTATTTTATTTCCTATATTTTTGCTTTGGACATCTTGAAATCCACAGTATAACTATGAAGGCCTCTTGGATTTTAGGAAGAAGATGAGGAGCAAGCCAGGAGAAAAGGACAAAGACAGTATGCCTCTCTGGTTTTTCAATGTTAATGTAATTTTGAACACTAATGTCATGTGAGTTCCCATCGAGTGTGAAATGAGGAGCACTGCTATTGTATCCTTCTTTGGTTTTGTTTAGGCCTCAATAAGAGCCAATGCCTTTGTGCTGTGACCTGTCCTGGTGGTCTGCCCAATTTCCTGGATGAGTGGCAGTCAGGGGGGCCACTGGGCTGGAGCAGCTGCTTTTGCTGGGCTCAGCAGGCTTCCTGCTGCAGCAGGTCCTCCTAATGCGAGGAAAGGGTCACCTTCCCTGCTCTTGGAGTCCTCCTCAAGGACTGCCTGGATTGGTACAAGCATAAGGCATTTTTCCTCCTTTTTGTTCCTTCCTGAGAAGTGTGAGAGACAAGTAGTTGTTAGTCAAGCAAATCTTGCCACAGTCTGTAGTGAATAGCAGTGACAGCAGTGAATAGAGTACTTGCCAGGATGCATCTTTCTATGTATTTACTGTTCTTCCAGCCTTTTCCTAAATGCCTCTCAGCAGGCCCTGTTTAGGAAAAGATGTGGGAATGGAAGGACCACTGGGCTAATCCAGTATGTTACTTTTTAGGGTCACTGAAGTCTTTTTGTGAATAAGATGGTTGTTTTGTTGAATCAGGGCATTGTCTGAGAAAAAAGAGTAAAAATGGTTGAGCATTTGGCAAACATGGAGATCTCAAAGTATTTAAACATTTTAAAAAGTATAAAAATTAAAAAGAAGAAGGTTTTCATCAAGTCTTTCATATCAAGTCTTTCCTCCTCATCGTCTACACTGATGTAGTTGTTAGTATAAACACCCACCTTAACCTGCGCATTTGGGACTCTTCTAAATAAAGCATAGCATTCCTTGAAAAAATTACCAGAGAATCTGAATCTGTCTGTGTGAGAAGCTTTTTCTTTCTAGCTCTTTTATAGCTTGGTGTAATACACAATGAAGTATAACAGTTTATCAAAGAGCAACCATGACATGTGGTCATACATGGATTGACAGAGAGAAGTTGGGTTAATTTACTGTAACCTTGTGTAAAAAATTGTGTTGAGGAAGCAAAAATCCATTATCACACCACTGACCTTTGCCAAGAAAATACTAATCTTTCACCAACTCCGTTTGTTAGTACATGTATATCAAACCAACTGTACTCAGAAATGTCAGCAATCTAAAATAGGCAGTAACATGCTGCACATCAGAAATAGTATCAACAAGGAGAAGGTCTTACTGAGGACACAAAGGGAAATAAGGATTGAAGATGCAGCCATATGGAGGAAAATTTAATAGGCATTCATAGAGGTTTTCCTCCATTTCAGTTTTTTCTCAGTTATTTGGTTAATTAAAGAGTACTTACATAAACACAATAATTAGTTGCCACAAAGATGGATGAGGTATTTTAATATTAACATGAGTCAGAAAGAACGCTGGTTTAACAGAGTCACACTTTCCAGATAAGTGAATTTAAAAGGGAATTAAGGCATTTGTTTTGAACTGCAACTGTATTGGTTTGTTTGTTGTTTTGTTTTTTCTTCTTTTGGCTAACACCAGGGATGGGATATCATAGAGTCATAGAATGGTCTGGATTGGAAGGGATGTTAAAGACCATTTTATTTCACTCCCTGCCATGGGCAGGGACACCTCCCACTAGCCCAGGTTGCTCCAAGCCCCGTCCAACCTGGCCTTGGACACTCCCAGGGATGCGGCAGCCACAGCTTCTCTGCCCAACCTGTGCCAGGGCCTGCCCACCCTCACAGGGAAGGATTCCTTCCCAATATCCAATCTAACTCTGCTCTCTGTCAGTGTGAACCCATTCCCCCCCTGTCCTGTCACCCTGTTCCTGATGAACAGTCCCCCTCCACCTTTCTTGCAGCCCCTTCAGGGACTGGAAGGTGCTCTGATGTCTCCACGCAACCTTCTCTTCTCCAGGATAAACAGCCCCAGCTCTCCCATCCTGTCTCCACAGGGGAGGTGTTCTGGTCCCTTTAACAACTTATTGGCCCTTAAAGTCAAAGATGATATAATTGTTGAACAGAATTTTCTCAGCTGGAGTGTAAGTATCAGCCACTATATCCTATTTGAGACAACAAAAACCCTCAAAAGAGTATGAAATCAAAATTATATATTGTGGGAGAAATAATTAAGCCCCAGGATTAATTTTTTTTTCTTACCAGGACACAAAAATTTTTAAAATTGTAGATAGATTTAATTTAAGGGCCTTTAATTACCAAGCCCACCTGTGTTAGCAGCTGCTGTGTATATCTGAAGATGCTGGCTCCTCAGGTAGATGTGCCACACTACCTCCCATGGTCCATGTGGAAGGTTCATTCTGGGTGTCCTCCCCTGTTGGATCATTTCCCTTTGAAAAATGTCCCTTGCTGCAAACAGTGCTCCAGCCATGCAGGGTGGCATATGAAACAACAGAGTTCTGGTTAAAAGGTGTAAAATCTACAGCGATTAGGAACATCTTGACATCAAGGCCAACAGAGAGAGATCTTTTGATCCAGGATCAGCAGACCAGATATAAAACCACATTACACTTTTATTAGAACATAACCATATTGGAATATATCAAATAGAATTCTCTATGAGTAACTTCAGAGAAAACAGAGTATTTGAAAATGTCCTGTCTTGTTACTGTTTCAAAGGTGGAGGAAGCTGTTCTGGAAGTGTCACTGTGCTGAACACTGTTGTTGTGGGATTTGTGGTTGGAGTTTGGTTGGTGTTTTGGGGAGATAGGTGTTTTTGGGTGTTTTCTTACTTGTGTTGTGATTTGGAGTTTGGGTTTTGTTTTGGTTTGGTTTTGTTTGGTGGTTGTTGTTGTGGGGTGCTTTTTCTTTCTGAATTGTGTTACTTTTCTTTAGGAAAAATGAGATGTGAGGGGAAGGAGGTTGTTCCTTCTCTCCAGAACTTCCTAGGCATTCTTATTGTAGCAAAGTGTACAGATCATTATGGATTTGGGAGATCACCACAAGAAAGGCAGGAGAGGAGAAAGACTCTTCTGAGGACCAGAGGAAAATGCACAGGATTTGCTTTTGCTCTTAATCTTTGAGTGGAACAAAATGAAGCCTGAAAAGAAAAGACATGCAAGCTCACCATGAGCAGGGGAGACTGGTGGATGAAACACTCATTCCTCTTGGCTTCTCTGTTTGCTGACGTGTTTTAATCATAATAAAGAGCTAAAGGATTTATTTCTTAAATTGAAGACTCAGAATTTTGAGTCTCCTTTATTGTACTAATGCTTGAAGATCAAGGTGGGAAGATCAAGATGTTATGGATTTAAAATCTTGCAATTTTTCTTTCATCTATCAACCCTGTGCCTCAGAGGGATCACCTCCTCTCTCTTTTTCTCAACCATGGAACCAGGAAAGAGACTGCCTGCCCCATGGAAAAGAGTTCCACCTGGCCCCCTCATGAACTGCTTACAATGGATCATTTGCAGCTTTGCCTGGCACACACCTGACTCCTCAGGCTACAAGCTGGGTGTTTGGGAACTTCTGTGAGATAAGAAAGGTTTCCTGTCTTCACATCAGTGACTCAGTGTGATAACGCCCCTCTGGAGAGCCATCAGCACCTCCACACCCAGCCTGAGGGGTCATGTCTGCTCATGGGCCATCAGGGATTCCAAAAATATGTCAGAGTGTAAATCACCCATTGTGAAACTCCCTGCCCTCGGGGAGGTACTGGGCACTCCCACCTGAGCCTAAGCACATATAAACTGGGGTTTGGGACTGGGGCTGTTCAGATCCAGAGGAGGACCAGAGCTTCAGCAGGACTGCGACTGCCACTCTCGACTGGACCGGGACCATCCCCTTCACTGACAGGTTTCTTCTTTCCTTTTGCTTTGTACCTAGGAGGGCCAGGTGGTGCTCAGTACAGGGGTTGACAATTACTATTCTGTTTGTGGCCTAGGCTGCTGGGACACACACCTTTTCTTTGTGGGTTAAAGGGACTTTTTTTTCCTCTGTACCCTTGTACTGATTGTGATTTTTTTTTTTATTATTAAATTATAGTTCTGATTTATAATCTGTTTGTGAAATAGATTAATTTCTTCTGCTGGTTTATCTTTAAACCAGCACACAAGATCACAGAACTTTGGCCAGTTTGGGGTCTCATTCTAGTCACCAACGTGTACGAGGTCATGTACAATTGCCACAAAGAGAGTTTCTTCTGCAAAGAAATATCTGGAAAGTTAGAAGGAAGAGTCTGAAATACTGTCCCTGAAAACAAGTTTTCACCAAAAGAAGAAACAAATCAGAATATTAATCAGCCTGTATGTGAAGTTTAAGAAAGTGAAGATAGTTCCAGTGTTCTTGTGTCTGGTTGTCTTTTTCTCTTTCTTCCAAGGAACTACTTCTCCTTGTGTTCTCTTATCATTCTTATAGTTGTGGGATGGAAGGATTGAATTTAGAGAAGTCAACACATGGGGGGAAAGTTGACTAAGTACGTGTCAGATAAAAGTTCTCCAGGTGAATGCTGACTTTCCTTTGTAAAATTACTGCATATTGTTTTCCCATTCAGTTCAGGTAGCACAGAAATAACTATTATGAAGGCTGTTCTTGGTACAGGATGCAAACACATGTCCCAGCAAAGACCTTACATAAAGCTCTTACACACAGTGCAGCAAAGACAGGAAGTTATGAATTTCCATGAGTACTTCCACTTGCTTGGTTCTTACTTCTTATGAAAAAAAACCCCAAACCCAAAAAAATCAAACAAAATCATAACAACAAAGCTATGCTAAATTTGCACGAGGCTTTCAGCATTACATTACCTGTATTTATTTTTTTTTTCTCTGTGTTTTTCTGGCTGTTTATACAAAAGAGATCTGTGCAAGTTAAAAGTTATGAATAGACCTTAAACTTTGTGATTTCACCTGGACAATCTTAACATAATTTTCATTTGTTTAAATTTATTTTTGGAACAAAATAAGATGCTTTAAAAATATAAATGATCAGATGGGAATGAGCTAAAGTTGATTGAGAATTAAACTAAATTAACTATATAAGAACTGTAAGGGCAGAATGTCTCTCCACAGGAAAACAGATGCAGATGAACCCTTCCCTTTTGGTAGTCCAGGGTTTTTTTTGTGTGTTGTGTGTGCATGTAGATTTTGTAAAGCACAAAAAAACCCCTTCTTTTTTTGAGAACTATTTTCTTCCTAGAGCTGATTATCACAGCCAGGGATAGAAGACTGTGTGAGAACATACAGCAGGTATCCAAGGTACATTCAATTTATGTGAGTGTAGCACACAATGGAAAACACTGCAATTGCCTTAGTGCATTAGTGTGAAGATGGAATTATTTAATGAGTTAAATTCATCTAAACATTTTCTATCCTGTTTGTTCTAGCATAATTATTATGTTAATTTTGGTATACTTTACATACTAAGCTGAGTACATCCTAAGATGCTAATGACCACTGTGTCAGCTTTTTATTAAACAGGAAATAAACACACTACAGCAGCTAATTAGTTTATTATTCATATCAAAGACAGTGAGACTGTACCTCAATTCAATAATTGAATCTATTTGTACTATTTGACAAATTGCCATTTCTTGAATCAAGCAAGTGGGGGGAAAGAGGGAGGCTGTAGTGTCATTGCAAAGACTTGTAGCCTGGAATATATTGTATTAATATGCAGCACTTATAATCAATAAATAATAAGGTATTAATACCTTGCCAATACTGTGAAATGTTGGTCAGCTTGAAAGACTCACTATGTATTTTGAACTCCAGTCCTAAAACCTCTTTTTTTCTGCTTAATGGTGTTCATAATCTGATGGGTTTGATCTTAAGTCAGGAAATGTTTTTGGAGACACCTTTGAGCTTGCCCAGCCTTTGTACTCCACTCTTGCCTTGACATCACCAATCAACCCCCTTCCATACCTGCAGAAACTTTAAACTTTATTGTCTTTTAAGCCTTGATTTTCTACAGTCCAAAATCAATTTAGGGTCACTAGATATTGAAAGCTGATAGAATCCTACATTGAGTTATTGATGACATCATTATACTGGGTGAAATGAAAGACTGAATCGCTTCCCTATGTCAGATACTACACAAAAGTTGACGAAGTGTCCAAGGCCAGGTTGGATGGGGCTTGAAGCAACCTGGGAAGGTGGCACTGCCCATGGCAGAGGGTGAAACAAGATGGTGTTTAAGGTCCCTTCCAGCCCAAACTGTTCTATGATTCTATGATTCTCTGACTCTCTTGCATATCCTCTCCCTGGGTCTGAGATATAACCAATGATCTTCATCTCTTTGGGTATAAGGGCGGTAACTGCACATTTCAAACTTACAAGAGTGATCAAATCAGTCACAGAGTACTCAAACTGCTACACAAATCATCATTCTAAAGCTGCAGGGTGGGAGGGAGTTAATGAGCTCATTTGGGTGGAAATAAGCTAATTACTATGCCAGCTTGTGATAGTCTCTGTCACAGTCCTTGCCAACAAACAGTCTCTCAGTGCCCACCCACAGCCTGCAGCCACTCAGAGGCCTCGCTACTCCAAACCAAAACTGAGTCACTCATTTTTACCTGCATCCATAACTACAAACATGGTAATGAAGAGCCAGCAAAACCTATAGCTGTGTATAAAGAAAACAAATTTTGAAAATGTTTAGTTTCTTAAACATATAAAACTTGAGAGGGACTCTGTGGGAAGAAATGCAGGATTGAATGATACAGAACTGTTGAAGAAGTTGGAGGGAGCAGTGTTTCGTAATACAATGAAAGAAGTAAATATGAAAAGGAAAAGGCTTTAAATAATTGCAGCAGCCCATAGGGGTAACATCGATACTGGAAAAAAGTGCTTTGTCTGCAAACATTCATGATCAAAGCATGTGATAGCTCTTGTTCTGTCCAGAAATCACTAAACTCTGAGAAGTGATTTAACTATGACTGGAATTATGTCTGTATGTATTTTCAGCAACACTAGTGGCATGAGAATAATAAAGTTTAGGTTTCATATTTCAGTATATTCATCTACATACCTACAAAGAAATCCAAGCACGGTATATTTTCAGAGTCCATCTAAATTTTATTACATAGATGAACTGGTTCTCTGATCTCCAGGATACTGGGAAGCTGTGCTGCAGTTCTATTTCCATCTAGGGTTTATAGTATTTATAATAGCAAATTAAGCAGTTTATTCCCATCTAGGATCATGAGTATTTATAATAGAAAATATAACAGCCTTCATTCAATTGCCAGAAGAATTTAATCAAGATCATATGAACTTCTGAGCACCATCTCTGTCTGAAAATTTTAGGATATCAAAACATGTCAGTATGAAGCATTGTTCTCTGTGTCCCAACAATAACATAAAGACAGGAATTAGATAAATTATTCTCACAACTGACACAGGAGAATATCACTGAGGGTTATCAAACCGGACTTCAGAGAGACTGATGGCTGAGGAACATAATAAAAGCACTAAACACAGCTGGATCACTTGGTTCTTGTTGAATATGGTTACTTTCCACTCCATGAACACCAATTTTAAGAATGTAAGTGTTACTTCAGTCTGGAAAAGCTCAATTTTCATAACACACTACATACTACTGGAGACACCAGTTTTCATCTGTGATTAGCAGCATTCACATAGCTTTCTTCTCCCAGGGTCATGGAATTAGTTTTGTGTTGTTCATGATGATTTCTTTCACATCCTTATTAACTAATGAAAATCAGAAGATCAAACAAACAAAAAGACTGTCTGGTTCAATGCTTCTTGTTATTATTTTATAATATGTCCTTAATAAGTGATTGTATTTAGTAAAATCTCTGTTGAACACAACAATTATTTAACAACATGCAGGTCTAAATGGATTTCAGGCTACTAAGGCATTCCTGGTTTTTGTCTGCGTGGTGAGCCTTTATTATAGAGACAAATAGCTACATCCATCAGTTCACAGGTCTCAAAACACAAGTTGGTATCTGAAAATGTGGTTTAGTAAATACAAGGTTTCCATCAGCCACTAGAAAAGAATCCTCAAAGCAATAGATGTTAATTGATATTTCCAGTGGATCTTTGCAACTCATTGCATTGGATGACAGAGATTGTACTTTGGGGCAGCCAGGGAGTAGAGACAGAAAAAAATTGTATATAAAATAATCTTATTTATGATTATTCTCTTTCCATGGCCTATTCAAAGGCATCATGTACTGTTAAATTAAGTATAATATTGCATTGTCATAGAATCAAACTGATTAGGAAAGAATGTTCTTGTTGAGGTTAAAACCCAACTCGTGTTGTGATTATGAGAATAACATGATAGTGATATAATAGAAAATTAGTAATATTTACAGTCTGAGTTGTGTAAGATCTGGAGCTATGCCCTGCACCACAATCTCCTGCTATTAATTCTTTCCTTCTTTTCATCCCCAATCCCCACTGGAGTCACAAGCCAGTTAGTGGCAGCAATAACAGACATATGAATTTTTTACTGTATTGGATGCTCCAAGTTAAAAAACAAACAAACAAACAAACAAACAAAAACTCTAGTGTGGCAGAAGTCTGTGCGAAAGGTTCTGAAGCAATTTTAGAGTTAATGTATAAGGATTAGCTTGTGTATTAAGTGCACAATGAAAATGCCTGGTGACTCTCAAGCTAATAGCTACTTTATTTAGATGTGCCATCCTTTATGCTTGAATAGTGCTGAGGAATTTCTCAGAGGTATCATTGGGAATTTTTTCACTAACAGGAAGTCAAAATATTATTTAGTGGCAAGTACTGGAATTTCATGCTTATCCAATGCATTCTTTAGTAAAACACTAGTTTATGAGCTAATGGTTTGCAGGCATAAATAATCATGAAACAAACTACTCCTCCTGGGATGTAAATGCAATGACCTCATCAACATTTCATGCCCTTCACATGTCTAGGAAGATGTGTTCAGCAGAAAGGATTGGGATTGCTTTGCTTTCTCTCCCTTTTTTTTTTGTTTTTAAATACTATTCTGGTTTGCAGCCCTTTTTTTGTGTTTGTTGTTTCCAGTGACACCCAGATGTTTCACAGAGAAGCAGGAATAGTGTGTTCACCTGCTTCACCAGGTGAGAAAAGTGTGCTTAAAACACCTTCATTTTATCATGCGTGTCTCAGATACTCTTTAGCAGAATTGGGAAAAGAACATTGTTTAATTCAGAGGAAAATCAAGTTTAAATATTTCATTGTACAGCATAATTTACTATATACAGCATAAGGGAACAAACTCAGATCTGGAAGTCTTCTCAATTTTTATGTTAGTTTCTCACATTCCATGCCTTTCTACAAGCTGCACAGTCATTTACAGAAAGATTTAACAGTTTTATTATAGGCTCATTATTTATTTAAATCACTAACTAATGCTTGATGTAAATACTTCTATTATTGCTTTTTATTTTGCAAATACACTTTGATTTTTCAGGCACACAACTGTGTTTGAGCACAGACTTTGCAGAGACAATGTACAGAGACAATTTCCCTGAGGGTGCCACTACTGTGCTGGAGACACAGATGTGTAAGTTTTTCTTCTTGCTTTTTCAGTTGTTGAAATGGAGAGTAAAGTGAAATATTTGCGCAAGATGCAGCTCTGGCCAAGATCCAGGAATCTGATCTACATCAGTAGGTGATTGAGCATGTGCTGCCCCACACAGCTCTCTGGGACCCACCTGTTCTGGTAAGGAATTGCCAAGTCTGGGACAGAAAACTGGAAAAATAAACCAAAAAAATATTTATGGGTGAAAGTTTCCTGCAGGTTTTTGCTTATTTCCTAGTGCCATTGCAGGGAGAACTTGCTTTTTTGTGTGTGATGTGTTCAGACCAACAGAATTATGAGTATCACTTTCACATTTCAGACCTATCTATTTTGTGACTCAGCAGGCTCTGTCCAGACTGGGAGCCAAGCTCATAAATCAGTTGTTCTAAACATATCATACAGAAAATAAATAGATTTCTCCAAAAGATAAAACTGAGAAAATAGAAGTGGTTGTCTGTTTATATTTACAGTATGTTGGTGTTTACAAACTTCAACAATTAGAGGTGGGTTTTTTTCATTTTATTCCTTGGTTTTCTTAATGTAAAGTAGCAACATAATCCAAAAGCTGCTGAGCTTTTTTACATAAGCTTGAGTTTTCTCTTAGATATAATTCAAAGGAATTTTTTATGGTATTTTAATTTTTTAATGCTTTTGTGCTAAAGACAAAACAAAGGTCAACAATGTGTATGGTCAACATAGGGATTGCAGTGTTGCATACATAGTTTAAAAAGAACTCATTATCTTCAGTAAGACTTGATTGCAGCCCTAATTTGTAAGATGTGCTACTGATCTTAGAAAATGCTGAGACACTCAACAAATCACAGGAGTTTTTGGCATCTTTCTGGGCACACACTACCGGGAAAAGACAAGTAGAAAAGTTATGTGGATTTAGATTTTTTTTTCCTGGTTTTTTTTTTTTTTTTTTTTTTTTTTTTTTTTTTTTTTTTTTTTTTTTTTTGTCTTTTTGTCTTTNTCTTTCTTCTTCTTTTTTGTCATGTTAGCATTCTGGCATTCAATTCAGCTGGGCCCCTCTTCCTGTCATCTTGTAGAACACGAGTTAAGGCATCTAATAGTTTATATATCATGGCCAGTGATGAGGATTGGTAAATTAAGGAATCTTAGTTTCTGAACTGATCATAAACATTTATTTTTCCTTTTCTTGAAAAATGCTGAATTTCTCTAGCGGTTGTGAGCATTGTCTAACTTTTACAAGAGCATGTAGTGACAGGACAATGGGCAATTCTGCACACTGACAGAGAGTAGGTTTAGATGGGATACTGGGAAGAAATTGTTCCCTGTAAGGGTGGGCAGGCCCTGGCACAGGTTGGGCAGAGAAGCTGTGGCTGCCCCATCCCTGGGAGTGTCCAAGGCCAGGTTGGACGGGGCTTGGAGCAACCTGGGATAGTGGGAGGTGTCCCTGCCCAGGGCAGAGGGTGGCACTGGATGGGCTTTAAGGTCCCTTCTAATCCAAACCAGCATGGGATTCTATGATTAGCCACAAAAAAATCACCCTGATAATAAATACAAAGTCAAAATTTGAAAAAAAAAAAAAAAAAAAAAAAAAACCTTTTTGACCCCAGGACAAGGGTTANAAAAAAAAAGCCTTTTGGACCTCAGGCACAGGGTTATCCAGGAGCTGGACTTCAATGATCTCTGAGGGTACCTTCCAACTCATGATAGTCTATGATTCTATGATATTTCCAGTTGACAAGAAAGGAAGCAAAGTCAGACTTTCAAAACTTTAAATAAATATAAGATAAATATGTTTAGCTAAATCTCTCTTATTTAGAGATTTCTTAAAACTTGGACTCAGCCTTTAAAGCAACTTTAATACATCCTGAATGTAATGCACAGGTTGCTGTAAATGCCCTATTTAATTTTCCTTTCCTAGAGTGGAGTTAGATTAATTAGAATTAGAAAAATCGAACCTTCCTGTTACTCCAGTATTTCTCCTACCTATCTTTCTGTATTTGGGAGCAGGTTGCTGAGGAGGCAGACGAGTACTTCTAAATTTTTATTAACTTTGGATTTAGAAAAAAGGAATCAAAATAAAAACTCACTGCAGAGGAAATTAGACATTTTTTAGGCTGCATCTTCGCCTGGAGTAAATACTTGTGAATAACAGCAGTAGGAAATCTGAGCTGTTAGAATATCTGCATCCTTTATCTTTGCTTAAGGTTAGATTGTTACATTTACTATTCTATAATATGCCAAAAATAAAACTTTTTATTATACTTTATTGAAATTTCTGGATGTCCTCATAAAAGCCTAAATGTTAGATGAACAATATTAATAAGTCATCCAGTTCTCTTTGTGTTCACACATATTTCTTGGCAGTAAAAGATTATTACATTGCACCAGCTGTGCAGAACAGCATTTTGAGTCTTGTTCTGGGTCAGTTAAAATGTGCATATAACAGAATTTGAGTCTGGCACATGATGGGGGATCTTAATTCTTATTATATATTCTGTATAGACTTGGGTCTTTGTTGGTGGTATTTTTGTTAGTTTGGGGTTTCTTTTTTTTTTTAATCTGTACCCTCTTTTAGCAAACAAAGGAAGACTCCAGAAAAAAAAAAAAAGGGAATTAACAGCTCTCCTGCAGCTGAAGTGTATGAAAAGGTATAGCAATGATATAGTTTGAATTCTTTAGTACTAATTTCATTCACAGTGAAAACAAGTATTGTCTGGTTTTACAGCACTGCTTAACATTCCATCACCTTTAGCAGAAAACATTTCCAGTGTTATGCAGATACTGTTAATATGATTCATAATTTTAAGGGTCTTTTGAAACCACATCCAGAAACATTCTCCACAGGCATGCCTTTTGGACATTGCTCTCAGGCAGAGATTCCTGCCTGGATAGATCTTTCTTTCTTGGGTCAGAACAGAATTGCACCAGACTATGGGTACGATATATGCTTTGTTTATCTTTTATCTGTTTGGGATCCCATCCAGAGGGACCTGGACAAGCTTGAGAAGTGCCCCCTGGGAATCTCAAGAGGTCTAACAAGGTCAAGTGCTGGTGCTGCATCTGGGTCAGGGCAGCCCCCAGGATCAACCCAGGCTGGGGATGAGCAGATGGAGCAGCCATGGGGAAAAGGACTTGGGGGCCTGGTAGGGGAGAGGCTGGAAATGGTAAAAATGCACTGGCAGCCCAGAAAGCCAGCCCTGGGCTGATCCCACATCATGGGCAAAAGGGCAGGGGTGATTCTGCCCCTCAGGTGAGACCCCCCTACAGAGCTGCCTCCAGCCCTGGGGGCAGCACAGCAGGACATGGAGCTGCTGGAGAGTCCAGAGGGGCACCAGGATGGTCAGAGGGCTGGAGCAGCTCTGCTGGGAGGGAAGGCTGAGAGAGCTGGGATTGTTCAGCCTGGAGAGGAGAAGCTTTGGGGTGACCCAATTGTGGCTTTGCAGTGCCTGAAGGGAACCTGCAAGAAAGATGGAGAGAAAATATTGACAAGGGTCTGGAGTGACAGGACAAGGGGAATGGCTTCCCACTGCCAGAGAGTGGGTTTAGATTAAATATGAGGAAGACATTCTCAGCTGTGAGGGTGGGCACGCCCTGGCACAGGTTGGGCAGAGAAGCTGTGGCTGCCCCAACCCTGGGAGTGTCCAAGGCCTGGTTGGACAGGGCTTGGAGCAACCTGGGCTGGTGGGAGGTGTTCCTGCCCATGGCAGGGGGTGGAATGAGCTGAGCTTTAAGGTCTCTTCCAACCCAAACCCAGTCTGTGTTTCTATGATAATGCATTAATTGAAATAACAGGAATCAATGTAATGGAAATGATTAGGAAAATCTTCTGTTCTTCACTTCCAGCTCTCCATAGCTTTGATAATTTAATCACGGTTACAGGTTTTGCTATCTAATTGTTAAGGAAAAATGTATTTATGAAAGATTTAAGTTTTTTCTTTACATTCTTCAACACTTCATGTATCTGTGCAGTGTAAAATTAAGGGAATGATCAAGGCTCAGTTCTTACCAATTTTTTTCCATCTCTTTTTTTTTCTGTTTCTGCTCTTTTGTAGAGTTGTGAGTACTTGTGACACAGTACACCAAACTCAAGTGTGAAACTACAAGGCAAAATTTCAGTCTTGAGTGAATTAGTAATCAAGAAGCATAAAGCGTGGTGGGAGCACCCTACTGACAGCAGAAAAGCAGGAATCTGTGGCACAATTGCACTTTGTTGAAAATTGTGGAAAGTCCTCTAGATAAGTAGTGGTGTAAAACTAGTAACAGTTTATTCAGTCTTGAATTGATTCAGTTTGGTATATGTGCAGTTTTGAGAGCTATTAATCAATCATTTCAATAACTTTCCCCTTTTCTTCTTCCTTTTAGTTTGTATCCTCAGTCCCCCCCGTACCTGGGAAGCAATTTGGGGGACCAGAACAGCACTATGGGGCCTGTCCTGGGTACCTGGGCACAGTGGGGATGCAAATTGTGGCCTAGCAGGGTGAGTTAGAGCCTGGTGGGGACGTCTGGGACTGCTGTGGGGTGGCATGGGGCACTGGGAGCAACCTGTAGGACTGGGAGTACAACCTGTGGGCTTCTGGGGGCCATTTGGGACCCATGGGGACATTTGGGGTTGCTGTCTTCATACATGAAAACAGACAATAAAGTGAAGCAGTTAATGAAATCAACAGATCAAACTGTGTTTCCTTTGCTTGGTAAAAGTACAGCGCCCAGCAGAGATGGTCCAGGACCTGGGGGAGCCTGGGCACCCCCAGCTGGGGGAGAGTGAGCTCTGGGTGGGGGGGTACCGTAGCAGGGCTTTGGGAGTCCCGGGGAGGGGCTGCAGGATGGGGCTGAGGGGGCCCCCCGAGTGTCCCATGACACCGCCCTGTCCCAGGTTCCCTGCAGGACGGGCATGCGGCAGGAGAACCAGGTGAACCAGGAGAACCAGGTGTCCCGGTGCCACTGACACCTCTGCAGGGAAGAGCCCTCCTGCTTCCAGCACCCAGCGTCTCTGGCTGCATCCCCTAGGACGGAGCCAGAGAAGCCACCCCCAGACCATCCTCACGGACAGGAGAGGGAAAAGGGACTCAAGCCAGCAGAGACCTCCCGGCACAGCACGGGCTGGCCCTGCCTTCCCTCGTCTCGGAGAGGAGCTGCAGTAGGTTGGTTCGCTCACGGCCCCAAAGAACGTCTCAGGGGACCTTGGCCCTGTCTTGGGTGCTGACCAGGCTCCCCAGGGCAGTGGGCACAGCCCCAAGGCTGCCAGAGCCCCAGGAGGGTTTGGATGATCCTCTGGGGCACAGGGTGTGACTCTTGGGGATGGGCCTGGGCAGAGCTAAGAGCTGGACTTGATGACCCTTGTGGGTCCCTTCCCATTCAGCATATTCAGTGGTTCTGTCTTCGCAGGCAGAGCCGAGCCCCGAGCCCATCACCGCTCAGCCACCGCTGCACGTTCCCCAGAGCCACCTTGGGGCAGGGGCTGCGCCCAGAGCGGGGCAAAGCTCGGCCCAGCCCTGGCACAGCCTCTCAGCCTCCCTGGCCCTGGCACAGCCAGGGTTGCGATGGTCCCGCCAAGGCACCGCAGCTCCCAGGCACAGCCAGGGCTGGACCCGCACCAGCCCCAGGAACGCGGCACATCCCCAGCGCTGCCCGGGCGGGCGCTCGCAGCGGAGTGCTGCGGATGGGGATGCTGCAGGTGGGGAGGGCTCAGGGGTCTCCTGGAGGGCTGCTGGGATGCGTGGGGGTCTGTCAGCTTTGCCTCTGCCCTGTGCCCGCTACCCTGAACACACAGACCCAGGGATGCCGTGGGGAGCGTCCCGCGGGAGCGGGACAGGCCGGGAAGGATGCTCTGGGTTCCAACTTTATTAAACCACAGCCCAATCACTGAGGGGAAGGTGGACAAGGGCATAACAGGCTCATAAGGCAGGCGCATTTTCAGTGCTGCAAAATTCCTCAGATAGCTCTGAGACATTCCTGTCTTCCAATGTCCTCTGAATTATGGGAACATTAGTTTACATGGGAAACTGGCTCTGGCTCTCCATGACGCTTCAGCAGATTCTGCAGCCTCCAATCCCTCTGTGGTTGGTCACCATAAACTGAACTAGGTTTGAGTACATGCTATTAAAGAGCTACAACTTTCATAGGACCGGGATGACAATGTTTAAAAACTCTAGTTTTTTTAAATCAGAGTGTTCTTCTTCACTAGTAAACTTGCTATTGCTTTTTCACAGGTTTATTTGTGAATTCTAATCTAATCTAGATGGTTATCTGACTCTCTATCCACTAAAACTCACTGATATCCCTTAATCAGGTTTCCTTTTCAGACTTTCACATTGGTTTTTAAAAACACATAGTAAATATTTAATCTACAAGGTGTGACACAATTTTATCAACCTTAAAATTAAATGCTATTTTAAGCACTTATTCTTTAGAGGGGAAGTCTAATCTGACTGAAACTTCTTTTTAAATTCCATCATTTTGAGGAGACAGTGTCCAAACTGCTGTGTTTAAAATTGCTTACTCAGCAAAGCAAGTATGAGCAGTCCCACTTCTACCCAAAAATATTTAGGCATGTGCTTCAGCCCACTTGTGAAAGTTTGGCTTGGCTCTCAGCCAAATCCAGTCACTCACCAGGCAGCATCCCCCCTCCCTCTCCTGACAGAAAAAAGGTAGCAAAAGAAAATTGTAGAAAAATATATATATTTACATATATTGCATATATTACATTTATATACAGTTAAAAAAGCAACAGGAACCCCAAACAGTTCCAACAACAACAGGGAAAAGGGGAAAAAGTGACACAAAAAGGGAAAAGACAAACAAATATACACAATCAAAACTTAGGAATTAATAAATAACGAACACAATAGAAATCTCACTGCTTCCCTTAGGAAAAGCAGATCCTTCACCTCCACCGCCGGCCCAGACAACAACTCTCAGACAGGCATTGCTCACGCAGATAAGCAAGGCCAAAAACACCGAGACTTCTCACCGAGCTCACCCGAGAATGAGAAGAGAGGCAGAGCACCTCCTCCAGCAACTTTTATACACTTGATTACATAAAGATATGGGATGGAATACTTCCTATGTTTTGACCTGATTACTGGGGAAGGCCTACAAAAAAACCCCATCACACCACTGAAAGTGCTGTTTGTTTTTTATGCTTAACAGCTTTGTTAAAGCAGGATTGCAATGTCTTTAAGTTCCTCAAATTCTTGTTTTCTATAAATGTGAATTCTCTGAATCTCGTATATAACCTTGTTTTGCTGCATGAAGTGTTCATATGTAAAATCAAATCGTGTATAGAAATACGAAATCAATGCATAGAATGATCTTCCAGATTCCAAGACTGTCATTGCCATATAATCTCTCATGCTCTCTTTGTACTAAATACATTAAATCTGTTTTTTAAATAATTGCTATTGAAAGCAGGTAAGTGACTTAGCCTTTCATATGGTCTCACAGTTAGTATGTTCATATCTTAACTATGGAATTTTTATAATGTAGAAATCAAAAATTTTTTCATATGTAAACGAATACAAACATTTTCTCACTTGTAGGAGGCAAGCATTTCATATTTTTCATTTTAATGTTTTAATTGCTTCACTTGTCTTGATTTTAAATATATCTATTCTTAATAAACAGAAAACTTGGACCTTTATTAATTTGGGTAAATTAGATCCTACTGTGCTTTTTACTTTGTATGATCTTGTTTCTCTTGCCAAATTCTGATGATGTCTCCATCTTTATTGTGATCCACAAGTCTTTTCATCATATTTTCTCACCCCATCTTTTTGAGAAGAGTGAATCAGTGAGTGGGTGTGTGTTTGGCCAAAGTCAACCCACTACAAACTCAATTTGAATTGTTACCATGTGGACTATTATTGATGCGTGTTGACACACACACAAACTGCCTCCTTCTTCAGGTAGAACCACTCATTTTTGTTTGGATTTCTGAAAGACTGCAAGTTGTTTTGACTTTTTATTAATGACAGTTTTCATTGCAAGACCATAGATCCTCTTGACACAATGAATATTGCATCCCTCCAAAGAGTATTTCAGGGCAGTTTTTAACCTTGGAGTAGATATGATACATCAAAGATGCTTTCCTTAAATTCCCTGCATAAAAACTATTTCCTAATCTCACCTCTCTGCAATGACAGATTCTTTGCTGACCTTTGCTTTTGTCACTGCAACTCAGTGCAACTCTTGAGGAGTCTGAAGCACTTTAGCAGGGTTTAAATAAATGCTTTCATATAAATGGGCAAATTCTGATTCAGCATCTGGATAATCTGGCATCAATAGATCCAGCAACTGTGGTAAATCCAGGTCAGTGGGTAATACATAATCAAACGTTTCATAGAAGAACACCAAATTGAAAGTTTATCTTACTGTAAATAAGTATCTTTTCTAATTAGTGATGAGGTCATGACCCTTAATTGTTGCTTGAGTCCAGAAGTTCAAGTGGTAGATTGTACTGTGTCCTGGTTTGTTGATTGTTTTTGGGGGGTGTTTATGGGTTTTTTAATTGATTTCCATTCACATCATGAAGTCATCCCACCTTTTGGACAACAGGAAGAAAAAGCTGGAGCATTAGACTCTTCAAAAGCTGTGCATCACAAAGAGAGATTAAATGAACAACTCTTACTGGCCAGTGTTGGCCCTTGATTTGTAGGAGAGAGTAAGGGCCAGAGCCCAGCAGCTTGCAGAGTGTGTCTGTCTGTCCTGATGTGTGACTCATCTGGTAATATGCAAATGAATAGTGATTTTCTCTACATACAGACTGTTATTTTTGAAAGAGTTTTCCCAGTCTGTGTATACTCCTTGTTTATGACAGAGCAATATCACACTGATGATGTATGTTTTGTTATTTTGTACATTGACTTTGAATATGAACTGTTAAACAGTTTATAGTGGAAAAGAATGCAGATTTTTTTTTCCCTTCAATATCCTTATTTATCAGTTAATGCTATTGAACTGTTAGGGGTTTACTCATTATATTTAATGGCAGTAACATTCACTACTTTATGTTAATCAGATCAGATAGGTGTGGTAATAAGTGGAGATCTGAGTATAATCAAAACTAATTAACTGCTCTACTTAAAGCCAAATATTTGCAGAGACAATAGGGAAAACATATGCCATGTGCAATGAACAAAAAGAGTCTGTAAATGAAATATAAACAGAAAGAAGAATCTTATTTTTACTGTTTATTCAAAGCAGCTTTATAGTCCTTGTGATGCAGAATATACAATATAGTGGTGACTTTCAGAGAAGGATGGCTGAATTAGGACGCCTCTATGGTTTTCAATGTTAACAATGTCTGTGCAGTTGCAGGTCTCCCAGGCAGCTTAGTAATTTTTGAAGCCAATCTTGTTTCTGATGTATAAGTCTGGGAGATTCCCAGCCTCCCACTCTGTCTGTTGAGGATGCCCATGACTGTCTCTCACAGCTGAAACACCCAGTGCCTGCAAAGCTGAACCAGATCCTCACAGTTTCATATCCTTCCTGAAGTGGTCCAGTGCCACTGAGCTTGGCTTACACAGGTGAGCTCAACAGAAAAACAGCTGTGGAACATTGGCACCTTTTATCTCTTTGGAGGAAATCCCGACATTCAGAGATCTGAGGAAACAGCTCACAAACAACTCCCTTTCAAAGCAGTGCTGTAGTGGCTGAGGGAGCAAGATTGAGTGTTTCTGCATTCCTCTCTGGCAGATATTTCTCTCCAACATGCCTTGGTAGCTGATGTCCCTGCTAACATGGTGGTTTTAGTTGTTTCTGTGAAAGTTCCAAGATTACTCACTCCAGGTTATGGGTTTCACTGTCTAAATCAGCAGTTTGTATGCTCACAACCCTGCACCTTCTGCTCAGTGCTGATCTCCTCATGCCTCACTTTAGGATCTCAGACTCTGTACATTCCTAGTTGGTTGTTTTCCAGATAAACTACTGTGATCTTTAGTATGATAACATCAGCGCCAACACAGCATATAACATTTGTTGATTCAGATGATGTTACTGCACTTGGATAATTTGTAGGCATGTATCTAAGTAATTGTAGCTCTGACTAAGGATGGAGATAGTCAGCAGTAGAACATACATACATATGCCTCAAAAGCAGCTGAAGAAATGAATTTGTAGTGCATAACCAAGTTTTTGTCTTGGGAACTGCCAATGTTTTTCAGAATATATGCAAGTAGTCATTATACAGTATGTACTTTTCTGACACTGGGTAGACTAAGGCAGTTAGTCTTGCAGTTGTCACCAGCACTTAGGAGAGTGCCAAGACATTGTTTTCTACAGTTTTGTTGCCTAACACAGTGATCATGGTTATAACGTCTCATCACAGAGAAATAATACAGTTCTCATAGCACAGTGTCCTCAGGGCTTGGAAGACACAATGTGGAATGGATGTCAGCATAGAAAAAATCCATGGCTTCTGAATTTCCTTTTCTTCAGTGCATTTGAAGGCAACATTTTGTGATCAATATTATATCAGTAGACAGGAAAGGCAGCAGAGAGGAAATGAAGACTGATTGATGGACGAATGATGTTTAGACCATCCTCAGAGAGGAGCAGTGACTCAAATGAGAGGAATCCTGGCTGGGATTTCGCAGTATTTTCCTGTTATAGAAGCCATAGGAAAAAAACCGCAAAATTAAATCTAGCTCTATAAAAGAGGTCAAAGCAGAATAATGCTTCTTATCTTACATCCTTCAAACAAGATTTCAGCTTCTTCAAGCCAAGAACACGGATCACCTACTACTGCCCTATGTCAATCAAGAAAAATTTTTAGATGTGCTTCAAGGTCATCTCCAAGATTTTTCCCTTGTCATATTGGGTGAGGGAAAAGGAGTCTTATAATTCCAGTATTGATTTGGGTATTTGAACTAGAGGGAAGATTTCTTTAACAGTTTGTTCCAAATGGGTGCAGAAACATCAAATATTGTCATGCACATTTATTTTTGAAAATTAAAGAATTATTTCTAACACAGCCAACCCTTGAAACACTTCTAACATGCAGCAGAAATACAGGCATGCAAAATGTTCTCCCTTACTTGTTCCCCCTCTACCTTTCTATTCCTAAGGGAAATAATTAGTAAGTAATTGTTCCCAACTCACTGGTGGCCATAATGTCTGTCTAAGGTATTGGACAAATATGCAGATTAAAATTGGATGCCAAAACAGGCTAGAATTGGATGGCTGCAGTTCTCCCAGCCCAGCTGTCTGCTTTGCCCTCCTGATGAATGATCAGCTCCTTCTTCGCAGTGAGTGATTATTTTATGAACCAGCTCTTGAACTAGCACAAATTTTATGCTTTTATATTAAATGGGTGACAGGTGTCTTAAAATTCTTGTTTAAATTTGGGGATTTCAACTAGAAGGGCATAAAGACTTTTAAAAAACTCCTTCCGAAGTAGGTGACAGGTGAGGAAACACACTGGAAGAATAAGATTTCTTAGGAGAAATAAGCAGCCATCTGTTTTTGTAGTTTGACTATTTGCTATTTGAGGAAATAAAGGCTGTATTAGCTGTCAGATAAGGAATAATTAAATTAATCACAGGTGTTGTTGGAGCAGTGGGACAGGGAGAGAGGTTCCTGTAAGATAAGCTCTTCCCCCAGGGCCATCATGTCTGTAAAGGTATCTGCTCACAGGTATGATCCGTGGGGACTTCATTGCATAAAAGAGATTCACGGGGTATTTCCCGGGTGTTGCAAAATGGTTAAGGGCTG
>VXBX01007488.1:0-104582 GCA_013400415.1 Scytalopus superciliaris
TTCTATTCTTGACCTTCAAGTATTACATTTATTTAATGGCTCAAGTTTGTCTCTAAGTCTGAAGCAACACAGTATGTTTTTATGCTTCCCAGAGATCCTGCTTACTCCATGTGTTACATATTGTGGGAAAGAAGAGGTACCTTGCCTGATTGATATTTTTCTTCCTACACAGGAAGACAGGTTGATTATATGATCTATATTTAGCATAGATTATAACACATAGATTATAACACATTTAAAAATGTTGGTAACTTGATAAACTGTGTTACATGACGTGGGTGTGATTTAATAAAGGCAATGCTGGGGCTCTGTCTGCAAGCTGGGGAAGTGTGAGCCTGTCTTGAGTCACTTCTGTAGCTAATTATATTTTATTCTTGAGGGAGGAAGTTAGAAATTGCAATTCGAATCTACAGCAGGCACAAATGTGAATAATTGAGCTTTCTTCTCCAACCATTTATGAAGCTCTTCTGTGCACAGAATCCACTGCTGTCTTCTGGCATCACTTGATGGCACAGAAGTTTATCTCCCGGGGCTGCATCCTTTCTTTCTGTACTCATGTTTGAAGCATGTGAGAACTTCCAATGTAAATTGATAGCTCTGTGTAAAACAGGTATTTGTTTAGAGGGATTTCCAAATCCATGCTCAGCTGATGGTGGCCTTGGCGAAAAGTGTGCTGTTTTGAGGAGCTGCAGCAAGAGGTGCTCCCACAGCATTGTGTGTCTGTAGGTCCTGTAGAAACTGCTGAGGATTCATGTCAGCTGGTGACTTTTTTCCAGCCTCAGTCAGGAATAGAAGTGCCTTTGAGTGGGATGTACAGAAGTCAGATTATGAAGCAGTTTCAGTTCTGGAAGAGTCAAAGGCAAGGAGTGATGCTGCCTTACTGTTGGTTCAGCCTGATCATGGCTTGGCATGTAAACCCAGTGATTTACTGTTAAACAGTCCCTATTTCAGCCATAAATTAGGTCCCAAAAAAATCAACCCATGACACGTGTTAAAATGTCCAGAAGGTAAATTGTCTTGCAAAACAAAGGTTATTGAGTTTGTCCATTCTTCACATGGTAACTGCTTTCACCTTTAAGGTGATTCGTTTCTGTTTTCAAGAATAATGTTTAATCCTTTGGGGAGTCAGTGACAACCTCTGACCTCTCCCAGCTGGGGTCTGATCTCCTGAATGCTCCAGGGAAGGAGCTCAGGAGCTTCTCAGCTATGTTGGTTCATAAATTTTCTTGCTATGTTGCTTTAGTTCATGAAGAGTAATGGGACAGGAGTAGCTGTACATTACTCATCTTTCTTTCTTTGCTTTTATTAAATATTTTGCCTCTGTGGACACCTGAATTGAGAGTGAGAAATCATGTTTTTTAGTCAAGGAGGAGACACTGGCAAAATAACGGGATGTGGGATATCTTAGATTGGAGCAAGTGGTGCTGTAAAAGCTAAAGCTGCCCTCTGCCTGTCTTGCTGTGACTAAAACAGTAAATGTGAGAGGTAATGAGGGATTAAATAATTAGTTATGTGAAGACTTTTGTATTCCAGGAACTGTGGTGTTTCATTGCAATTGAACAGATTAAGGCTGACAGTATGTCTTCTGTAGGCAGATGAACAGATTTTTGTATGTATTTATATACAGTCGTGTTTGCATGTTATTTTTCTGTGACAGGGTTTTCAAGGCTGTGTAAATTAAACTATTGCCTGTAGATTATTACAAGTTTCCAATTCTTCTCCCTTCCCTAAAATGACAGGTTCAATTCCGAGTTCTTTATTTTCTGCTCAGTAAAATACGAATCATGAATTTAATTTGCCAGTCCATGAGTTCTTTTTTGCTGTTCTAATGGGGAAGAGATGAGATAATTGGATGTGGAGGTTTAGACATTTATCTTTGTGTATTCTTCATCTCAAGACTCTTTAGAGATTGAGACCATTTTCTCCTGCTTGAGATCTTGCTTTAAAATGTACTCAGCCAGTAACAGAAATGCACATCACTTTTGTACAGGCTGATGTTATAGTGGAATTAATATAAGAACTCTAAAGATGATTGTTCTTTGTGTAATGACATAAATAGGATGAGATGGACATCTCAAGTCTTAATGTTTATGCCTGAAGAATCTAGCCAAGGATTTAGATTTGGTGGATAATGAACTTTCCTGTGCCCTATAATTCAGGAATAGACTTCATATTTTTAACTCATGGCCTTTCAGACGATCTGACCTGCTTTCTGTGTCTCCACTGCCTCGCTGATCTGAGTGCTCTTGGCTCCTGGCGAGGGCAGTGGGGGGGATCCAGCTGTCCCCGCTGGAGAGAGGGGTGGGCAAGCGGCTGATAATGGGAAGGCGGCTCCTCACTCGCTTCAAAAGTAGGTCAGCACCGCCCCTTTATTTGCTTATTTTAATAGGCATCTTGAGGCTGTGGATGAATTTAGACATGTTGGATTTTTGTCTGCATATAAAGGGTGTTTTTGCTTCACATATTGCTTTATCTGAATGGTTTTGAGGTTTTTGTGTGTAAACAAGTGCATTTCCCTGAGGAATTGTTAAACTGTGACAAGTGCAATTAAAACAACAGCCCCTTAAGATCACCCCAGTCTTTTTTTTTTTTTTTTGCTATTGAGATAAATTTATACTCATTTTTGCATATCAGCCTCCAGTGATTTCGGCAAATTTTGTGTTGTGAAACAAACATTTAGTGGAGATTATGAAAACTTCAAACCTTTATGATTAGTACTGTAGTTTGCAACAGAAGAAGTGGGTGGTTGTTTCCAGTTGAGTGTGTTTTAAGCCAAGAGACAGTCTGTATTGACCTTGTGCTGCCAAGTCATAAATGCATAAAATCTGTGCTGCTAATGGAAACACTGACAAGCCTTGAACTGCAGTGGACTGTCATAATAAAAATATTAAAATTTCCAGCTGCAGCTAGTGTCAGATTTTCATTTTGGTTTTGCTGGCTGGCAGCTGGTAGTCGCCTCATCTCAGAACAAGCTGAAGTGTCCTGGAGCTTTTTGTTGGTATTGTCACAACACACTCTCTCTCATAGTTTGGATATATGAGGCTGACTTAAAACCCACCAAAAAAAAAAAAAAATTAAAAAAAGGAAAGAAAGAAGAAAACTATCTTACTTGTGAAGCCAATGAATAGGAGCCTTGGGCATGTTCAGGTTGGGTGTAGTTGTAGCTCAGAGATGAGACCTGTGGGCAGTGTAATTTTTCCAGCCACTGAAATTCAAGCGAGCTGTTAGGGCAGAGAGCTAAGAATTGCAGACTCTTATTAACATTATTAATGTTAATTTATTGATTACTGTCAGTTCTCAGAGATCCAAACTGTCTTGTTTAGAGATTACTTCCTTTGTGAAATCTTAACATGTCTTGAGGTCAGTCGTCAGTCATAACGATGGTGCTCAGGATGAAGTTGCTGGCAAGGGTGATGGGTGTGTTTGTCAGAAGATCCTGATGTGTGCTTTTAAAAATGAATCTTGGAGCATTTTCCTGCTGTTAGAGAACTGATGTGAACTATGGGGTTGTGGTGTAGTAGATCACGTGCAGGTGTGGAGACCAGGAATTCCTGAATTTACTTTAAATTGGTTTGATTTTAATGTGGTTCTTAATGCCCTGAGGAAGGCTAATTAACATGGCAGTTCCTCTTTAACAAGGAAAAAAATTGCTGCTTGCTTTACAAGAACATTGTAAAGGGTAGTAGGTTAAATACAGAAAAAGTAGTTGTTGTCTTATCCATGTGTTGCTTGCTAACTGCTTCTGTAGTTCTTTGTCAATACTAGATTTA
The DNA here is from genome assembly GCA_013400415.1 of Scytalopus superciliaris. Lineage (NCBI taxonomy): Eukaryota > Metazoa > Chordata > Aves > Passeriformes > Rhinocryptidae > Scytalopus > Scytalopus superciliaris. Next base: position 3,771 of record VXBX01007488.1, read on the forward strand.
TCACTGTGTGCTGTGGTAGGACCCTCTTGTGTGGTTGTTACCCATGTCTGTTCATTCTAAATATGATGGATTTGCAGTTCTCTGCTTCTGTTTTTATCACATAGTCATCTTGAACTTTTCCTTGCAACCTCTTTCCTTCTGTATGTCTTGGAGTAGGATGGGTTGTCTTAACTGTGTATCAAAGTTCGGTTTTCACATCTTGCCTGTATTAGGACTTTCCCAATGTCTGATTGTTCTTTCTGGTTTCTGCTGATGAAATTCTTCATCAGTAAATCGTCAGCCTTTGAATCTGACTGCAAGGTTTTCTGCATGTAATGACTGCTCACAGAATTATCTTAGACTCTATTTTAAAATTTAATCAATTATACTTTCTGTTAAAATTTACCTCTGCTTGTGTTAGACATGCGAGTTTTTCTTACCTCTCACCATTTCAATTACTGACTCACACCTGGCAAGAAAGACTCAAGCATTCCTCCTTTTGATTCTGGTCTTTTGTAGAGGGCACTGCTTTTGTCTGAAATAATTTCGTATTGTTTATAGCTTAACTATTATGTTGCTGCTTTTGATGCTGCTGCTGGACTTAAAAATATATATGGTGTTTAATTCAAATTATTGATTATGCTTACCTCACATTGTGTTCTAGCGTTTGGAATTGATGTGTTCGTGCTGGGGTTTTTTTTTTTAGTTTCTTCTTCTAATAAATAAAATTAAAAAAAAAAAAGAAAGTAGGGAGATCATGTTTTTGACCAAACTGACTGTTTAAGGCTTCCCCAATTGCTTTTTGCATCTCTATGCTTTTTACAAAGTTATTGAAGCAGCTGCTTCTGAAGTCTTATACAAAATGCAGAGTTGGAGAAGCAGCCTGGAGCTGATTCCTCACTGGAAAGTGTCATGATTGAGAAACTGATTAACTGGAAGTTCCTGGAGCAGTTTGGAGTTTTTGGAGGCTGTGTAAGTTGCACAGCAAAAGATTATGATTTTAAAAATCCAAGGGCAGAAGCACTCTAGGCAGGTTTTCAAATGCCAGTATGTTTTCAGATGAGCAGAATGGCCTTGTCACTAAGGCAGCTAGAAGGGTGTTCTGGAGGTGGCAAACTTTTTAAGCTGTAGCCAAATTTATTTGCTTGTGGTTTATCAGACTTGCAAGTAACTGGCTGAAAAACAGCATGAGAATGACAAAGTCTTTGAAATGTGAAATGTCTGTTCAAATGGCAGATAGGCAGGTTGTTGTGCAGTTCTGGAGGGTTGGTGGTTTTTTTGGTTGGATTTGTTTTTTTTTTTTTTTTATTTGACTTGGAAGATGGGATCTGAGCAGAGCTGAGATCTCCAGGGTAGAAGTCACTGCAGATAAAGGAGGGTAACAGTGGGAACTATTTGAGTGTTTTCTGAAAAGCCTTTTTTATATAATGTAGATGAGTGGGAAGAAAAATTGTACTGTCTGTAGTTTTGCTTATTCCACTTGCTCTGCTCTTTTGAGAAATAGGAAGGTATTTTGGTCTGTTTGGCTTCAGGTTCATAGAATCTTTGAAAGCATCAGCAGGTTTTCAGACCTGCTGAGTTTTCCAACTGGACAGCTGCAGTAGGTAACCTGGGCTTTAATGTTCCAGAAAGCACCAGACAGGTCCTGGGCAATATGTTCCTGCTGTTTTTGGCATTTCATCGATGCATAGGTTTTGTTGTCTTAAAGCTCACATTTAAGAGTTCCCATGACATGAGTAAGTGTACGTCTATGCCTTGCCAACGCTGTTTTGAATTGTTCTTAAAGATTTTATTGCTGCTACATCTGCAATAAGTAGTGAATTTGTCAACCAGTGTTTACTGATGGTGGATGCAAGAATTGTTCTGAAGTGGGTCACAAAAAACTGCAAAGTACTAATGGGTGTTTGCTTTCCTCCAGACATTGTAATGCGGTGGTGGTGGGAAAGCCAATGGGCATTGAGGGTTCTTGCTAAGCACACAGGTGTGTGAGATTCAGTGGATGTAACACACTTGGGTTTTTGGAAAATCTTTGATAAAGTTCTCCATCAAGTTGTTGAAGAAATGAAGTTGCTGTGAGACTGAATGAAAAATTCCTTTATGCATTGGAAGATACTTTAGAAACAAAGGACTTACCAATGACTTGTGAGGACAGAGGAGAGTCTTTAATGGGATTTCCAGGAACCGGTTGCAGTACTGACTTTGTTTAGCATCTGTGGTCATCTGGAGAGGGGATTTAACAGAGGACATTTCCATTTTATGAGTGCTGTTAAACTCTAATGTAGTTCAATGCCATGCTAATGGCAAGGAACTGAGGAGACAAGGAGGGTGGCTTGGAGGGAGGCGAATGCCAAGTAATGTGTGTACGAAAAGCTAATCCATATCATGCCTACATGGAACTGCCAGTTGCAGGTTGAGCATCAGCTCACAGATACCTGGTGGTGGTGTTTTCAGTTCTCCAAACTCCTCAGCTCCAGGTGCAGTGACAGCCCAAAACACCAGCAGGATGCCAGGGGTCATCAGATTCCATGAGACTGGGATGGAGACAGGTCCCTGTGAGGACAGGATAGATGATTAAAAGGATGAAGCAGCCGCCTGAAATGGGGCTGATGGGGCTGGAACTCCTCAACTGAGAAGACAAAACCAAGGGGAAATATGATCCAGGCTTACACACAGTAGTGGAGGTTATGGCAAGTGAAATGTAGTGGTGGAAGGAACGCAGTGGGGAACTAGTAAGGGGTCAGCCTAGAGCAGATGAGAGAGAGGAGCTTCTTTGTGTATCAAAGAGCAAATATGTTTATTCCCAAGGTTGCTGTGGAGGCACACAGGACCACGGGTGGAGAGAGGGATTAGACAGGGCCAGCTGCAGACATAAAAAGGAGAGAGGAGGTGATGTATCTCCCTAATGAAACCCTTATGGGTGCTCTGGGGATGTGGGAGGATCTGAGTTGCAAGCTGGCTCTCTACAGAGCCTCTGGGATTGCGGCTGCTGGGAGCTGTGTTCTGCACTAGATGGGCCATTGATCCCACTTAATGGATTTCGTGTGCAAAGTGATGGTTTCCTTGTTCAGAGTATCTGTTCGCCTGCTGGAATCTCCCTTAATTAGCTGATGCAGTAGAGTAACTGCTGTGTACTTGGCCTCTTTGTCAAGAACTGGTGCTTTCTTGTTTATAGGCTTCTTAGTCTTGATTGGCACATTCAATTCCAATGCTAACATCCTAATTTATAAAGATAGGAAGTTGAGGGACAATGATCAGAAATATCATGTCTCTGTTACTTTCCTCCTGCACCTTTACCCTCACTTGATCCCACTCTGTTGTATCTCACTTTCTTTTCCACTTCTGCCTTTCAGCAGTGCAGTTGCATCTTATCTGTAAACACCTTGGAGCTTTCTGAGGCAGAGATAATCACCTAATACTGTTATACATAAAAATTATTTTATTGGCCTACGTTACGGATCTGTCATTGAAGTAATTATACTTGTAAAAATGTTTTCAAGTATGAGCTGTGACATGAGAGTTGTAATATTGGACTTCTGGGCTGAAAGCTACTTTTCTTAGAGTTGGAGTAAATGGCTAATATGCTGCCCCTATTTCTAAATTGTCTTAGCACATCAGCTTACCTATTTACTAATCTGATTCTATGGAAGGGTCAAGTTATTAAGGTGTTTGGTATGTTTAGTAGCAGAATGCCTTGCTTTTCTAGTATAATATGTTATTATACCGCAGATGGTAAGTACCTGAAATCTGTCAGTCTAAAATAACTGACCTCTTGAGTAATTTAAGTGGCCTCTCAGTCTTTTAAATCTCTCTTTTCAGGAAGTTAAGAAGGATGTAGAGCCCAAGGATGATGCTGTGCCACTCAGGAGGGAGAAATCTGGCAATGTAGCCAGTCTTGTGCAGCGTATGAGCGTCTATGGGCTTCCAGCAGGAGGATTTCAGCCTCATCCCTCGTCCAAAGGCTTCAAGAAGAGTATGTAGTCTTTCCAGTTCCTTCAATTGCCTAAGCTGCTGATGTGCATTTTTAAAATTAAATATGAATTATTTAATGCCTGACTTAGTTTTCAGTTTATATGGAAAACTAGAAACATAGGAGCAAAAACTGTGAGTCGAAGCCAAGTTTTGCTTCTGAATGTATGGGCAGGGAGCTTATATGTAGCTTTAACAGCAGTAATATGGATGAATTTTCCTGGGAACAGGATTTAGACCCCTTCCAGATGCTGTAACTTCATGTGAGCTCTGCTTGTATTATCAGGTGCCTGAATGTGAACTTGTAGGTCTGTTCATGATAATAAAAAATCTTTCTGTGGTCTTTTTAAAAGAAGTGTTAAAACATAAAGTTTTGCAACAAGTACAAGGCTTTGTGACAAGGAAACACGGTGTGGTTCAGATTCCTCAGGGTAGGCCTGCTTCTGGTGTGAAATAGGTGGAGTTGGTGGTGTCTAAACAAAATTAGTGGTTTTCCTTTTGTTGTAACAGCAACCCTTAGGATGGTCAGGAGTGCAGGGTTGGTACTTCTGTATCTGTGGTTTCTATGTTTTAATGCCAGTTTTTAAATCAAGGTGACCAAAATGTAGAGCAGAAAACTTGCCATTCCCTGCATCCAGCAAATGGACTTGTGATTTGTATTTGGACATACCAGTCTCTTACAAGACATTGCTCTAAATTACTCTGGCTTCCTCTCTCTTACAAGGGATTGGAGACATTTATGATTTAAGCTTACTTTTTTAAAAAGAAAGATTCGAGAACTTAGTGTTTCTGGTGTGTTTATGCTTTGAGATTTTGCCCATAAAAGGAGGACAGCTGCTAGTTGTCTTTAAAAGCCCTGAAATGGGACCACCAGATTTACAAACTTCTTGATACTTTCTTCTAAGCAAGTAAAGGTTCAAAGTCCCTTTTTAGTGACTCTGATCTCTATGTGCATATTGGCAACAGTAGGTGAGTGCCTGTTAGATGTTTACATCCACAGGCTTTGGAAAAGTCTAGCCTGAAAGATTACTGATGTTCCTAGATAAATGCTCCAAAAGGGAATCAACTTGATCCTTATGGGTCCTTCCAATTTGAGATATTGTAGGATTCTGTGAACATGATCTCATACCAGTTCAACTATCAGCTACTTGTTTTGGTCTCCCTAACCCTGGAATAGTCCCCTGTCTCATGTCTTATCCTCATGCTGGTGTCTGTGACCAGGGTAGTAGTACAACTTGCTCTCCAACGCCGCAGTGCTCTGACTGGTCTCACCCTCCTGGAAGAAAATGGTGTTCAAGCACCTTTCTTTAGGCACAGAACTGTTTACTTGGTGCAGTGACAGTCTCTGCATTTCCATTGTATTTGCTGTTCCCTTTTCCTGGAAGATTGTTTAAACAGCTCCAGCAAATCCTATTTGCTCTGTGCCTGGGCAATCACTCGCTTCCTTCAAAAAATTTTCAGAGCTTAGTTGTCTTTCGATTTCTGGTTCCTCATCTAGTAAAATGAAGTTTATAATGCTAGAAAGACCCTTAATTTTTTTTTAACAGCAAGTTTCCATGTGCAGTGAGGTGGGTTGTCTGTGCCTGGTCAGTCCATTGTGTTCTTCTCGGATGCAGCTCTTGCTGAATTCAGGTATTTTGTGCCAGGTGGGTAATAAGCTGCAGGCAGAATTCCTATCAGTTAGTTGTCTGCCTTTATTCAGCAGAAGCAAAACACAGAAGGGTGCTAAGTGACTGCAACAAAAGGCTAAATTTGGTTTACCCTATACAAAACAAAACCTGAAGCCAGACGAGTTGTTTGGGAAAGGGGCAGATTTGCCTACAGGCTGCCAGCCCAGCAGTCCTGCAGCACCACGTGAAACTGGAATGTTGCTTCCCGAATTGGATTGGTTACCTTAGAATCATAGAATATCCTGAGTTGGAGGGGACCCATCGGGATCATCAAATCCAACTCCCGGCCCTGCACAGGACACCCCAAGAGTCGCACCCTGTGCCTGAGAGCATTGACCAAACACTTCTTGAACTCTTGTCAGGGTTGGTGCTATGACAGCTGCCCTGGGGAAGCCTGTTCCAGTGCGCAGTCATATTCACCCTCTGCGTAAAGAACCTTTACCTCATACACAACCTAAACCTCCTGTGACACAGCTTTATGCCATTAACTTTCCTAAGTTAAGCTAGGGATTTTCAGAACTGGAAGGCAGTACTTCCTAAACAGGATCACTGAAACGGTACTTCAGGTGAGAAAGGCTTCTGAATGTGAAATGCATCCATGGGTTGGTTCTCCCCCATTTAGATAGAATTACAATATTAAAAAGGAATGCTGAGATCAGATTTATACCAAATGGCCGTGACTTTTTAATTTGCCTTTTTTTGGTATCTGTTAATCTACAAAGGAGAAGCCCTGAAAGCTCTGCAGGAGGCAGTAAAGGCTAGTGAACCGTTTATTGCAATTACTGTAAACTGAAAAATCCCTCTGGGCAGATGCATGAGCTCCAGTGGAGGCAAAAGAAAGGGAGTATTACGTGGGCAATTATGTATTATTATAAATAACCCATCGAGCTTCATATTTCTGGTTTATTTCTTGCACAGATGATATACCAGCATGTAGAAAATTCTTGATTTGGTGAGGCCTCTCAGAAATGTTAGATGCAGAATATTGCTCAGAGCCTGATGTGTTTTGTACTGAAGATGCTGGGTGTGGCTGTCTTCTAAATGTCTGACTTTGGACTTTCAACACTGCTATAATAAGACAAGGATCAGTCTTGGAGGCAGTATCTGTGTTTTGAAATGTTTTTACACAGCTAATCTTAATTGCTGAAGCTTGAGTGTGGAAGGAGTACAAAGTATGAGAGAAAGCATGGAAATTATACAGCTCCTGTAAGCTTACGCTTTACCATGTCAAGCTTTTGATTCATAGTTTCATTTAAACTGATGCAGATTGCCTTTGAGGAGGACAGGGAACGCGTGTGGGTCATAGCTCAGGCTGATAATTGCATTCAAAAGTGTGCTGGCTGCTCTGTTGTGGAAAAGGACTGAAGGCATGGCCTCTTGTTTGAAGGAGAAATGCATAAACTCTCTGGGTTCATCAGCAGCATCACTCCAGGATATGTGCACAGCAATTAGGCAATGTAGGTTCACACTGCTGTGGCTGGAGGGGTTCTTGGAAACCACTTCAGTGCTCTCCCCTCCTGGGTTGTCATTTTGTCTTTTTAATGCTTGCAGAGCTTTAATGATGTGTGGCAGACATCTGAAGACTGCACTCAATTTTAATTTTGCTTTTGTCAAACACTTCTAATTGACACTTAGTTTGAATTACTCCACACTGTACTGGCACAGATAAAGGAGGTTTTTTGCATTCACAGATTCAAATGAGTTTGGATTTTGAAGTAGGAGCCCAGCAAACGTTGCATTACCTCAGCACTGTGGTTAGCAAGGTCTATGTTAGAGGGCAGCAGGGCTATCTGCACAACAAAACGTGACACTGCTTTCAGGATGGCTTTAAAGACTGGAGGCTCAAATGTGCTAACTGGAAGCAAGTGTCATTCCTGCAGATTTTGGTCAGGAAACAGCTTGAAAAATCATTGTATAGTGGGGATCTGCCCGACTTTCCTGAGTCAACATGTCTTTGGAGCATGTTGGTAGTTGGCAGTGCAGTGTTTGGAATTGGCAGTCTGTTTTCAAGCTCCATCTAAGCTATGGCTCGCTAGACTAATGTGGCATCACAAACTGGAAAACCAGCATCCAAAGCTATGTAGCTTTTTGGGATGGCTCATGGGCTTCCTGGTCAGATCTGATCCTCAGGAGCTGAGTGTAGGAAAGATGAGTTTTCCTTTGTGAGTGTTCTTACTTGTGCCATTACCCCGGACCAGGGTCCAAGAAGCGGCAGTGCAAAGTGCTCTTCGAGTACATCCCGCAGAACGAGGACGAGCTGGAGCTCAAGCTGGGGGATGTGATCGACATCAATGACGAGGTAAGCTGTTTTACAGGGCTCGTCATCTCTCTATGTGCCAGGAAGTCAAACTGCTTTTTTTGGCTGATTGCTTGATTTACAGGCATGTTGGAGAAGTAGCATGGGATGTAGTGTTTTTGCAGCTAAAGCTAATAGTTCAGGAGTTGTTTCTCTCAGGATCTAATCCTAAATCAGTGAATAGTAGATGTTTATAAGAAGTATTTGATCATCACAGCAATAAATTGTGATCTATAACACATACTCATTTTTGGAAGACTTTTACTGTTCTTTGGTCCTGTCTGTGTGATTGTTATTTTTAGGATAGTTTTGCTAAAATAGTTGCCTTTGAGTTACATACTGTAACTTGGTTTGGAGAAGTGCTATTTGACCTGATTTTTCAGTTTTATGCTCTCTTGTGAACACATTGAAGCACTGAACTAATAGTAACAATATCCAGCACTGAAGCTTGTACCTGTAGTACAATGTACTTCAACCACTTGCATAAAAATATGGAGCATGCACTCAATAGCATGTTTTTATTTCTATTGCCTCAGTTTTCCATGGGTAAGAAATACAGTTAAAGATATCTTGATGTTCAGACTTTGGCAGTGGCCTTGAGGAGGGATTTGAGAGTGGTGGTTTCTTATCTATTCCTACCGATGTGGTTCCTTGGTATCTGTTCCATTCAACAGCAATTTTTGTTGTGAGAAGAGTGTCTCTTCCAAATGGGAAATCTGTCAAGCAATCTGTGGAAAAAATCAGAGTGATTGTGGAAGGAACATTTTCTGAACCAGGTGGAAAACTTCTGCACAGCAGGCTCTGATCTTCACTTGTGCCATCTCTTCTTAGCTACCTTCCCTGAGGCTCTGAGGAAGGAGAATGAACCTTTCTTTCTAGCCATGTATTTAGTGTTGCTTCTTAAATAGCTTCATGATACTGTATTTTTCATGTGCATAACCCTCTTCTGAAGAGATTGGTCACCTGGCAGTTGCCAGGAAGGACTCTTGTATTCTCCTAGCAAGGAAAGAGTTATGCCTTTAGATGCATTGGCACTAGTAGAATTTAATATCTTTGAGTAAACAGAGCAGGTAACTTGTGAAACCGGCTCACTGAACTCACAGTTCCATAAATACCATTGTGGGGGCATTTTTAAAGGAGTGTTCCTGGGTAACCTCAGCAGTTTAATTTGTAGATGGTGTCTGTACTAGCAGTCATGACAGAATAAACAGAATAGAAAGATCAAAGCATTTCCTCATCTGGTGTCTTAGGGAAACAAGGATTATGTTTTATTCTTTATTTTTTTGGTATGTTTTGTTAGTCCCTGTGTTTATTCTTCTCCTGATGATTTTTAAATACATGTTTGTAGTACCCAGTCTTCACTACTAAGAAAAACTGTTAAGCAAACTTTTAGGCAAATGCTACCAGGTAGAAAATTACTGCAGCTTACTATGAGCAGGGAGCTGTTTGCACACTGGTTTTACAGTGATGTAGAATAGACCTTGCAGGTGTAGACTAGTTCTGTCTGCTTCATAAAACTGTACTGATGGACCACAAATGTGAAGAATGGTAGAAAATACTGTCCAGTGGTTGTGCAGTGTGCTGGGATAACTTGTTTCAGGTAACTCATCTTCACTACTGTGAGATGATTCACTTCCATATATATATATATAAAAATACAGATAACTCATAGCTGTTACTTCAAAGAAAGATCATTTGGTTACCTCTTTATGGGGAAAATAAGGTAAAATGAGCTCCATGAGGGTATCAGTTCGATGTTACCTGAGAGTTACCCTTGCGTTATTTTTTGTTAAGTATGTCCTTAAAACTGACACCACTGTGAAACCAAAGGTGGAGGCAAACGGGTTCAGAAATTAAATTATAAATATTGAGGAGAGCAGAAGTAGCTTTTAGGGAAGAAGGCCCTTGTGTTATGTGCTGGCTGAATCCACAGAGTTTCCTATTTATAGAGCATGTGAGTTTTACGTGTGAAAAACAGGCACAAATTGCACGTGATAACTGTATCATTGTGTAAAACCTTTGTTTGTCCTTTATGCCTTCCCCCCACTCTTGTCAGAAACAGTGCTAAGTAACAGATTTATTTTTCTAGTATTACATTTTTAATATTTGCATACTGTGTTATCAAGCAAAGTAAAATCTCATGTAACATGATTAGTGAAGTTTTTACTAAAAACAACAAACTATATTGATAAAACCGCTTGTTTCAGCCTTCCTCCTTGTCTTTTGTTTGGAAGTCTTGAATATTTTGGTAGAAATAAGTTGATGGGATTCACACGAAAAGAAAGATTTCTGTTGTGTGTACCAGAGCTGTACCTCCCTCTTGTGGAAACTGCATCATCTGGTAAAATCTTGAAATGAAAGAAAAGGGTTGTGAAATTGTCATCTGTGTTGCTGGCACCAACAGATATGCAGATGTTCTCCACCAAAGCGTGTAGAACTTCTTAAACCTTTTTGTGTCAATTAAAGATACAAACTGTATTACCAGAAAAAGTATATAGTCAGTTACAGGAAGTGTGATGAGGAGGCTGCAGCAGGTGCGCTCAAGAAATTTCTGGTATTTTGCTGAGCATCTCTGAACTAGCATTGCTTTGCGGGGCAACTCTGTAAAGTGCTTTGCTGACCATATTTCTTGGCAGAAGAATAAAGGGATGCTCAAGTTGCTTCCTGTATCATAAGCATTAAAAGTCCCTTTCTTGAGGCTCCTGGGTGTAGTCTTGGTGAGTCAAAGCATTTGTATTTTAGCTTTCTATCATGTGTTATGTAAAGCTTGAGGTGCCAGAGCCTGGGCAGCACTTGCCAGTAATCTGTGCTTAAAAAATCTGTTTCAGAGAACCAGCGTCTGAGTTTCAACCATCCACAGCAAAGCTGTATTTGAGCACCAGGACACCTTTAAAAATAACAGTGCTCTTTTCATTGCCTGTCTCTGCCCTGCCAGGTTCTGGATATGCTTTGCTTGCCTGGAGGTGGACTGGCGTTTAAAACTGTGCCTGTGTGTCAAGCGTAGTGACCTACAAAACAAGGCTAAAAAAAAGACAATGTAAACAGCTGCTGTTTGGTTTGCTTTTTTTCTTTCCTTATTGCTTTTCTGTCTTAAAAACAGCTTTCCAGCCGGAAAACAAGGCAACTGAAATTAAAGAATTAGAAAATCTGTCTTAGAGTTTTGAAGTAGTGCCCATTAGGTAAATAGATTGCATTTTTTAAAGACATTTTGAAAACTGTTCATGAATATGAAGAGCATAGTTCTTAGTCTTTTGGCATTATTTTACCCTGTCACCTCTGCATGCCTAGTTCTTGCTTTGTTCTGGTTTGGACTCTGGGTTATTCCTGATAAACATTCCATTAAATTTTGGAGTATTTCAGTGTAAACAAGATGATAGAATTCGAGCAGAAACTGAACATTAGTCATTATGTTCCCTAATTCCTGAGAAATTTTATTTCCAGTGCAAAAATGAGTTGTTTGATCAATAGCAAAGCCAAGAAAATTTGGCATCCAACAAACTTTTGTCCTTAGGACTGCTATGTGCCATCACAAAATCCTTGCGGACTCAGCTACCTTTTCTGGCTGGCCCTGGATAGTCCCTGCACCTGTGACACAGATGGAGCCTGCTCAGCCAGCTGCCTCCTGCTAGAAGGAATGGACAGCTATGATGTCCTTAAGGATTTTTCTCTGTTCTAGCTAATATTATATGTAGAAATTATAGCTTTGAAACTTGTGTCTTTTGGTCGGAATTGTGTGAAGCTGCCCAGTGGATACGAGGCCAGTGGGAGCAGGACTGGTGGAAACTGGACAGGACAGAGGAAAAGACAGATTGACAACAAGAGTATATAAAAACTTCTGTGGAAAGCCTGGCTAAAAGTTTCACCTTTATTTCCTAAACAGTTTACTATTTTCTTCTTCTGTTGGATGTGCAAGGCCTGTTGTTCTGTCTTACCTTTGGAAAGATGAACATTTTGTTGCTTTTCTGGATTAACTGGGATGGGGCTAGTTTCATGTTTCAGGATCATTGCTGTAGTGATAGAAGTCACAGCAAATTGTTTTCTTGTTCTTTTTGCCTACTGTTTCTACGTCTTTGGTGGGTTTCTTTATAAAGAAATCATGGTCATCTGAACTTTCCCAAAGTTGTTTGTAGACTTTTATATGTGAAGTATGCATGGAATTGATAGGAATTTCCTTTTACTCTATTGGTGTCTTGTTAATGTGCAAAATATTTCTATACAGGTGGAAGAAGGCTGGTGGAGTGGAACACTGAATGGCAGGACAGGGTTGTTTCCTTCAAACTTTGTGAAAGAATTGGAATCAACGGATGATGGAGAAACACAGGATGCTGTGGATGACACAGGTGGTGTTCTGTTTGTTGTAAACCCTCAGCGAAGTGATTTTAGAGCTTGGGTATAATTTTGAAGTATTATGGTTGTAGTACAACAGAAGTTGTAAAGAATTCAAGCTTCCTAAGAATGGTAAGTGTTTAGTTTCATCCTAGAAAGTTGATGCTGAGTATGAAGATACCTGTCTGGCTCCCAGTACACTTCAAATAAAATTGCAGTCAAGGTCTTGATCTTGCAAATGTGTGTTCTGCATTTTATTGTTAGAAGTTTTATCGTGTTCAGAGTTGATATTTTTTAGTATTAGACAAAAAATTATTTTTCTGTTTAGTAGCTTTTTCCAGTCTTCTTCTAACAGACCTGAGTTCTCTAATACAGAAAACTAAAGTGTTTAACCAAGTAATTTGAGAATTAAAACTTGAATTGAATCAAAACAATAGGGAAAGCCTCAACTTCAAATGGGCCCTGGGAAGGGAGCCCTGGTTCTTCATTATGTCTTAATCTAAGGATAAAATGTTTTTAACGGAGAATTTGCATTTAGCTGTTCCTTTTCTGGCTATGACTCTGTAGCTGGGGCAGAAGCAGACAGTCTGTGACTGAACAGTTGAGTGCTGAGTGGTGCCAGGCAGCTCTGTGCTTTACCGGCAATTGCTTTGTTCTCTGGAAAATGCACTTTAGAAACATTTCAGTGTGCAAAAACCTGTTGCAAGGCTCGGCACCTGTGATGATACTGCTGGAATTAGGAGTGGGTTTTTGGGAACATCATAACAGGAGTTAATTGATTCCTAAAGACAGCTGGGTGATGTTCAAGGGGGAAAGTGGTGTGTTTTTTCTTAACCTTGTGGTAATATGCACCCTCATTTACAAGATGTTCAGTATTAATTGTTTCAAACAGGGATTTGCTCAGACACGGGGAAGAAGAGTCTGGCTTGGATTTTTTCTTTTCCTTGTAAATTGTGAAAATAATTGCTGTAGCATAAAACAGGAGTTGTTTGACTTGAAGTCCCCAATAGCTCGCTGGCTGTCTGCTTGGAGGTCAAGTTCCCTGAGTTTAGTGGGATGGGATGAATTTACAGATAGGTATGTATCAGTCTTAATTCTTGAATACTGAGATCAGTAAGACTGAACAGTAACTTGAAGTAATTGTGTTTTCTGTCAGTAACTAGCAGCTTATGGTTTTCAACCCCCCAGCCTCCCAGGGTTTATATTTAATGTTCAGGACTTGCACAGACAGGTTCTTGAGTATCTCTTAGTTTTGTTGTCATTACTGGGAAACAGAACTGCCTCGTTCACTCAGCTGTGGTAATTCAAACATGTAGCCTGGACTTCTCTCATCAATGAAATGTCTAGCTATCCTTTTAGCTATCTGAGGAGGATATAGCTAAGAGAAGAGCAACTGGGTCGAGGAAAGGTGAGCATCTGAAGTCAAGAACAATGAACCTTCATGGTATCACAATATCTTAAATTTATGATAGAGGGAAGAGGCTTTAATCTTTATTGCAGTTTCCAAACATGCATAGGCTGAAGAGAACTTAACCAAAATCCTAACAAATGTGGAGGCCATTTTGAATTTTATTTGTAAAAGCTTTCTGTTTTCACATTACTGTCTCTTGAAATTCTGCATGTAAAAGTAGTTTACCTGTGAATACTGGTATGTAAACAGATTTGATCATAACTTTAAAAAAAAAAAAAAAGTCTCAAAACTCCTAACACCAAAATAAAGTTCTTTGGCATATATTTTTGGGGGGTAGGCAAATGTTCCCCCCTAAAACCAAAAGCTTAAAACAATCTTAAATAGTTGTATTATCTATTTGCATTTTGAGTAATACGAAGGTTTCACTTTGGTGCCTTGAGAGGCATCATGTACCACTGAGACACTGTGTCTTCCTGTGGCTCTTGGAACATGGTTGGATTGACTGTGGCCCTTTATTGATCATTGCTTTCTGCAGCTGCAGCTCTGCAAATGAGAAGCTTTTAAATGTTGGACCAAAACTCATTTTCAGAGAATGCGTAAGTGGTGTTTCATAAAACTAATGGAAAACATTGATGTTAAAAGGCTGTGGAGCCTGAGTGATAATTGAAATAACAAAAAATACTAGTGATCTATTGACTTAGTTGCCAGAGTAAGCAGTGCAATATTGGTGTCAATTCAATTGGTCTTAGGTTAAGTATAAAACTAGGGCAAATGTGAGGTATTACAGCTTTAGTGATGCTCCTAGAAAAGCTGTTTAACAGAAGGAGTACACACAGCTGTGGAGCTTCCGCTTTTTCCCCCAGAAATAATAATAAATAAGCAAATAAATGATGTCAGTTATTAAAATAACTTTTCCTTTCTTATTTTACTTTCAGAGCCTGTTTTCAATAGTCCTACCTCACCTGTGACCTCTCCAGGAAATGGGGGTGAATCTGCATCTGGACCAGCACAGCCAAAGAAAATCCGAGGTGTTGGGTTTGGGGATATCTTTAAAGAAGGCTCAGTGAAACTTAAGACAAGATTATCCAGTAATGAGTCAGAAGATAAAAAGCAAGATAAGGTTTGTAGTGGTACCTATTGTTGCTTTGGGGTTTTCTGTAGAAACAATTTAAGAGATGTGGACTCTGACCAATAATCATCTCATAGGGCTCTTGCTTATAAAACAAAACAAATCCTCTCAAGTGCCTTTCATAGTAAGTTATATTTAACACTGATTCCAAAAGGTCTCTTCAAAAGTCTTGATATTTAAAACATTAGAGGTGGAAAACCAAGCTGATGGAAAAATTGTCATTTCAGAGCCATGTGGTGTAAGACAGAATGAATTTTCAAGCACATCTACAGCGTGAGGTCTTTCATAATTCTCCTTATAACAGACTTCGTATGTGGTCTGGGACAAGACTGTTCTGTCATCTTGTGGAAGTTGAACTTCTCTTTTAAAACAAGGAATATTTTGGGGTTTCATTTGGTTTGGGTGTGTTTAGGGTTTTTTTTCCCCAAATTTTGGTGGATGTTGAGGTTGCTGTTCAAGGTGTCGACTGCCATTGCCTTCATTGAATGTTGCCAAGCTTTTGGCTCCATTAGCTGCTGATAATGTAAGCCTGAAAAATACAGTTTTAGAATTTTGCATCCTCATTTTTTTCCTTTCCCTATTTTTTTATGAGTGACTGGAAAAAAGGAGCATTTTTTTTCTCTATTCTGAATTTACTGGAGCTTAGGAGAGAGTAGATACTGTGAGGATAGCGGAATTGCTGTAGTTTGAGTTTTATTTTGATCTGAACCTGAGAGTGCTCTTACCCCTTGGAAGCACAACAGCTGTTCTCAGTCCTTTATCTTGAACTTACGTGTTGTTTTTTCCAAGAGCTTATATATGGATTTTTAGCTTTTGATACATTAAAAGCAGCTGAGTTAGTCTATTGTTTCAGATTTGACACAGGTGATAAGTTCAGGAAAGCTTTTAAAGCTTTTGTCCATTTCAGTTTTTTGTCTGTTATGGGTAAGGCTGTTTTGCTGACTGATTCATTTTCCTCTGCTGCCATGGAAATAACTGTAATGGTGTAGGGCAAAAGGTGGATTGAGTCTCTGAAAGGAGGGTAAGGACAGAGGCTTGCTTGAATGTGTTTTCCCTCAATAGCAATGCTAAGAGCAATGATGTGGTGTGTCTCCTCTTTGTTTCTGGTCCAGTCAAAACATCAGGTGATTCAGAAAATGAAATTGTGTTACCTTTTATTTAAGCTTTTGGGAATGTTACTTCCTAAAGAAGATGTCGAGGTCTGCCATGAACCTTCTCTTCTTCCTTGAGAAGGTTCGTGGCAGACCTTGTTGCAGCCTTTCAATGCAATGGAGAGAGAGACTTTTTACTGAGGTCTGTGGTGGCAGGACAGGAGGCAATGGCTTTAAACTGAAACGGGATTTGGGGAGATCAGGAAGTTGTGCCTTATGGTGAGAGACATGAGATGCTGGAACAGGTTGCCCAGAGAAGTTGTGGTTGCCCCATCACTGGATTTGTTTAAGGCCAGGCTGGATGGGGCTTTGAGTAACCCAATCCAGTGGAAGGTGTTCCTGCCCATGGCAGGAGGGTTGGACTTGGATGGTAATTGTAAGTCCTTTCCAACTCCAACTGTTCTGTGATTCTATGAAGGCAGATTGATTTTCCTCATAACTCTCCAAACTTTGTGTCTTGAAGTGGGAGTCAGTGGGATCACTACATCTTCATGTGAATGCTGTTAGACTAGGGCTTCAGGACCTGGCCTTCAGTGTGCTGCCTTGTCATGGGACTGATTGTTCAAAAGGGCATTTCCCTACTTTCAACCTTGTTACATGGAAGTATAAAGACCCTATGTAGATTCTGCTCAGTTAATATGAGCTCTGCTCAGACATTTCAAATTGTTGTATTTGACTGTGTATAAACAATAAAACATGCTGGTGCTGTGTTTTGTTGGCTGGCCTGTCTGGAAAGCTCTGGTAGACGATTTCTCAGCAAGAGAGGAAATTAAGTGAGAAAATAGTTTTGTGTAGCCTAATGACAAAGAAACAAACATTTTAGTTTAGCGCTAGTTATACTTGTTGCCAAAATCATCCCAAAGGTGGACAGACTTAGAGAACACCATGGAGAGCCCAAGGAAAATAATTCTCATGAGGGTCTTGTGAAAATAGATGGCTTCCTTGGGTTTGTGCTTAATGTGCTTTGTGGTTAGATGAAGGGAAGCTGGAAGGGGCATTCTGTCTTTAAGCCAGTAAGCTGGGGAAAAAAAATAATCTGTCTAGAGTAGAGAGGGCTCTTTTCCCTTGGGAAATTCAGAGACTGTTCAGCACAGAATGGCTCAGCACTGAGGTATCTGAAGTGCTCAAGTGCATTTATGCTGCTGCAGGAGATTGTTTCAGCTGGTCCCAGCATCCTGCCTGGGCTCAGGCTATTTATACCCTGCCTGCCTAAACTTCCGCTTTTACTTCTAAGTGCATCTCATTTTGGAAGGGGGAAATGTAGAGAACTGTTTCCATGTTGGAGGTGTTTAATCTCATAGGTGGGTTATTTTCATGCTTCCTTTGTATACCATTCTGGAGAGAGTTAAATTGCATATGTTCTCCAGGAACATCCCAAGTGACTGTGACTTCCTCCATGGTATGACAGAGGTACCAAATACCAGCCTTACAGGCATTGTCTGGTTTTAGGGAGAGTAAACCTAGTTTTTCTGGCAGTAGAACATCTGCGAAGTTGAATATTAAATGAGAATGAACAGAATAACTAGAGGCAGTGGGACTTTTCACGTCAGTAATGCTATTAGGGCTGCTCGGGTAAGTACTGACTGTAAGATCGTACTCTTGTGTTTGTAGCTCTTTGGGCTGTGAAGAAGTGGATGCAGCTGAGGCTTGTCAGAATCTGTCTGGCAGCTCAGTAAGTCTTCTGGGGAAAAAATAATAAAGTACTCTAACATTTCTTTTGGTTAGGCGTTAACTCTGAAACTTCCAGTGTTCTTTTCCTTCAGGAGAAGTCTCTGGTGACACTTACCTGTTGTGTTTTGTACAAATTGCTAAGAGTGAAGGGAAGCTGGGATGGGTTTTCATGTGCTCTTACATTTGGCTGAGTAGGTAAAAATGATTGTCTGAGGTGGTGTGTGGCTGCTGCATATTCCTGCTGTATTCCATTACCAAGTAAGTGTGGTCAGGTTGTTCCTCTGAGCAGAGCTGTTAAATAACTGCTTCTGTTTCATGCTGGAGGAGGCAATTTTCAGGCTAATGGGAGAGTAACACCTGGAACTACTGAAATACAATTGCTGAAGAACATTGGCCCTGTCCTGAGACTGGCTTCCAGTTTGAAAGCTGTGCTCTGTCTTTAATCAGTAGACAAAGTCTAATTGCAGTGTCTGTAATGAAGTAACTACAGTAAGGTAAATGCTTAATGGGAAAGCTCATTCAATCTCCTGGAGGTGGTAATTTGCATCAACTCAGCTAATGAAAAATTGTGTTCTGTAGCCTAATCAAAAATAAAATTTGTAACAAATTTTTGTTAATAAAGTTCTCTTCCCTTCATACAGCCATTACCCACCCATCCTGGATCAAAGCTAATTCATTTTCCCAGTATAACAAAAGCTGAAAACTCATCAGAAGTAATAAAATCAGAAGCTGAAAGTAAACCAAAAGGTAAGACTGGTGGATATTTGCATGTATTACATGTAGTACTTTCTTAAAGTATTTGATTGTCAGTTTTTGGTGTGTTAAAATTTAAAACTTTAATGTATAGTGGGGTTTTGTGTAATGTTCTGTACCTTTGAGGAGTTTTGCAAACACCAAAAGGTCTAAAGAAATTTTTGCTTACATTTCTGTAGGAAAAGAATCAAACCCACTTGTAGGGTTGTCTCCCTGGACAAAAACAGTCTGGGTTATGAAGTTTTATTGCAACAGTCCCTTTGCATTCATTTTCTGTTGATATGTTCAAAGTGATTTACTCTCTGCTTAGCTTTATGTTCCCATGGGATGCTGGAGATCTGTTTCCATGGAACAGTCCCCCAATGCAATTTCTGTCCCTAAGTTATAGAAGTTACTTTCTAGGCTCAGGATTTACTGTGGAGGCGGTACTGTGCTGTCCTAACTCTGTGCAAAGTTTCTTGCATCAAAAAGTTGATGCTTTTGTTGTGTTGAGGTTGGTTCCCTAGATAATCCACTTCCATTGTGGTTTTGTTTACAGTGCTTTTTTATTTGTCTTTTTTATCATCTCTAAGAATTTATGACTTCCTTTGGCTACCAAATTGCATAGTTTTATCTAGAGAGATATTTTTAAGCCAACCCCAAGCGTCTTATGGGAGTGCCAACCCCATATAAAAAATTACCTTCGATTATGTGATGCACAGACAGCTCATTTCCCTGGTTCCAGAGGAGACATTTTTTTCAACTTCTGTATTGTAATTTCAAGCATATTTTTGTTTTATGTGGAAATACCTTATTTTGGTGTGTTGTTGTCTATGGAATGCATAATTTGCAGAAATAAGAAAACTGCAACATCGTGCTTTTAAACCATTCCAGTGCTGTTGCTGTAAGAGCTAGCAAGACTGTGCAGCTCTGAGAGTTGTGAAATTCGACTTGTTTAACACTTTGCAGAAAAATTGACGCAACTCTGCCTAAAAAATCTTGAGCATTCAGTGCTGAATACCCAGAACATTTAGTATTTAGCTCTTTTCATAATTTCAGGTACACCTCATGCTAAAACCAGAGAAATTGGTAGAGAATTGGTGGGTCTCTGCTTGCCAGAGAAACAAGTACATCAGAGAGGAACTTAAATAGGCAGCAGTAGAAGCTGTAGGAGAACATCAGTAAGTAATTACCCTATAGACACCATATAAGAACATCTTATAACCTTAGGAGAGAAGCTTGTTTTTATTTTCATATAGTCCATATTCTAGTTTATGTATCTCATCCTCAGTTTTGAGAGACCAAGTTCAAAATAAACTGTGCTCATGTGTTAGCAGATAAATAAAGATCTCTGAAATGTTTAGACTAGTGTAGCTTATTTTGCAGTGGGGTTCTGCTATTTCTGAAAGCTTTTTTTGGCCTCTGGCTCAAGTATGTAAAAATATTTTCTTTAAAAAGTAAAATAATCACAATTTGACCCCTCTTTCCCCCCATTTTGTTTGGATACAATATCTGTGATTTCTGCTACTGTATTGTTAGTCTCAACTCTCTGGAAAAGACTCAGTTTTAAACTATCTTTTCATAGAAATATTTACTGAAGAGTTAAATTGGACCCTTTATTCATCTTAACTACCGGCAGAATATCAGGCTCAAAAAATAAGATGCTAAAGTGGCAAATTGTACATACTCTTTACATACATGGCTGGGTTTCTTGGTGGTGCTGGAAGCTGGGGCTCGCAGCCCAGCACATGGGGACTTTGGCAGGGTGCAGGACTGTCTGCAGCCTTCCTGGAGAAGAGTGAACGATCCTCTTTCTGGCAGCATTTTTTGTCTGCTGTGGGACTTGATGCTTGTGAGAAGTGCTTGGAGGAGAAGAGATAAAGGATTATACTGGCCAGCTTGCCAGGCAGTACGGAAATGCATCTATTTTTACAGAATGTGGATGTAGCAAAATGTATTCCACTTATTTCTACTTCTGAATAAAACCCTCAAATCTGATCAATATTTTTGTACTTGGGTTGTTGGGATTTTTTTTGGGGTCAATGTGAGTTTCGTTTTTTTGGACCTCAGTTTAAATTCATCGCTTTGACTTGGTGGTTCTTACGGTTCTGTAATTCTTCACAAACCACAGTTTAGTCAATCTGTAGCTGAGCATTTTTGATCACTGGATAAGGCAGCAAAATAATACAAGTTCTTGTACCTAGGATTACTCATGTGGCTAGGTATCTGTGTAGATCCTTAAGTGTGGCAAACTTTGGCATTGTAACATAGTGGTTGTCACTGACTAGGGTAGATTTTTATTTGAGAATACAGTTTGCTCATTTTTAAACTAAAGATATGTATCTTTATTAAATAAAATGTAACAACAGCAAAAAGATTTGCCTGCAACTCACTGATTTATCTTCCTACCACCCAGCCAAAGGCTGTCATTAAGAGTTGCAGGTGATTCTCATGGTGACTTGATGTTGTGCTGCTCTAACTGGGGGTGATGCAGCCACTCAACCTGTGTGTGTTGTCAGTGCCAGATGCCTGATGGGTTACGGCAGCACATTTGAGTCCTTTCTGTTTGCTTCCTCTTCCTTAATGTTTCACATACAGAAATTCAATGTTTTTATCCACTGAATTATTTTAAATATGCTGGGGTTAAACATCCTATGTTTATGTGTTTTGGCCTTTCTCATGTTGTTTTTGTTCTGATGTAGGAAAGGAAAAAAAAAATCCTCCTGCTTTTTCACCTGAATCCTTATCACAATTTTAAATGGATTAGTTTTGAACTGTTCCAAATGGAAAGAATTCTTTCTGCTTTTGTGGAAGAGGCTGTGAATGAGTTGAGTGCTCAGATGAGCTCTGGTTTCAGGTGCTTAGCCAAGGAATGCCTTTGCTTCAGTTACTTGGTTTCACTGCAGAATTTCAGCAAGTCTGTTGCTTGAAGTACTTGAAGTTTCTGTAGTATTAGTTGTTAATAAAGGATGTCACCTGAAAACAATTGCTTGTATTTAATTAGGATGCACTTTTGAAATTCAGGTCAATTTTGAGAAAATACATATAAACTCTTAAGCTTGAAACCATTTTTGTTTAAAGTGGCTCAAAATTGAATATAAAATGCTATGGGGAGGCTTAGATGGGCTATTAAAATTTGAACTGTTGTACTTCTAACTCCTCTTTGCTCCCTCTGAAATCAGAGGACTTGAACTAAGTTCCTTTGGGAAAAAGAAATGCTTTGGGGCTTATACTCCTAACTTCACAAAGATTTATCTCCATTGCTCTATAAATACATAATCTTATTTTTCTTGTGATATGAACAACATATTGAACGTTCATAAAGCAGTCTCAGGTGGCTGGTTTAGAAGGAAAGTGTGATCACAGTGTTAATTTCTCAGATAGCATAAGTGGGCTGGTATTATGTATGTTACTACCCATGGTATCCAAATTAATTGTGCTGTTTTATTTCAGCCAAGGAATATTGCAGGACAGTATTTTCCTATGAAGGCTCAAATGATGAACTCAGCTTTAAGGAAGGCGAGATCATTCAAATAATCAGTAAGGTAAGAAGGTTTGGTCTGCTCTAACCATGTGTGTAATTTTTGTGGATTTTGTACAGGTAGGTAAGGTGTGAATTGTGCAAGCAGGAGAGTGTTGGATTAGATATTCCTGTAGATTGAATTGTATCATGTGACAGTCAGCTTTTTGCTTCTGCACTTGGTGGAGATGCAGATGACTTTAAAGATTTTTCCAGAGGGGGAGGTTATCTTGGAGTCCTCAAAGGCCAGTGGGGTCAGTGTGCACTCAGTACCAAATGCCTTTTCAGTGAGGAAATTGGAAAAGCTTTGCATATAGGTCTTTTTCCTTCAGAATTTTTTCTTTTTCTCTGGTGATATATTAGGCTGACCTAGAGGTGCTAGTTGTAAAGTACTGTTGTGTCAAAAGGTGAGAAATTAAGATCTGTATTTATTGATTTTGATCTAGGTATTATGAAAAAACCTGAGCAAATGTTTTCAGTAGGAGAATGAAGTCCAGGTGTTAGAGGTACTTGGTATTTCAGAATAACCATACAGAAGTTAATGATACTGTCTGGCTATTTAGAGAACCATGATTGTTTAGTTGAATGTTCTCATTTGTGTTGAATGCTGAAAGCACCTTTTTGATAGATCATTTTGTTGCAGAGTTGATTCTAAACAGGAAATTAACCTACCCATATCTAATTTCCCTGCAGTACTCTGCAGTCTTTTTTTGGTTTATATGCTGCTATATTAAGGAATAATGACATTCCTAAAAAAAGCGGAAAGTCTCCTCTTCTACTTTTGCAGAGTTGCAGAAGAAAACTAGCACTTATTTTTCTTTAGAAGTATTTTCGTTTTATGGAAACGATAGCCACTTTTTTCTTAACAAGAAAATTGATATTTATGAGCATCATCAACTGTAGTTTCAGTGGAAAAGAGTAGGTATGGAAGGCATTTTTTTAAACACAGCAGCCCTTGCCCCATCTTCATTAAATCTTTTTGCCTCTCCATCTTTTTAAACCAATTTTTTCAAAGCATGCACTGGTCCAAAGTGGAACCAAGAAGAGCTGTCCAGAGCAGAGCTCTCCCTTCAAAACCATCTTCTGAAGTCTGAGTATATTAGTGGAACTTCCAGGTGGCTGCCTCAGAGCAGGGTTTTGGTCTTGTCAAGTGTTAAGGTATTTTGCCTGAGAAGATGTGGATGCCCCATCCCTGGAAAGTGTTCAAGGCCAGGCTGGATGGGGCCTGGAGCAACCTGGTCTAGTGAGTGGCATCCCTGCCCATGGCAGGAGGTTTGAACTGCAGGATCTTTAAGGCCCCTTCTAACCCAAACTGTTCTGTCATTCTAGGATCTTTCTTTCAGCACCTAGACTTTGTGTAAAGCCCATCCTTCCTGGCCATTTCCTTTCTGTTTGGTCAGCAGCTGATAATTTTCCATGAGTTGCCTCTGGCTCTCTACCACACTTCAGCACTGGCTAAGTGGAGTTTAGTTTAGCAGTAGATGCCTTACCCCATTCATAACTGCATGCTGTTCAGAAATTGGACTCTAGGACTTAATAGAAAGGCTGACAGAGGGGAAAAATGAAAGAAAACTTATGGAAACTCTTACTTTGAGCACTAATCACCTAATCAGGTCTTTATCATGTTGATTCCTCCTTTAGTTTTGTATAGGGTGGGATTTTTTAAAGATACTTGATATTTTGTTTTTCCCCTACTCCTTCCCCTGTTCAGTGTTTCAGCTGAACGGAGTGCTGAATTATCCTCATGTACTGAACTTGGGATGACGTACTTGGTGCTGCTCATAGTGGCAAGCATCAGCTGTAATCCACTTGGACTTGCATGCAGGAGTGACATCTGCAGAGTTTTGGATCTGAGGCACAGAGGAAAGCTGTTATGCTGCTGAAGTTCCCCAATAACATCATACTTTTCTGTTACAAAGACTTTGATCAGTAACATCATGTAATGGATTTCTGTGCCACTGAATTAATTCTCCATTACCTTGTCTTCTTATGTTTTAATATGGTTAGTTTTTCCCTCAGTTGGAAAAAGATCCTTTTGCATCTTCACCCTTTTCAGACCAGTGGAGCTGATCCACCACATCAGAATCACTTTTATGTAATAGAATTGTGTGTCACTCCAATAACATTCGAAGTATTTACTGAATAACTTGCTGGTCAAGGAAGCTGAGAAAAACAAATGTGTGTTGGGTCATAACTGTGTTTGTGTACTTTCCTTCCCTTTGCAGATCTTATCCTTATACCCTTATCTTACATATGATGTAATATAATTTCATCCTGCTTTTTAGAAAACAAAAACTGACCAAACCTGATCTGTAGCTGTTTTCCATTCCTAAGGTGGCCAAAGTGTTCATCTTATAAACACAGTATTTCAGAGCAATGTTATGTGTAAAAGGAAAAAAAAACTTGTTCCTGTAACTTTATCTGTTCTGAGGGAGAGGTAAATATTGATTGAAATGACCTGTTGTTTATTTTAGGACACTGGAGAGCCAGGCTGGTGGAAAGGAGAACTCAATGGTAAAGAAGGAGTCTTCCCAGATAACTTTGCTGTTCAAATACAAGAGTCTGATAAAGATTTCCCTGTAAGTTCTTACATGTACCATTCAGTATCACGAAAAAGCATTGATGAAAATGCAAAGAGCACAGGAACTCACAGCATTTTATGCTGCTTAAAATATTACAGTTGTGGCAGTTTTACCTTTTTCTTGACTTAGCTATATCAAAGAAGAAAGATATAAAGGTTAATCTTTGTGCCTAAACTTGTTCTTAAATATTAACCTGAGGCATGCTTTTCCAGAGGAACTCTAATTTATGAGAATGATTAGGTCATACAGAAAAGGATATAGCGCTGATAATATGGTGTTATGTGTTACTGATTACTGAATTAAACCCTTACTGTTTTGAAAGGACATAAGCAGTTGGTATCTTCCTTCTGAAGTCCTTAAGTAACTTTAATTACAATAAGCTGAATGGGATTGACTGGGATTTTTCCATGTCAAGCCTTAGCAGTAGGTTACAGTGTGTGAAGGATAATATTCGGGTTCGATATAGAGATATTTTTTTCACCATCTTGTGTGCTGACTTGTAGAAATTCATGTTTTCATGTAGTAGTCATTGATCTTGTAATTCTGATTCTCATTTTACTTATTTTTGTTGGTGAGAGGAGTGTGATGATTTGGTTCTGTCAAGTTTGTGTAGCAAAAATGTTTCTGTTAATTCACAACATAAGTCATCTCCAGGTGGGATGGATTCAGCTTCAGATCAGGAGTTACTGATTTATCATTTCACCCAAGTTTTGCCTCACATACGGTGAAAATCTACCTACCTCAAGTCAGCACTTTCTTTTCAGATGGATTCCCAGCAAGGGTGGCATAGATGCTGTAACATAGAAGTGACTTGATTTAAGGAGTGGGTGCTGTCACTGTTTCACAGTGCAGAATTGCTCCCTCCAGAGAGGGCGAAAAAAAGTTATTCTTTTACCATAAGCAGCATTTCCTGTAGACAGACCTTGCTTTGATCTTTTATTCTGCTTTGTGTCCTGTGCCTCAGTGCAGGGACTCACCTTGCACTGAGCAGCTTTGAGGTTCAAGGCACCGGATGGTTGATTATTATAATTGGTGATTTGATATCAACTTAATAAAAGCACCGATCGGAATCATATAATGGCATGTTGATGCCAAACTCTCAGTGTAATTGGTTTTGATGGAGGTAGCAATGCTGCACAGCTGGTTAATGTAGTTGCTTTTGTGGGAAAGAAAGAAAATAGTCTTGTTACTTAAGTTCACTTGCTTTTGTGTCCTCTGAAACTAGAGAAAGAAATGGGATATGGGTTGCCCTGCTTGCTTAATTACATTTCACATGTCAGAATAAAATCTTGCTGCATTAAGAGAAGCTTGTTCAGTAGCAGTGGGGACACAGAAGTGAAATCCATCCATAGCAACTGTTGTAAAAATACCAACTCGCAGGCATTTTTTGAGGGGCTGTGTTAGATTGAGCCCATATGGTTTCAGCAGTTTTTGTTTGTATATAGACAGAGTGCTTTTGTAGGCTTTTGTGATCTTCTTTTAGTGAGTCTGGTCCTCAGTACAAGGCACCTCTTCTAGAGCAATTTCATGAATCAGATTGTGAGGATGAGTGGCTGAGATCTGTCCTGAGAGGTGCCGGTCCCGTTCCAACAGATTGAAATTCAGTTGTATCACTTCAAGGGAAATGAAAGTCATGAGTGACTCTGTTTCAAAACAGTCAGTTTCCATGTACAAACTGTTGTGTGGTGATACTTTGTAAATTTTTAATGGCTAGAGTTGTTTTACCCTCTTTCTCACTTAAATATGCAGTGATAAGGAAACTCAATATTTTTTCATTTAATTGCAGTGTTTATAAGACAAATGCTGCTAATTATTTTTTTCTTACACTTGTAATTTGTAAATCAATTGAAGCAATTACTCTGATAGTTAATTTAGAAATTTTTTTTTGTTTTAGTGAAAGAGATAATTTTTTGTTCAAAAAATTACCTGGTTACTCTTTTAAATTGGCATTGTACTAAGATTGACGTTTATATATTGAAATTAAAATGAGTGTGCTCAGAGCAGCTCTTTGGACTAGGAAAGATGGAATATTTGAGTATTAGTTCTTTGCCCCTCTGCTGCTTATGCACATTACTGGAACACTGATCCCATTTGAAGGAACCTGCACTTTGTGCCTGTTTTTGCAACTGGTTGTCTGGGAGATATCAGAGGAATTATTCCAGCTCTTTGTGCTTCCTGTCTGTGAATTGATTGCCTCCTTTGTGAAATACTTTAAAATCAGCTAATAAACAAGCTTGAAGTTACAGTATGCAAAACAAAACACAAATGAGGCTGTCTTGGATACAGAATATCTGTTTGCTTGTTTGTTTGACTCTTTTTTTTTGTTTTGCAGAAGCCAAAGAAACCTCCACCTCCAGTTAAAAGTCAAGGTATGTAGTATGTGTATGGTGGTATATGTCTGAGGAAATACTAAATTTCAGAAGAAGTGCATGACTTCAGATGAAAATTCAGAAGTGGCTTTGTATTTCCTAGTAATGCAGCCACCCTTAGTCACACTTTGAGGTTACTTTTCATGCTTTGTGTATTTTGGTGCTGCTGTATATTTTTCCAAATTATGATGGAGCCTACTTTGGAAACATTTTAATACAGGCTTGCCATTTTCTGGGCTCAAATAAGTGTTTATAAATAGTATTACACTCCTGGCAAAGGTGAAAATATAAACACAGCTTGGTGTATGTCTTATTTTTAGTTAGTGACCAAGATAATTAAAGCTCTTTGAGACATGTCTATGGTTTGCTTTTTCATTCAGCTCCAAGGCCTGAACTGGCAACTGGAGAAAAGAAATTCCCTTCTTTGAGGCCTGAAGAAAAAGGTGAGACCAGTTTTCTTCATAATGGATTTCAGACCATGCTCTTGTAAAGGAATTACAGTTTTTGGCTTGCCTGCTCTAGCAGTAGGCTCCCTGTTCAGGAGTCATCATACAGACTCTCTTCATGCCATCTACTGAAGCTGTTTGTGATATTAGAGAATTAGCTTTGGAGTGGTTAGAACAACAGCTACACTCTTTTGAAATTTTTATTTCTCATTTATTGTATTGCATTTTGAAAATTGGCTACCATACTGCACAATAACATAGTTAAATTAATGTAAGGGTAGTTCTGTGACAGTGACTGCACTTTGGAATAGCCATAGTTATTAGAAATGAAAAGGTTAGCTGCTGCTTCTGAACGTTTTGGCCAAAATCAGTCTCTGACCAAAAATATTTTGAAAGAACTGCACAGAACACTTACAACACTCCTTAGACACGTTACAGTTTCAGTGCTCAGAAACAGAGATTTATTTTCCTGTTAATTCTTGATGTAGTCCATGTTTTCAAGTTTCGCAGAATTTGGAGACATTTACTGCTCTATTCTTAAAATTTAAAGGGCACTTCCTTTTTCAGAAGAAAAGCTGCTTTTGTCACCCAAACACATTTATAAAAGGCTTCTTTCCATGTTCAAAAATCTTGCCAAGTCAAACTGGTTTGGGTGTGTTTAAAAGTGAGAAGCTTAAATGTGCTGGTTGGGCCTTGTAGAAGAAATTCTGATGTTACTGCAGCTTAACCCAGTTACAAACCCACACTGTTCTGTGAATGGTGAACTGACCAGCAGTTCTACCAGTGAGCCTGCTCCATGGTTTTCTTGGCTTCCTTGGGAGGTTTTTATAACCCCCATTTTAAACAAAGCACCTTCTCAGGTGTTGTATATGAAAAATATCTTTTAAAGTTAGCTCTGTTTGCTTTGTATGTGAGCAAACAAATTATTTTTATCTGTTGGAGCAGTATCTCCAGGTGTGAATTGAAGTCAGCAGCGTGATTCCATAAATTTTGTTCACTGGTCTCTTTTAAAATTCTTTTAAACTGAAGTAAGTTTAATTTTAGACTGGTTGTATTTGTACTGTGGTGTTAACTTTTGCATAGTTGAGCTCAACTGTTCATGCAGAAATACATGAAAAAAAATACCGAGAGACACCTTCTGAAATACTTAGGAATGTGGAAGCTTCGAAAAAATCACTTAACGTAGAGAACCATCCTTTACTGAGGTACAGGAAATGATGGAGGAAAAGTTTGTCCTGTTTTCAGTTTCAGGTCAAACCTCAAAAGTTACTTTTCTAGATAGCAGTTATGTTTTACTGGAAGATATCCCCATTTATCAGTGCAGTGGTAGTTGTGGAAGAATAACCATATTAATGCTAGTGATTAAACTCATCAAGTATGAAATTGTTCTGTAATTAGTTTTTGTTAAAAAGGTATTAATTGAGCAGCTCTAATCACAAGCTATCAAATTACGGGTGTTTTTTTTTAATGCCTGTTGGGAGACTAAAAAATCTGCCTTTAATTGTGATCAAAAATGAAAAGCAGTACTCCTGACAGTATTTCTGTATTTATAGTAAAGAATATTTAGTGGTGTCATGTAGAAATTTTTGTCCATTTGTAAATGTTTTCAGATTCGCATCTTTATTTCCATTACTAAACTGCTCATTTTTAAGCCAACCCTCTTTTTCATTGAAGAGGAAAATCCAAGAAAGAGGCATGTCATTTTGTCCAGTAGAAATGTCCAGTTTCTGTGGTCATGGTGAACCTTGACCTTTGGTATTAACTTTTTCCACTTAGCTGTAGATGGTTTTTATATTCAGATTTTGAGTGGGAGTAGTTGAAGGGAAAACTTGACAGATAAGAATTCAGGAATAAAATTCAATGGCAGCCCTGTTTATGAACTCACTTATTCTTAAAAGCAGAAGGGGTAATTCTCAGCTTATGTTCAGCGTGGCTTAAATAAAGTCAATTGATCTGCAGTTAATACTGACTGCTGTTGAGCATTAAAAGTGTAAATGTTGTGTACTGGGTGAGCGAGCAGGAGTGGCTGTCACTGCTGAGGGATGCTTTACACAGGGCAGCCAGCACCACCGTGTGGCAGATCCTTCCACTACGCCAGTGTCCTGGTTTTTTAACTCCATGCTAATAGAGGCTAGAAGGTGTTGCCAACCAGTTTAGATTTTTTGATCATATCTCCTGCTGATGTTCAAGTGTCCCAAAGCAGGAGGGCAGTTCCACCCTGGGCAGTGCTTTTGGCAGAAGTAGCACTAGGATCTGTTTGCTTCCAGAGACTCCTGTGAAAGAAAATTGTCCTTTTCCCTTGTTAGGGTTGGAGGGCTAACCCTCAGTGGCTGCAGGACTTGTCCAAAGGAAATCAGTCACAGACCTGGCAGCTCAGGCACTTAGCTGGCATGGAGCTGAGACAAATACCCACCCCTGCTCCCAAATCTATACCATATGCAAACATTTAACATTAGATCAATACTTGGTTAAAAGCAAAGTTACAGAAGGGGGGAGGATGGGGAGAATCAAAGCTGAAGGTCACTCTGCATCCCAGTTTACTGATTTACTGCCCTAAAAGGGCAGTAACTGTAAAGAACTGTAACCCCTTGCTGTAAGATAACAATTGTTTTTTAAAATCCTGAGTACTTTGTGCATGCCTGACTGAACTGTAGCATAGTTCTACAGGGAAAAGTAAGCGTGCTCTGGATATCCCACAGAGTAGGATTAGGGAACATGGGTTGAAAGGTATTCAACTCATGTTTGTGAAGCAGGTTGAATTTTTCAGTGTCTTAGGTGATGTGTCAGCTGCTCTGGACAGTATTCAGTTAGGTCATGCAGTCACTGAAAAATAAATTAAACTTTTTTTGTTTTGACTATCCATACTTAATTCCTGTTTATAGGAAGGTAGATTTTTATCTAAAAGAAATTCATCTAATTAGATAAATATTCATTTCCCCTTTTTTTATTTTTTCCCCATAGATAATTATGCTGCTTGTGTGCATGAAACAAGTCTGGTTACAATAAAATAAAAACAGCCCTATCTTTTTAAAGAGAGATGAGGTGAATTCATAGAAAAGATAAAGCAGTAGCAGTACAGAGGTTCTTGGTTCTTAGCTGTCACCTGTAGGAATGTGATCCATAATTTCTCACTATGGTTTCAAGTTAGTAGAGAGACATTTTGCTTATTTTAAGTTAATGTTTTTTAAGTTCAGTAAGTAGTTTGTGTGTTTTGATAAGGCATCACTCAAGACACTTGCATATCTGTTTTTCACTTTGATCTTCAAAGGTGGTGTTTCTGGCAACAGTTACTTTCTAATTGATTAGTGGTGAAAGAATTCGAGACAACATGGGGTTTTTAAAGTAGTAAATTATTTTCTCAGATGAAAAAGGAGCTTTGGATCAGAAGCCTTTGAAACCACAAGCTCCTCAAGTACCACCCAAGAAGCCTATTCCTCCAAGCAAGACTAACAGCTTACTGAGAGCAGGACTTCTGCACCCAAAGCGTCCGGATAAGCCTGGTTTGCCATCACCTGCACCCAAGTCAGTGTGACTTAAACTGTATACACTGAGTATATTTTATTTGGTTTGTTGTTTGATCTTCCTTCACAGCTGATGTGGGAAGAAATGTGTGTTTAAGAGTGAAAAGGATTCAAGGATAAAGTTTGCCCTACACCAATTAGCGTCTTGGTTTTCCAAGTCTTATCATTGTGGATTTAAACCTTTCAGATTCTTAGAGACATCGAGTCCATCACAGAGTCAGTATCACAGCATCACTGATCAGATGAAGTTGCACAGCTGGGGGCTGCTTTTTTAAGCCTGTCCCACAATGCAGAAGCTGTAGCTACAGTAGCAGGGTGGTGTAACAGAATCTGGAGACTTGGCCCTTGAGAATTATTATTGTGTTGAAAAGTACCCTGAAGATTTGAGCTGCCTCAGTGTTCAGTGTTACAGCACTTTGTATAGGACAAGATAGATGGGAAGGGAGAGTTGAGCACAGGTAAGTACCTGTGGTAAAGGCACTCAGCGTGGCTCGTGTTCTCTTTTTGGGGAAAGAACCACTACAGAAGCACATTCAGTCTCTTGAGCCTTCTCAGCTGGGTCATTGGACAAATAGGGACAAATACTTCTCTCAGATCCACTTTTTTTTTTTTTTCTTCTCCTGAATTTGAAACAATTATTTGTAGTGTTTCTCTGATATTAAATTTGCATCAATACAATCTTCCACACAGTTTTCCTTTCTTTCTCCATCAAAGTATTTGCTAGATCCTTACCCAGAACTGTAAACAAACTGCTGATGGGTAACTGTCCCCTTGGGATGTTCAGTTGGCTTGAAAGAACCTTTAGAAAGTAAGGTCATGGTGCACTTAGGCTCGTGCAAATAAAGGAGCAGACAGCTGCTACATCAAAGGGCTTGCACCTTAAATACCTTTTCAGTATAGAACTGTTACATTCACTTGTAAAGGTTTTTTTCGAAAGGTTTTTCGTTTTGGTTTTTTTCTTTCTTTTTTTTAAACTACAAGTGACATTCTCTTGTTTATAAAATAATTTCAATTTTAAAGGGAATATGCATCTGTAGTTAGAGGTCTGTAGCCTTTAGTCATTGAAACATTTAAATCTTAGAGGTATTTAAAAGTCTGAAAGTTTGAAATTGTTCTAGGAAGATAAGGTTGCTGTTTCTTTTTCTGCTGCAATAAAACTTTCAATTTTAGGCTTTGGGAGGGAAATTGATGACAGAGACCCATTTAAGGTGACAGCTGATCAGTTTATATATGGCATGTACAGGACAATCAGGTGGTCAGGCCCAGTCAGCAAGGGTTTGTGATGGTAAGAATTGTAAACAGAAATGTTATCTGATATTTTCTGTTTATTTCGGTGGGGACTTTATTTCTTTGTTTTGTTTTTTTTTTTTAACTTTTGTGTCTGTGAATGATGTGAGCAGATACGCAAAGAATGCATGGTAGAATGAAAGCCATATATGCAGCGTAGTTTATTCTGTACCCAGGAAGAAGTAACTTGTTCTTGACAGGTTTTTTTTCTGTACAGGAAGATTTTAAATTATTTCAAGAGATATTACTGAAGATGTGATTCAGCTTGCTTGTTTTCTGAAGTGTAATATTTGGACCGAAGTGCCAAAGTGTGCCCTGTAGTAAAAGTTTTGGATTGTTTTCACAAGTGGTTTGTACATGTTTGAGAGCTCTGCAGAATTGGCTTTTATAGGAATAGAATTGATCTCCAAAAGACTTGATTTTACCAAGGCTTTAGAAAATGATAAAATCTACTAAAATTTTTCAGTATACTCTAATTCTTGTAATGTTTCACTGTTAGACTATTTAATCTCTTGACTAGGTATATTTTGTAATTTTTTTTTTTTCTTACTACAGAACAAATGGAGAAGTTGTTTCTCTTCGACCGAAATCTGAAGTTGAGCCAGTAGCAAAACCAAAGTTAGACTCTGAACCATTACCACTTAGACCAAAATCAGTAGAGGTAGATTCACTTGTGGTAAAGAGCTCTAAAGAATCAGGTAAGAAAAGAATAAAATGTTCCTTCGTGTCTTTCTTTGGATTGCAGTGTTTTACAGGGTTGGAATAAGCTTTTAAGGTCATTTACTCAAAATACCACTGAGTGCAGTTTTGCCTGTTGAGTGGAAAGTGTAGTTTTTAGCACTGCCGTAGGTAGCTGAAGGTAAGAGTCGGGAAGGGATGAGTCAGCAGGGTATTTGGAGGTGGCTGATGAGCTCTGGGTTGTAACAGTGGACAGGAAGGGGGAAATCAGGTAATGGTTTGTTCTTCTAATTTGAATGCATGTTTTTTAGCTGCCACTTTTATCTTGAGTTTTTATGAAGTTGTTTTTCTTACTGACTGGTTCTGTTCTGCTCTTGCATTTCAGGTAACTTTTGCTTTTTTAGCTAACTCACGTACTTGTATAATGCTGTTACCTTCAGCCTTCTTAAGTTCAGAGCTGTTCTAGATTATAACTTCATCATACCTTAAATTTGGGACGGCATGGAGCATTGTACATTTGAATTTCATGCTTATGGCTTTGCTTAAGCTTGAGCCAAACCTGGCATCTCTTCCATTCTAGATCTATCCAGTGAAAACCTTAATATTGATTAAAGCACCATGTTTGATGATAAGACTCTGAGTTAGATTTTGTTGTTTATTGACAGTGCAACTGATGTGAGACTTCTGTGTGTCTCTTAGGCAGAGATCACCTGCTGTGGGCATATTTTTCTGAACTCTAAATTATGTTGTGATTAACCACAGTAGAAAAAGCTTTGGTGAATTGTATCTGCAGTATTTGTCTTGCATATCTCAAATGCAGCTTTTCATTTCAGAATGGGCTTTAGTAATTATAAATTTTAAAACAGTGTAACTTGATTCATTTATTTTTTTAAGCCAATTATTATATTCTGGTTTTAGAATAGTTGGCCCTAAAATGTAATAAATTAGTCTGGAAGATAAAAATAATGCATTAGAAAAACTGAAGTAGTTTATGAATAGAAAAGAGTACTCCTAATTTTTTTATTAAGCATTTTAAAATGTGCTTCTAAGCATAAATGCTTTGTATGACTAAAGCTTAATTCATGTATGTTTGTAATACAAGACTTATATTTTTCTGAGCCACAAAAAGCTGGACTTCAGCGGGTAATCATAGATTCTGGAAATACTGCAAATACTATCAGTGATACCCTAAAGGATAAGTTCTTTTTTTGCTTCCCAGAAAATTTATGCCTGTGTGGTGACATGCCTTGTTTTAAAGATTTTGAATTGGCAGTTCAACTGTTGCCTCTTATTGAGAGATGAGTTTGAGTGACGGTATGGAAGAAAGACTTTCGGACCAAAATAAGCTGAGAGGTGAAAGGGGAATGCAAACCTGGCCTTAAAATGTAAGCTTTGTCCTACTATTCAGATCAGAGTCTAGAAAAAAAATTCTTAACTGTGAGGGTGATGAGACACTGGCACAGGTTGCCCAAAGAAGTTGTGGATGCTCCATCCCTGGAAGTGTTCGAGGCCAGGTTGGACAAGGCTCTGAGCAAACCGGTCTAGTGGAAGGTGTCCCTGCCCATGGCAGGGAGTTGGAACAAGATGAGCTTTAAGGTCCCTTGCAACCCAAACCATTCTGTGATTCTATGATTGTTTCTGGAATTGTGTTAGATGCATTGCACAGCATCATTTAACCTCAGGAAGAAAAGATGGAATATCTTTTTTCTTTATGTGCAATTATCTTTAATAACCAGAGTGGTAACATAGTAGCTGTTATATTAGGTGTTCATATATATAAAAACCCTTAATTTTATACAGATTTTTAAAAAATAGTAATCTCTGAATTCTGTCTTGTTCTCACAAGTTTATACAGGCTTATGGAGAAATTAAAGTTTTTAATACCTAAATGGTGCAGTGGACAGAGGAACATAACAAGCTTGTGGGTGAGGACTGTTCAATGACCCTTGTCTGGCTCAGGCAATGCATGTGGGGATGCAGCACTGACAGGGTTAAGGAGCTGCTAATAAAGGAAAGTTTCAAAAATCCTCTATTGTGTCAAACTGACATTCCTTAAAACAATCTGCACAAGTCACTTTTAGTTTTATTACTCTTGTGAAAAGGGACTAGTCCAAATTCCTGCCAGTAAAATTTAATGAATCTCATGCTCTATGTATATATTCTGCTGCTAAAGACATGATACTCTGTGCAGCCAAGGCTATATACAGCTCAGAAGATGTTGAGTCCTTAGATAAAGTTTAAGACTGCTGAATCTTACCATAACCAGAATAGATACTAAAAGATGAGGGAAAATGTATGACTGGTGCTGGCAACTGCTTTGCCAAAGTCTTTATTTTTAGTTCCTCTCTCCATCTTTAGATTATGATCCTGAAGTGAATTAATTTTTAGAAAATCAACTTACTTTTAAGTATGGGTTCTGGTTTTTTTACAGCTTAGTTTGCAAACTTAGTGTGGTGTAGGTTGAGCCACTTTCAATTTAGCATAAGGAGAAGCTGTAAATATTCCGTAAGGAAAAAAACAACCTACTCCATACCAAAATTAGGCCCCCAGCCATCAGATAAGGACAAATGCTCAAAAACCTTTCAGAAAGACCAATCACCTTGAAATAGCTCCTCTTGAAGCGTTATTTGAAAAAAATGCATAAATGTTTCTCTGATGGATTAGAATTCAAGTACTGTAAAAGACTAAAGCTGTAATACTGGCATGCTGAACATGTAAAGCGATTCTGTTTCTTCTACAAATGTTTCTTTTTCCTGCTTTGTAAAATAATTTTTTTTGTTCAGAATCTTTTTCTAGACATTCCTCTCCTTGACTTTTCTTTCCAGATTTTGTTTCCTATCCTGTTTGCCATGTTTCCCTTCTTACGTGTCAGGAAATTACCCTACCCTTCTCCATTTTGGTAAGATAACAATCTCTAAGGAAATCCAAATGCTTTATGCCATACACATATCCTCTTCTTAACATCGTAAGCGTGATTTTCAGTTGCAGTTATTGGTAGTAAAATTTTGGGGTTTCTATTTAAAAATGCATTTTTTGTTTGTTTGAATGCCTGTTTTCCTTAGCTGTTAAAGAAGACATTAAATATACTTTTCAATGAGGAACTTGCGGGGATTAAAGCAAAGTAAGAGAAAACTTGCAGTTCAGCTATTGATAAGTCAAACCTAGTGTCTGTTTGTAGTGAAATGTGTTTAGCACTCTTGGTATATGTAGGTTGAAGGGTTTTATCATTCTGTGCACATGAATTATGCAGTTAGGAAGCCTTTAGGCACTGGATCCCCTAGTGTTGGCTAGATAGTATCATGAGTCTTGTAAACAGTAGTTTTGAAGGTTCTGTATTAGCCGCATTCTTAATTGTAGCAAATACCTTACTATTGCTTGACTGCTCAGTTAAGTATTTTAAAACTTATATCTGTGCCCTAAATTTTGATGGGTGAAATCTCAGCAAGATCAGGAATAGGAGAAAGGGCTGCCATTTTCTTACTCTGCAGGTTAATGAGAGTTCTTGTCTTCTAAAATACTGGATAAGTTTCACTTCTATCGTGGGTATTTAAACCCCAGCCACATGAGATGGTGGAACACCATCTTTAGACACCCCTTCAGCTTTGCTTCTTTTTGTGAAGGCTTTTTAAGGCAAACTGCTGTGAATACACTTAAAGTGTTCACAAGTCTTAACAAAACCTCTGACCAAATGATATCAAAGCTCCTAACAGCTCTGTGATGGATCCATGGTAAGCTTGCAGGACAGACATTTCTAGTAGTCCATCCTGTGTAACTGTTTAAGCTTAGCTCATCTTCCTAGAAAGAAAGGTGCTCTTGCTCAGCCTTAAAATCCTGTTTTGGCCCAGAGTATCCCCAGATGTGTGGTATTGCTCTTCTGGCACTATGATGGGATTTCCTTTAAGAGTTACTCACAGGCTCTGTAAGAATCTTAATTGATAATAATTTTATTGATTGAAATGAATGTAAACTGTGAATTTCAGTGGGTTTCATCAGTATATTGATTTAATGGTTTACTGTTTTAATTTTGTCTTAAGGTAACTAAAAATAAACCCCATGTGTCTGCAGAGAAACCAACCAACCCACCACTACCACAAAACTCACAAACCCAAATCCCCACCAACCTGTGTTTTAGTTTCTTCCCTATACCAGTGGAGAGGTAAAAATGAAAATGCAAGTGCAGTCACAATGCCTTCTGACTGTATTCTGCTGGTAATATTTTAATGCTGAGCAGTTCTCTGAGGTCTAACAATTTCCTTTAGAAGCTCCTAGTAACATGGAAGAAATCTTTGGCTTTGGTACCATCCCACAATCTATATTGAAGTAATTTACAGTTTAAGACTGTAGCAGTTTTCTTTGTCAAGCCTTGTGAAATATTGTGACTTTTTTTTTCAGAACATCACATTATTCTTGATAGGCTATTAATATTCTTATTATGCCTGATGTTTACTTTGTTTGTGGAGACAGGGCTGGCATTACAATCATGATAGCAACTCAATTTATAAATCTTACTTAAATTTCCTGCCAAATTATTTATCATTTCTGCAGAATGACAAAAGAAGGATTGTTTAAAGTCAGAAATTACTGAGATGGGGAAAAAGGCATAAGTGTTTGTCTTGTTAGCTATTTAATAATACCTAACTAGTGTAAATCCGAATTTACATTTTGGCAACCTGGTCTAGTGAAAGGTGTCCCTGCCCATGGCATGGGGGGGAATGAGATGATCTTTAAGGTCACTTCCAACCTAAACCCATCATTCTGTGCTGGGTTAGTACTCTGGGAATACTGATAATTGAATAAAGACCCATGCAGATATATGTCTTGGTCGCTGTTGCTTGTCTTGCATTAAATTAAATATTTTATTGGCACAGACTACAACAGAAATCCCTTCACATTTATTTCCCCTTCATCCTCTCTTCCATCAGCTGCTTGCCATTCATCACTCTTCTTTTTCTTCCTTCTTTATTTTTCTTCCCTGCTTTTTTAATTGCAGATATGATTGCATGTTTGCAAAAAACTGTCTTGACATTCTCTTTAGTAGAAATAAAAAGCAGCAAAACTGATTGGTAACAGGTAGTGTTATAAATGCTTTCCTTCCAACAAGGGAATGGGTGATGAAGTAGATCTGATCAGGGCTGTCCAGACGAGGTGAATGTGTTAAGGACTTCAAGGATATTAATGCAGAGAAGACATTAAAATCAAATAAAACATTCAGTGGGAAAACTTACTATCTACAGGTATAAATTAGCTTTGGCAGTGTGTGAGTAAAACTTACATTAATTGGATGATTTTAAGTCATCCAGACACTGAAGGGGTATGAATGATCTGGCTCGGTCTTTGTATGGTTTTTTCCTTATCTGACCTCTTGCTGTAGATTCAAAATGAATGAGAACATAGGGAAGGAATTATTATAGCTTCTGCTCACTAAATCATAATGTCATGTAAGAATCAAACCCAAAACCTTAAATGTTACTTTTAATGCATATAGTAAATGTTGTGTGGCATTTCAGAGTCTATAAAATAAGTGATGAATTTGGGTTGTAAATGATAAATAATAACTGTAATCTTATGTCAATGCTTAAATAAAAACCACAACTAAATCTCACTACCCATCTGTTGCCAGGTAAGTATATTTATTTTTGTGGTGAAATGGTTGAAAAGTCCAGTAGTTAAGTAGGTGAAGTACTTAGGTTATTAGATTAATTATGTTCAGTTCTTTCTATTAATATCTTTGTTCCTAAAGTTGCCTCTTCCCAGAGGACATAAAGCATTTCTGCTCATCTGAGAGTTCACCTAGAGCTGTGGGCATAAAGGGACTAATGAACCAAGAGATCTGTAGGATTTAATGAAGTATGAGAATGGAGTTTTGAAGTGTTTTATTACAGACTTCATGCAGTTGTGGATTATCTTTAGATACTGCATATGAAAAAACTCCTCTGCACAGAAATCTGTGCAGTTAATGTCATTAACTTACTTTCATCAATTTGTGGAGTATACAGAGTGTACTTTATGATGTTACTTTTATTCTTGTCTTAGTCACTAAACTTGCATTTTCATGCCTTTCATGCAAGTTTAGTGACAAGCAAATAACGCTCTCAAGTAGTTGAATATGTCAGCTCTTCAAGGGAGTCATAAATACATTTTCCTGCAGTTACTTGTTAGGTCTGTTTTAGGCTGCCACTTCTGTTCATAACTTGAATTTAAATCCTACTTGAATTAACTCTTAATTTTTTTCAAGGGGGGAAAATACAGTTTCCCAGATATGTCAATCATGTAGTTGTTTCATGTGGCTCACATGAAAATCTTTGAAATAATAAGAATTCTGATTTTTGTTGTTGTTTGTCCTTAACATAGCAAAACCTTCTGGTCTTGATGGTGGTCTTTGTTTTCATCTTTCCCTAGATCTGTTAAGCTTTGATGATGTAATAGCTACCTCAGATAATCTGTCACACCCGACTGCGAACCGGCCCAAGATGCCTGGCAGGAGGCTGCCCTCCCGATTCAATAGCAGTCCTGTGAGTATACTGGGGGTGTGTTTCTACTGGTGAGCTGCTAACAAACTTCCCAGGAAACAGCACCACACTGGGAAATAGTCCTGTGTACCGTTGGCCTGAGAGCAAAATGCCACAGAGGTGGTGCAGAGTCCTTGAAATCAGTTTTTGTCACTGGATGTTGTACAGTTCAGTCATGCCACTTACCATTTACAGTTACTGCCCATTTGTGTTTATGGAAGCACCTACAGGCTCCCAGAAGCATCAAAGACTTAAATATTGCAGATGTGCTTGAAAATCCTGCCCAAGATTCCTATGTTTAAGTTTAGCTGAATGTGGGGAGGGGAAGTTCTGAATGGCAGGGACAGAGAAGTCTGCAATTTAAGTTTCATTACTTTTTTTGGCCTTTACTATGGCATATTTAGAAACGTGACAGTTCTTTTTTTTTTAATTATTATTATTTAATTTACTTTTATTTTCTTTTAATTCTGAAAACATTTTAATTTTTTATGACTGGTTTACTAGGCAAGTCAAAATGAGAATCCAGAAAATAATTTGAAGGTGCAGAAAGAAGAAGAAAGTGCCAAACCAAAGCCAGTTGAAACAAAAAAGGTATGATGATACCAAGGAGATAGAGGAGTACCAGGCAGCTTGGTGTTCTGTTCATCTTGCTTGCATTTCCAGTATAGATTGATGCAATCCTCTAAATGCCAGTGTTTGTATTTAAGTGCAAGGGAGCTGTGTCATTTAGTGTAAGTTTATGCTAAGAAATTTAGTGTGAAGTTCATTTCTACTTTAGCAGAAGTGTATCAGTTCTGATGAGAGCTACTGTATCAGGTCACATGAAAGGAGGTGGTATTTCCCAAATAACTTCCATGTCTGCTCAGCATTTAGTCTCCGGACAGACAAAACAACTGAGCCGATGAGCAAAGTGCACAAAAGTTTATTTGTAATGATCCAATGGGCTCCATCAAAACACATTTTTAAGTGTGGAGAACTGCAGTGTGAGTGCTTTTTTAGTGACCACAGGAACCTCGGGGAAATCCTTAATTAAGAGCTGTATAAAATAACTCTAATATACTACAGTAGAACATTTGAACTGGGCAATGGTTTTTGCCTTTTAGGTAGAAAATTAAGGAAACTTGTGCATGTTTAGCTCCCATCCTAGTACAACCTGTGTGCTGTAAGTGGTCAGTTCACAATGATGTCATTTCTTAGATTTCTACTGATCTACTTTTTCAGCCATCTCCATTCAGCCCAATTACACCTTCATCTCAGAGACCAAGTTCTGTCATACTCGACTTTTTACCTGGAGACATCCAACTTAAAGGAGAAACAGATGATGAAAAAATTTCTGTGGAAGAGCTCAGGACTCAGATTAATGATCTGATGAGTTTAATAGACGCACTGAGGAAAGAACATGGGTAAATATCTTCTTTCTCAATCTGTAAAGGGATAGATAGACATCTTAAGCTCTTTAATACCAGACTTAAAAGTAAGAAAACTATTTTATGATAATAATACATTAATATTAATTTAGAACTTTCCTTTCAAAGTTGATCCATCTCAATGTCCTAAATACATAGAAATTTGATGTCACAATATTTTTGGAATTTGTACAATTTTTTCCCTCCTACTTTGCACTCCGGCATTCACTACAGCTTTTTGGAAGTATTTCTCAAACAAGTTGTGCTTTCATTTTAAGGAAAAGTAGGTAGTTTTTTGTGGTACATGAGTACCTGTGCTGCCCTTGTGTAACACTGTGCACAAGTACTTGCAGTATTGACATGACTGGTGGTAGAGAAAGATATTACTGAGCTTTTCAAACTGGTGATCATGGTGACCCCACTGTGTGTGTGGGTAGGGTTGTGATTGGAGAATAATGGAGAAAAAAATGTAACTCGTGTTTGAGTAAATGTAATAAAGATCAATCTGCAGAAAATTCACCTTTTCTGGTTTTAGTGTCATGGCACAGATACTCATTTTGGCAGTATTTAAATAATGGCTGGTGTTAATTAAACTGACTTTTAGACTGAGCTCTTGAGAAGTTATTAAGCATCAGGATCAGTTGGTCTCCAAAGCAAACTAGGAAATTATGAGTTCTGAAGATTAATGAACTAATTCTTCATCAACTTTCTTGCTTGAACATAATAATGAAATACAACATGTTTTAGGAACTTTCTTTTCTAAGTAATTTGTCATCTGTATAGAAGTTGCCAGGTTATTTTAGCTTAAATTCAACTTTCCAGGTTAAATAGCAGTACAAACTTTCAAGTAGCCTACTTAAAATTGTGATTAAACATTAGGAGTAGGTGCACAGTGATAGGTAAGAAGTACTGGGAGTTGGTGGAAGATTCTGGTTCAACAGATCTGAGTAACAGTTCACTAGTGGGCATGTACCTTGTTATGTGAATTCTGCTTGTAAAATTTAAAAAAGGCCTGCATCCTCAGTAATTGTGAAGATTATTTTTCCCTCCCTTTAACTTGTATTTCTGGTATCTTTACCATTAGGAGAGAACTGGAAAAACTAAAGAAGGATTTGGAAGAAGAGAAGCTGTTGCGAGGCAATCTGGAGGTAATGTTACCAGTTGGGGAAGTTCAGAAGTGTGTAGGCATTGTTTTGGAATTTGATGTCACAGGAAGTTTTAACAAACCTGTTCAGTCTTTTCTGTGTTGCTCTGTTAGTGTGGGGTAGAACGAACGCCTCACAAGGCAGCTGGATGTATATAGAAGATCCAACTTTAGCTTTCATTATCTGGAATATTATTTGTAACAATACGTGTGGGTGGTTGAGGTATGAGTTAAGTTTAACGTTTCTAGAAATATGTCCAACTGGGCATGTTCCAAGAGAGACAGATAATACTTTGCTCTTTTAAGATTAAAAGACAAATTTACTTTAGGTAATCAAAAGAAAAACAGGGCAGAAGTAAACTTATCTAATTTTTTGTGAACTCTTTAGATATTAAATGTGGATAATTTGCCAAAAGAGCAGAATGCGTCTGAAAAATGTCCTTATGAGTGAACACCACTCCCCAGTTAATTGGTGAAGAACACTACCTGCGTTGCAGTATGATGCCATTAAGTAATTAATAGGATGAGCTCATTGAAGGAAATTATTTCTGTCTGGTACGAAAGGGCATTGTATTTGTGAAGTAGTGCATCCTACTGGCTACAGTGATAATTTTGATGCTTGAGAACAACTTCTGATGAGTCCAGTTTTTAATGTGTCTCTAAAGCAGTCAATGAAATTGCCTTAAATATGCACTGGGGATGAAGAAGAGGTAACTTTGAAGAAATACAAATTAATCATGGCACAGTGCTTGGTATGAAGGCTGTTTTAAGGACTTACTCTGAGGTGATGATGCAGTGTCACATGGGGGCATGTCAAGTGTTTCCATAACCCAGCTTTGCTTTATTTAGAGTGAGTTTATCCAACAATATGTACCAGAACTGTAGGCAAATCATTAATGACTTTAAGTTCCTGTTTGTTTAGCAACATGATAGTATAAAACCAGCTGTGAACATTGATCCATCAAACGCAGCAATGTTACAATATTATTTACTTCAGTGTATTTGAAAAACTTTGGTCAAAGCTCTGATCACTTTCCTTTGTTGCTGCTTAAATACTGACTTTCTTTTCAAAATGTCCATTTTTCAGCTTGAAATAGAAAAATTGAAGAAAGCAGTGATGTCTACATGAGAGCTATGGACTCAGTGTTTTTAACTCGCCAGGAATTCAAAGCTGAACACAAGGAGAACTGACTCTTTATTTCATAATAATGGATGCTGGTGTTCTACAGTCTTAAAGAAAAAAATATAGTAAAAAAAGGAA
Source organism: Scytalopus superciliaris (assembly GCA_013400415.1). NCBI lineage: Eukaryota > Metazoa > Chordata > Aves > Passeriformes > Rhinocryptidae > Scytalopus > Scytalopus superciliaris. The sequence goes on from VXBX01007488.1 coordinate 46,825, forward strand.
TATAGTCTTATATTCAGAGAAATAAGAAAACAAAAAAGAATAATGGTGTAATTTTTTTGCCAATATAAAAGAGGCCTTATTTCTTACTGTGCTGGAATTGCAGACCTTATTTTTTTTGGTTTGCTGGAAAATACTACTGAATCTGTATAGAAAGGAGAGGGAATTCTTAATAGATTTTTATGGAATACCTGTAGCTTAATTTTTAAAGAGATCTATACTATAAATAGGGTGATCTATCTTTACAACTAATCTGTAAAATAGTCTATGGGGAGGGGTGGAATAACTGTATTGTAATTGTAGTCACTACTTTTCCCCTACATGCAAAAGGGAATATATGATATTTGTATAATTTTGGCAGTCTCACACAGGGTTATGCTGTTGTGCCTGTCTGCAGTGAGAATATTAATCCTATGCTGTTTGTAAGTTGAGTAATGAGATAGGAAGTTGTTAGTGCAATGAAGCAGGTGAAACTCCTATGCATTGTAGTGAGAAGGAATGATCTAGTCCGAGCAGTTCAGCAGAACGGTTTGTCACTTGCACTATGGGATTGAAAAAGGGATTTAGGATTGAACCATGAAATTATGAAAAAAATCAACTTTTAAAACTACAAAATGCAAGAACTACAGAAACAAGGCTCGAGTCCAGACTTAACCTGTTGTGCCTAAAATGCTACAGGAAGCAGCATGGAAGAGCAAATCTTAATTCACATCAGTGCACCTGTGTATCTAAACTGAAGTCGCCAGTCTTTGTAATGGTTCAATATGCATCTCAATCTGTTTTTACAATAGTCAGGTTTTGTTTATAATATGTCTCCAAATAAATCCCTTTGAAACTTTGATACTCTCAAAAGGTCTCAATATTTATATATTTATGCCATGACCTTTCTCAGTATACTGTGTACCTCTAAATTTAATTACAACTTTGTATTTTAATGAGTGATTGGAACAATTGCTTTAACATCATTGTGCTGGTGTCCAAGGCAGTGTCTTTATTTTATGGAAAATGGTTGAGATCTCGTGGATTACCATTATCTTTAACCCCTGAGCTCAACACTTGCAGCAGAATAATATAATATGCAAAATGATGGGAGACAATGGTATTTATTGCTGTGCTCATTTGATTAAAGAATTAAAAACCATACAGCTTTAGAAAGCCAGTCAAATGCATTAGTTCTGTTAGTAATCAGCTCATCTCCTTTTGGTCTGCTGTAATTTAAATGACAAAAAAAAGCCACACAGTTTGGCAGCTTTACCAATAAAAGAAGTAATTAAGCTTCTATTCATGGGAGTAGTCATAAATATAGTAATTATTTAGTATGTCACTTGCTCAAGTGACATGGAAGTGTTACTTCTCAAAAGTGTACTTTTTCCACAGTTGATGCATCATAAAATACTAAATGTCAGAAAGCCAATTGGAGGGTGTTTGTTGATTGCTGATTCAAATAGTTCTTGAAATTTGATTAATATACTATGCAGGTATTGAGTAATATTTGCTAGTCAGATTGCTAATAAGCTGATTCAATATTAATGCTTTTAACTTTGAATTGCCTAAATGCATCACAAATGGAGGGTTGAGCCAAGTGTTTAGATGGAAGAACTGTGTGCAGCAGTAATGCTTCTTGTCAGACACTAAACCTTTGCTTAGAATTCATTCCTGTAAAGCAGGTGATGAAAAGCAAGGATTGAGCCTGATGGAATACCCAGCTTTGTTATACAAGCTCTTTGCTGTGATTGGAGCATGAAACAAATGTTGGGATGGATTGCTCTGCAGAAACTGTGCCTGTGTGTGAGCTTGTAGAGGTGGAACAGAGCAAGACAATCAGTTAAAGCCACAAATGGAAGGTGTTTGTTATTTAATGGCCTTTGTTCGCTATAGCAATAAATGATCCAAGTGCAATGACTTGATTTAATAAGCCCTTCTTTAAAAGTCGCTGCTATGAGTATTTTTAGCCATAAGGAAGTTGCCCTGATATGTGTCTGTCCTGTCTTCATCTAGTGTTATATACTGGAGTGGAGGGGGAGGGGGTAATGGTTTTGAAGACATTCCACAGTACAAGTTCCTAAGAGCTATGTGCTTCACTGACTTTATACCAGTGCTGTAAAATGATGCATGCTATCCAAACTCAGCAAATAAAATCACTACGAAAACCTGTTCACATGTCTGCTCCATTCTGTTCGGGGATGATTTTGTATGCCATTCAATTCTTTGCAGGAGGAGTTTGGGGGATGGGAGCAAAGTATTTATATAAGTCCCCCTTTGAGGCTTTCAGATTTTCATTTGCTCACTGGGATGCTGTGGTTCCTGACTGTCGGGATTGCTTAGGATCCAAACACTGGGGAAGCTTACTGGTTGTTCTGCAAATGTAACTGGGAATTTTTTAACTTCTCAGGATCTCTTCTTTCCTCTTTGTTTTTGCCTGTTGGTTCATATTGAAGTAACCTTACTGTGTATCTTCAGAACCTCCTTTTAAGATCCCGGTTCCCACTCAGTAACATGGATAAATGCTTCTTTGAATCACTTAAGTGTATAGTGAAGAACTGAAGACTGGTGGTATGGGATGTTTATTAGGGATATGGATGAGGGAAAAGGTAAATGAAGAACAGAACAATAAAGGGTATTTTTAAACTCTTAAAATTTTTGTTCAATCCTAACAAGATTCTCTAAAAAGCCTTTGTTTGCATAGTTAAACAAGCAAACAACCAAAATTACAGATCTACTTGTTTTTTCCACAAAGGTGACTTTTTTCATTAATGTTGCTTCATGGTAGTGAAGTTTCTGATGGAAACCTGAGATGTATTGTGAGGTTTTACTTTGAGTTGTGTAGCAAAGTCATACATTTTCAGAAGTCTGTGAACTGTTTCCAAAGGGGATGGTAAAAACAGGTTTTCACAGGCTGCTGTTACAGTTATCTGAGATGGTCCTGATCTCTCAGAAAGCAGAGAGCACAGCATTGAAGCAGCTGATCATAGATCTTGTGTAATTGGATTTTGCAAGAGCTGAGAAGACAAACCACTCCCTTTGGGTGGCTGGGCACACACCTCCCAGCCTGAGGAATGCAAACAACCCTGACCAGCTTGTAGACCATGAGCCTGATGCTGCTGGTGCAGGGTTTGGAGTGCCCTCTTTGCTGGAAGTCATGGTTTTAGTATCTTTCCAAGCCCCCTGGGTGCACAGATTCTTGGCTCTTCTTTCTGGAAGAAGCATATATATGTGTGTGTGTGTGTGTGTCTGAGTGTTGCAGGATGCAGGTCTCTGTGTCCTGCAGAGGACTATTGCTGAGTTTGAGGTGGTGTTTGACAATCAAGGGACAATCAATTCTGCCATCATAATAAAGGTTCAGGGAGTGTGTAGAAGCACAGCTCCAGGTGAATGAGCAAGAAGCCTTTTAAAACAGATGTCTATATCTTCATGTGATCTGTATTTTGGTCTTTCTTACTTAGAGGGTCTTTTTTTAATTCATCTCTATGTGGTATTGTATCAGGTACAAGTAATTTAACCTTCTCAGGTGGGTTGTGCTGATTTTGTCTGATTGTGCTTGGCTAAATTCCTACTTGATGCTGATGTGAAATGTGAGGCTGGATGTATGAGAACAGTAAATGAGACCTACCTTTAAGATAGAATTGGAGACATACCTGTGTCTGAGGAGTGATTGGTGTTGTGGTAGCAGACAAAATAAGTGTATCTCAGGAAACCCTGTAAACATACTGCAAGACAGTGGAAGAAGTTAGTGACAAAAGCTCTTTCAAGGCAGCCCTATTAGAAAGAGCTTTGGGAATTGGTCGTCTCTTATGATAAAATACTTGCTGTGTGTTACTGGATACTGGGAATCTGGCTGGTGAGGTGATATTTAGGAGAGCCAACAGTGGCACAGGTTCAGCAGACAACTGTCACCACTGACACTGGGGTAGCCCTAAAGAAAAGGTTATTACTTACTGAGGTTTTTAGCTGTGTTCCTGTCAGTAGTGCAATCTTGGATTTATAAAGGGTGATGTGTTAACTTGGTAAGATTCTGGTTTGGGGTCTTCAGAAGATCTCTTGCCCAGAGAAGTTGTGGCTTCTCCATCCCTGGAAGTGTTCAAGGCCAGGTTGGATGCGGCTTTGAGCAACCTGGGATAGTGGAATGTGTCCCTGCCCATGGCATGGGGGTTGGAACTGGGTGATCTTTAAGGTCCCTTCCAACCCAAACCATTCTGTGACTGTGAAATACAGAAGAGCAGAAGCTGCCTCCTCCACCAGGAGGAACGGTACCAACCACATGGGTGTGATTCATCGGTGTGGACTCCTGGCAAAGGTGGCAATCTGGCAGTTTTGTGGGTGTGTTTGTAACTTGTTTTGTCATTTTGCAGTGCAATACCCTCATTGTCATCTGCAGATTCCTCAGCGTTAATCCAGTCAGGCAAGAAAAGAAGCAGCTGATGCCTAAGGTTATTTCTTCATGGGAAAACTCCAAATGAATCAGAGCACGCAAGGGAGCACTGGGTAAGGCTGTAAGAGTGAGACTGGGGCACGATGGCAGCAGATGAATGGTTAGGCACTCACCTCTGATACCTTGAGGATCTCTGGCTGGGTTAATTTTGCTTAAAGTAAAACCCAGACTTCTGAAAACGGTGAGTACCATCACAAAACTTGAATTTTCCAGAACTGCTTGGGAATTATCAGTGGTCTGTGAAATTGGTTCATTTGTAATCTAAAATGCATTTAATTGCTATGGCTGTATTTACTTTGCACTTTCTTCCTCTGCTTTATATTCTCTCTGCCTCTGTGGAAATAATTACTTCTGATTTTTTTTTTCTTGAAGTCTTGTAATTGGTCTCTAATCACAGTGTCACGACTTTAAAGAAAATCTGGAGTTTTCTTATGGCTGAAGTTACTATAAATAGAGCTCTCCTCTCAGAACTTGGCTTTACTTAAATTCACATTTCCCGAGTGTGATTCCTTTAAAAATACAACTAATACCATTCTGTGAGAATTAAAAGCTTTACTTTCTATCTTCGGATGACCATGGTGAACACTCTAAAGTCTCCTGCTGCAGGCTCAACTTGCATGGTAGCAATGGCAAGTAATCATAGCTATTCAAGCCCTAAAACTAATAGATGAGGTTCTGTAACAATGAATTTAATATTTTTAATAAATGTTAAATACACACAGTACGAGTTTGTATTCTTTGGGAAAATATATTTGTCCAGCTAATTCTGGCAAGGTCAGTATAAATCTTAGTTTTGTGTGTTTACAATTTTCCCTGTAAACATAACTATAATTTGTCATCTGGAATAGAGGAGAGGGGAGAGATGTGACTCCAAGTGATGGAGAAGCCTTTGGCCAGAGACTTTGGGTCCAGCAGTGTGGGAATGTCGCTCCCACAGTTGTCACTGCTTGGACAGAGTATTTTGGTAGCTGTGCCCACGTGGGGCCAGACTGCTGCACTGTGCATCCTGCCAGAAGTTAAAAGCAAGACCATGCTCAGGGTAGAGGAAAGGAAAATAGTTCTGTAGGAATTTACAAAACACTTCAATTTTAAACCAACAGGAGTCACAGAGTAAGGGATCTGAATTTAAGGCTATGATGCGTTAACCAGCATAGGGTTTACTTTTTAAATATGTAATCAGTTTGCCTTTTTAAAATGTTTTAAGATTTTCTTTGCTCACTTTTAATCACTGTCCATCCACTCACTCCTTGCTCTTTCTGTTGGCTTTGTAATGAGCTGGAGAGGGAGGACCAGCAGCTGGTGATAGTCTCCTGAGCTGTGTGGGAGATACCTCCGGGTGTGGAAGTGTCCTCTAACTAAAAGTCCTTTTCATGTGAGAGGGTATTGACAACTCAGATGCCCATGTACCTGTGTCCTGATGGAGAAGAATCCTCTGGAAGAGAGGATTAACACATTTGCAGCTGCTTAAAAAGGCAGGCATTAGTGGCAGTAGATAGTTTATGATTAGAGATAAGTTAACCTCTGTCTGAAGTGCTGTAACTGGATAGTTTGGAGGAAGAGGACTAGCTGTATATGCTTTCATGTGGTCCTGTGTCACTATATCCCTGTTTTTTCCTAAAGTGGCAGTGACTTGCTGCTGTATCACTTGTTTTGCTCCAAGTTTCTATTGCTGCACAGTAGTTTCCTTGGCAGGTTCTGGCAGTGGTGAGACTGGGAGGTTTCCATGATGAGTCAAGCAATGCAGCTGAGCGAGATCAGTGTTTTGCTCAGTATCTCCGTGAGCCTGAGATACCTGGAGGTGTCCCAGATTTCTGCCTCAGTCAGAGGTAACAGCCCTAGGTGGAGCTCCATCGATGATTAAATACAGAATGAATGTGAATTAATTAATAGTGAAACATGATGAGCTCAAGGATTCCTAGCTGTGGAATGGAATTAGGGCTGTGAGCATGCAATCAACATTTAATGACCGCAGAAATCAGAAGAGAATTCAATACAACCTTTTGCCTCAGACCTGTAGGTGTTTCCCAGCCACCTCCTGCTCTTTGGCAATATTTATCCAAGTATTTTGGTTTGCTTTACCTTATCCATTAGATTTCCTGAGAAGAGCTAATGGCTGCTAGCTTTTAACCCAGAAAATGCTTTTCCAATTAACAGTTGAATTCAAGAGTCTGTCACAAGGCTCTCCTTTAGACCTAGCTTAGAAATTCAGTGCATCCATTGAACTCTTACATTTATGATCATTTCACAATTAACCCACAGATTTAAAAGCATAGTGAGGTGTACAAACGTCACAGATGAAAGGGACAGCCAGCTGAGTGCCTGGGCCTTTGATGCTGTCAGATGGTGAGGTCTTGGGGTCTCCTGGATGGGAAAACACATCCCTGCTCCATCAGTGCAGGACCCTTCTGATTCTGAGCTGATCAGTGCATATCAGGAGGAAAACTGAGTGGCTCCTGTCATGTTGCCATCTCCTGAAATCCAGTCATCATTCTGCTTTGCAGCTGAGCATTTGTTCTGTGCTTTGATGTTTTAGCTCACTGGTTTTAGGTTTTTTTATTTTTTAGTAAATGACCAGTGACAGAAGATCAGTGTCTCAATTCTTTTGAATGCAGAGCAGCTGTTGCTTTTGCCTTGGACATGTAAAGCATGTAATAATCAGGTTTGATCTAACACATTGTTTTTCCTTCATTCTTTTTACTGGCTTATGTTCCTCCCAAAAAAATATGCCTGTAGCAAGTTTCATCCTAGGATGTTTAGCTTTTACCAAGGACCATGGGAAACTTCATGGAGGAAATATAGGTCTGAATCTTCCTGCAGAGGAAATAACTCTTTACTTCAGTCTGGTCCTTGTTTATTAGATTTTGATATCTGAGCCCTGAGTGCCCAAGTTTCCTACCTCACATGACAGATCTCCTCAGGAACTGCCCAAGGAGACCAGCAGCATTGAACCCAGTGGAGGCAACTTGAAGTGTTAAATCACTTCAAAAGGGACCCACTGGCTGAACTGCTTTAATAAGCTCTCCAGCTTCCAGTTTACAGTAAATTATTAATGCAGTAACTTTCAGTGTTGGACAGATTTTACCTTTTTTTTTTTTTAAAGAAAGGTTTCACAAATCACTTGCAGTAAAGGTAATAAATTATGAATGCCCAAAAATCACCTTGCAAGCCCAGTAAGGACAGTCTTTGGCATTGGTTTTGCCGCTTTCTTGCTCATAATTGTACTGTGTTCAAAAAGTGGAGAGTCTAAACTTCTTTAACATTTTTTCTTCCAGGAGAAGAGCAACAAATGCACAAGAATGGATGTGAGGGTAGTCCACTGCCTGCTCCTTTGGGCTGTGCATCTCTTCCTGGCCACACCACACACTGCTCAGAGGGTGAGTACCACTAGAACAGGTTGTTGAAATCCCCATCCCACCTGATCTTGAACACTTCCAGGGATGGGGCAGCCACAGCTTCACTGGGCAACCTGTTCCAGTGCCTCACCACTCTCACAGTAAAGAATTTCTTCCAGATACCTAATCCAAACTTGTCCTCTGTTAGTTTAATGCCATTCCTCCTTTATCATTCCATGCTCTTATGAAAAGTGCCTCTCCCGCCTTCTCATAGGTCCCTTTAGTTACTGGAAGGTTTGGCTGGTTGTAGATGATGGCCCAGACGACCAAGTAGTGGTGGAAGTTGTTCTGGATTGTGTCAGGCTGTACAGCACAGAGTTCCAGCAGGTGTTCCTGCCTGCAGGAGCTCTACAGACACCTTAAGGTTGCTTCCCAGTCAGGAGAGGAACAAAGCAGTTACTGGTATTTGTACAACTGTAGCAATATCTTATGGCAAAAGGCATATAGATCACATCAGCAAGTCACATATTCTGATCAACATGAGAAATACTGGGGCTTAACAGAGGCTTTTTGCCTGAGAAACAACAGCTGGAGTTGTGTGATCCTGTGCACAAGCTCAGTGTGCCATTTCAGCAGAAGGATCCGACTGAAGGTTTCATCTACAGAGAAAACTAAGTGGAGAGTTCTGAATTGGTCTGTATGAGCAAGGGGCCATGAGCTCTGCATTCTGGACCTCAAAGGACTATTTTCCCCTTGAAATCCTTTCTGGTTTGTGCCAAGGACTCATCTTTTAAGTTATTTATTTAAATATTCAATGTACATTCCACTTCTTATTTTTCAGGTTCTCGGTAGGGAATCAAAGACTGGTAATGAACAAGGTACGGTGAATAAGTATGTGTCTTGTTTAATTCTTTGTGAGATGCTTTCAGTTATCAATACTTTACACCCCTGATATTCACTTCATGGACCATGGCATGCTGTCTTACACCTTATAACAGTATCTCCTTGATTTATTTTTCAGATGTCTGTATAAATGTCATTCCCTGCCAAGACAATGGAGCTATTTGTATTCAGCCTTGTTCTCCCTCATTCCATGGGGAGACAAGCTTTGTCTGTGAAGACAGAAAGTGGCAAATGTTGTCAGATGCCTGTGCAAACCTGGATGTTCAGTCCCTTTTTCAGGTGAGGTAACTGTTATGCACCTTGTTTGGCCTGTGCTCATAATTTCTTGCAAAGGCATCCCCTCCCTCCCTACAGTTTCAGTCTTGAGCAAATGGAAGAAGAAGGGATCCCAAAATGCAGAACCCTTTTATGACAGGCTTTGACTTCATGGAATCACAGAACCATTTAGGTTGGAAAAGACCTCTAGAATCATTGAGTCCAACCATTAACCCAGCACCACTCTGGTCATCACTAAGCCATGTCCCCAGGTGCCACATCCACACGTTCTTTGAACACTTCCAGGGATTGTGATTCCACCACTTTCCTAGGCACCTTGTTCCAATGCCTGACCACCCCGGTAAAGAAATCTTTCCTAATATTCAATCTACACCTCCCATGGGGCAACTTGAGGCTGTTTCTTCCTGTTGTGTTGCTTGTTACCTGGGAGAAGAGATTGATCCCCACCTGGCTACACTCTCCTTTCAGGGAGTTGTAGAGAACAATAAGGTTCCCCCTGAGCCTCCTTTCCTCCAGACTAAACACACCCAACTCCCTCAGCCACTCCTCATAAGACTTGTGCTCTTGTCCTTTCACCATCTTATATCAAGTGAAAGGAAATAAATTTGAGAAATGCATGTGTGGAAACATAATTCAGAAACAAAGTTGTCTTGTTTATTTGATTGATGGTCCTCATGTGCATCTAAACCAAGACAAGGGTGCACCAGGCTGAACCTTAGAAAAGAGCAACACCAATGTCTGTAATAATCAGATGATTCACAATAAATTCTCCTCCTCAACTGCAAAAACTTAAGTCACTTCAAGAATAAGGCACTGAATGTAGCTCTTCCCTTTCCTTCTTTTGTGTTGTACAAGCACTGTGTTTCCTCATGTGAGCTCTGGTCCTGGCTTTCAGTCCATCCAGCGTTTTCTCTGCACACCCAGCATTGGACCTCTTGCCTGGTTGTAGCTTCATTTTCATTCTGTTTCCTTAATTGTCTCAAATGTATTTTCCTCCTTCCAGAGAATATCTGAAAGTGGACTCCTTCCATGCTCTGGGGGACATGATGTAGCTGGAGAACATCTTCCTTTCGTAGGAGGAAAACCAGGGCATGGGAAGCCTGGAGGTGGACATTTTGGTGCTGATGACCATGGGAATAGAAGCTGCCAAGCTGATTTTTCATGCATCATCCCAGATATCCTGTCTTCACCAGCCATTCCAGGAAACATTGCTGATATAGTGGATTTACTAAAGAAGATTTCTCTGCTGTTATCAGAGAATGTCACTAGAGCAAAAATGCAGGTATTTACCCTTGTGGGCTTTGAGAGGTGCTGCTGAGACTTCTAGAACATCCATAGTGTGTTTTGTTCTTATGGCCAAAAATGTCCAATGAAGTGATGGTTGGAAGTCACACAGATATCACCTGGAAAGAGTTTCCAGAGTGAGCCATTGTTTTGTTGTCAGAAAAACTGTTTGATTTATTCATGTGTGATGAAAATACACTGTGGAATTAAATTTCTTTAAAAGCACAAGTTTCCAGGACCTGCTGTTGTAGACATGGAGTAGCAGTACAAGGAAGAATTCATTTTTGCAGTATGACACTCAGAGGTGGTGACCTGCAGCTGTCTTGTCATGTGTTTCAAAATAGAAACTGAGATCTTTTCCTGATGAACTCAGAAATCAGAGAGGTGGGGAAAGAAACATCACAGGGAGGGTGATGTAAATCAGACTTTTGCAGAAGGTCAGTATCTGGAATAGAACTAGGGCGTCATGATTTTTTGCTTTATATGTACTTCTCCAATCACCTTTTGATCTATGATAGGAAGGGGAGAGGATAATTCTAATAATGAGATGTTTGGGTTGGACAGGGATGGATCATGGGGAACATGTTCACTGTCTAAAGGAATATTCCCATTTAAAAATCACTCTTGAATTAAATGAGCCTTTCTGGAGGCTCTGCTGGTGGAATAACAGTTGGTTTCTTCAAATATTAAAAAAATAAATTGTATTTTTAATGTTTGTTTCAGAGCTACAGCAGGATAGCAAACCATATTCTAAACAGCTCCATCATTTCCAACTGGGCCTTTGTAAAGGACAGAAATGCTGGTTTAGAATTACTGGACTCGGTGAATTTGTTTGCTGGGAAGCTTCTTCTAAGGAACGGGTCGGAAAGTGTACAGGAGCCCTTCATCGCTACAAAAGGCTACAGCATACACAGGAATACTTCAGGAACCAGCTTTGATTTTTCCATGGAGTTCAACAATACAGGCAACATCACTGGGCACGTGGTGATTCCAGAAGAAGAGCTGTTGAAGTTACCCAGGGCTTCCAGAGCCATCAGCATCGCGTTCCCAACGCTTGGGGCTGTAATGGCAAGCACCCGGTTGGACCCCGAGTTTGTGAACGGGATGGTGCTGTCAGTGTCTCTGCCGGAGGAGCTCCGGAGGGTTTTGCTCACGTTTGAGAAGGTGAATAAACTGGAGCACGTGGGGGCGCAGTGTGTGGGGTGGCACTCTGCCGAGAGGCGGTGGGACAGCAGGGCATGCAGGACGCAGTCCGACACCACCAGCAGTGTGGTTTGTGCCTGCACCCACCAGCGCCGGACCTACAGATCCTTCTCCATTTTGATGTCCCCCGCCACGCTGCGGAGTGCGGTGCTGGATTACATCACTCGGGTTGGCTTAGGCCTCTCCATTTTCAGCCTGGTTCTCTGCCTTGTCATCGAGGCTGTTGTCTGGCGCCACGTCACCAAAACTGAAATAACCTACATGCGCCATTTCTGTTTGGTCAACATCGCTGCATCGCTTCTCGTTGCTGATGTTCTGTTCATCCTGGCAGCTATTGTGCACAATACAGCCCTGAACTACAAGTTGTGTGTAGCAGCCACTTTTTTCCTTCACTTTTTCTATCTTGCCTTGTTTTTTTGGATGTTTACCCTGGGCCTCTTGATTCTCTATGGATTGTTATTTATTTTTTTTAAGATAACAAGATCTGTGTTCCTAGCTGCAGCATTCTCTATTGGATATGGATGCCCCTTGGTCATATCTATCCTCACTGTTGCTATAACTGAACCAAAAAATGGGTATTTACGGAGTGGAGCCTGCTGGCTGAACTGGTATGAAACAAAAGCCCTTTTGGCCTTTGTTGTACCTGCTCTGAGCATCATTGTTGTGAATCTGGTGGTGGTGGTGGTGGTTGTGGTGAAGACTGGGAGATCCTCTGTTGGAGAAGGCTGCAAGTCGCAAGATTTGAGCAGCATGATCCGAATTAGCAAAAATGTTGCCCTCCTGACACCTCTTCTGGGTCTCACCTGGGGGTTTGGATTAGCAACGATTGTCGACAGCCACTCCCTGGCATTCCACATCACATTTGCGCTGCTGAACGCCTTCCAGGTAAACTCAGGGATGCTGGGAATAGTGTGTGCTCGGACTCTGAGCCTGGAATAAAGGTATCAGATCAAAGAGGGGTTGGCAGCACGTGTCATGCATGAAAAATAGGATCTAAGAGCTTTCCTTTCGACTCAGCCCTTTTCCGTGGTACATGCACGAGGCATCCTGCTCTAGCGTAGCAAATGTAGAGCGGTAGTGGGGCAAACCAGTTGGTTTAAAATGTGATGAAGGATTGAGATGTTGAATTTCTGTTAAATGTAAAATACACCAGTTAATGCCGAGTAACAGCAAAGATATCTCATACTTATCAATTAATAAAACATGCAGAAAATTCTCACTTGCCACTGAAGGCAGCACTGGCACAGGGTGCCCAGAGAAGCTGTGGATGCCCTACCCTTGGAAATGTTCAAGATCAGGTCAGATGGGGCTTTGAGCAACCTGATCAAGTGAAAGGTGTCCCTGCCCATGACAGGGGAATTGGAAGTGGATGATCTTTATGGATCCTTCCAACCCAAACCATTCCATGATTTATTCTATGGTTTTGATTAACTCCTCAGGATAAATACCCAATGTTACTTGGCATACTGTTGTACACCCAATCTGCCTTAGCTCTTCTTGCCTCAGATGGCTACTGAGTGGGCTGAGAAAGTCCTGGTATGTAAGCCATCAGTCCAGTTCGTTATGAGAATTAACACAGGTTGTATATCCCTTCCTAATGTTGCTGAGAGCCCATATGACCTGGGTGGATAAACCCATTTTGTGTATTGCTGTCACCTGAATCATAGATGATGAGATCTGTCTGCAAGGGAATGACATCTAGAAGCACTTAAGAAACATCATGTGGCTATGCTGGTTTTGTTAACTGGTTTTGTAATTTCTTAGGGATTCTTCATCCTGTTGTTTGGGACACTTCTGGACAGAAAGGTACTTATTCTGGATTATATGAACATTTTCTGCACTCTGAGAAACTGGTCCCTTTAATATTTTTAATTTAAATCTACAGACAAGGGAAGCCTTAAGGATGAACTGCATTTCATCAAGACGGAAGTGGGGTCTAGAAAAGGTAAAGATTATTTCTTTTTCCTTTTAATGGATTAATGCACCAATTTACACACCTTCTTATATGTACATGAAAGGAATGGAACCACCCACTCTATGTTACCTAGTTTAACATTTTTCTAAGACAAATGCTTGCTGAAAGAAATACAGGTATCTCAAAAGCGTGTTCAGGGTGTTAAGCTTCTAAATATCAGAAGTGGCAATTGATCTTTTTTTGTTACTGCTACACAACCTACTGCTGCTGTTGCAAAATTAAAAATGGTATTTTAAACTAATCTCTTCACCTGTAAATGTCAAAGCCCTTTAGATACACAATGCGAGGGACGTTTTCCCCCCCCTTTCTGTAAGTTAGATATACTTTAAGGTTACTGAATAAGGAAGGAACAGAATTAGGAGTCCAAAATCCCAATGTAATGACCTATTTGCTGCCTTCACAAAAACGTGGATGTGTATGCCAGTAGGGTGTCAGAGGATTGTTCTGCTTTCAGCTGATGAAGGGAAACTTGGAGCCCCGACAGTGTGTTTGGTTCTAATTCGTGTTGTGTACTCATGAGAGCTTAAGGGTTTTTAAAATATCAGGGCTTTTCATTAAAAGCAAGTGTTTAAGCCTTAAGGAAACAACTGTGTTTCAGCAGCTTCCTGGGAAAACTTTGGCAGAATTGATGTGTTGACATCACTGAATTGGTATTTCCTACCTCTACTGGAAAACTTCTGTCTGTTGTTCTTAGATTTGTTACCAAGGCTTTAGTGGTTACACACTGCATTTATGAAAGGGAATCCTCTTCAGCTGTCTCAAAAGAAGCATCTGCAGTGCTCCTGCTGTCTGCTGAAAGAACCTGTGTCAGTTCAGTTTGGAAAAATAATTTCCTTGCCTTTTTCCAGTTATGATTCTAGTATTAAAAGCTGCAGAGGGTCTTTCAGTAACAGTGTGTGCAAATATACTTGGTTTATTAGGGGAAAATAGACAGATTAAGGAAATTATGCCTCCCTTCTGATATCAGCATTTGGGTCACGAGAAGTTGCATGTTTGTGCAACTTCTGACTCCTCTGCATCCTTTCTCTCCAATTTAGACTTCAATTGCATCCAGCCTTACTGTTATGTCCTAAGTGTAAATGCATTGCAGGAGGTTTTCTCTTAAAAATAACCAAAACAACTAACCAGTCAAAAAAAAAAAAAAAAAAACAACAAAAAAAAAAAAAAAAAAAAAAAAAAAAAAAAAAAAAAAAAAAGGCAACAAAACAAACCCCAAAAATCAGTAACAAAAAAAATCACCAAGCCCCAAACTTCTGCTAAAAATTTTTCCTGCTTAACAGAGTACAAAGAAAGGAAGTGTTTGAGACTTCCTCAAATTTAATAAACTGAGATTACCTTTCTTGGTTATACAGATCAAGGATCCAAATAACAGTGAAAGTGTTTCACATCTTATCAGGCTTTAGATCAAGATTGAAAGCTTGAAAGTTAAAATTCAAGTCACCACCAGTATAATAACATTCTGGAAACAACAGGTGGAAATTTCACTAATCCCATGACTCAGCAACATTTGATAAAAGTATTAAGTGATCTCACTGGACAAAACTTGATGTGGAAACCATGGCTGGATGTGCCTAAGAATTTGGGTCAATGTTGTTACTCACCTGGGTGGAAGAAACCATGTGTAGGTGTTTATTGTGGCATAACAGAGGGGGAAAAGTTAGTCATCCACTTTTGTAAACTTGGATGTAAACACGTAGTTTGACTCATGAGAACTGAAAAAGTTTGTCACACCTGAAATAATTGTTATTAAAAAAAAAGTCCTCTTGTTTCAGGGTGTTTCAAAATCATAGAATCATAGAATTGTTTAGGTTGGAAAAGACCTCTGAGATCACTGAGTCCAACCATTAACCCAGCACTGCCAAGCCCACCATTAAACTGTGTCCCTCAGGGACCACCTACGTGTCTTGTAAATCCCTGCAGGGATGGTGAATCCACCACTGCTCTGAGGAGCCTGTTCCAATGCTTGGCAATCCTTTCAGTGAAGAAATTTTTCCTAATATCCAATTTAAACCTCCCCTGGAGACACTCGGACCATTTTCTCTTGTCCTATCACTTGTTACTTGGGAGAAGAGACTGATCCCACCTGGCTCCAGCCTCTGGCTCCTTTAGAGAGTGAGAAGGTCCCCCCGAGCTGCCTCCTCTCCAGGCTGAGCCCCCCCAGCTCCCTCAGCTGCTCCTCATCAGACCCTTCCCCAGTTCAGTTGCCTGTCCCTGGTTATGCTCCAGCACCTCAATGTCTTTCTTGCCATGAGTGGCCCAAAA
The DNA here is from genome assembly GCA_013400415.1 of Scytalopus superciliaris. NCBI lineage: Eukaryota > Metazoa > Chordata > Aves > Passeriformes > Rhinocryptidae > Scytalopus > Scytalopus superciliaris. The sequence continues at coordinate 62,486 of VXBX01007488.1, forward strand.
TGGGACTGTGTGTCTGGAGGTTCAATGGTGAAATATGTAAAATATCTAGAAAGGGTTGTGCAGACTCTTGCTTCAGGTTTCCCCAGCCTCACAGGAGCCTTTCTTCTGGCTTCGATTTTAGGCTGACCATCTTGTGGTGTTTCTCACAGGATGCTGAAGCACCTCCTGTTTGAAATGGAGCCTCCCCCCTCCACAGGTGATATCTGTAACCTGACCTGCTCATTTTTTTTCCTAGTCCTAGCAGAAGACAGTTGTCTTCAGTTCATCTGACCAGCGAGAAGAAAAGGAGCACTTCTTGCACAGAAGTCCTGGTTTGAGGTGAGCAGAAGTGGCTGCCCAGGTTGAAGCATGGACAGCACTGTCAGGGAGCACAACCACAGGAAGCATCATGAAAACTAGAAGAGAAAAGGTCCTGAATCTGCTGTCAGGAGCAGGAAACCATCAGTGTTGCTGCAGCCCTTGGAGGAAACATGCTGATACATAAAGCTTCTTTCTCACCTTTGTGAAAACTGCTCTGAGGAGAGTTTGTCCCCCTTTGACATTTCAGTGCTTCAGTTTCTTTTTTATTTTTTTTAACATCAGTGCAATAAGGAACTGTACAGTATGTGGAGCTGTTCTAAAAATATTTAGTTTTTAATGTGATGTACAAATGTTGAATGTTATCTAACTGGTTTTGGTTGTCTTTTGAGCAAAACTAGTTCTATTTGGTGTCACCATATTCATCATTGCCATTTGTCCTCCCAGACTGATGGGCAACTCTGTTTCTGCATTACGGCTGTTCTCTCCATCTCAGTATTTGTTCTCTCCATCTCTGTAACTGTGTGTCAGGAATTGTACAAAGCCCTTTTCTGATCTGTCAGGACAGAATTTTCAGTCTTTTCCCTGTCCTGCAAGATAATGATAGATATAGACAATAAAGAGGATTCTGCAAATAAATCAGTTTCCCTCTTCAGATGTGGGAAAGCAAGCTTGGAATATTCTTCAGAGTTGAATCAAGTGGATGGACATCTCCCGTGCAATGTCCTAAGCAAGAAAATGTTTTTTCCATGTGAGATGGGGTATCTGGTTTCATTAGAGGATCTGTCCTTGATCTGAGAAACCCTTTCTACTGAAAGCTTTGATAGAAAAATTATTGTCTGTTGTCTGGATGAAGGTTTCAAATGGAAATAAAGTTGGAATTTTGTTATTGTTACTAATAAGTGGTTCTTATCCTTCTCTACCAAAATGTAGATAAATGAATGCCCTGTAGTATTTGCTGGTATTACTCAAGTCAGAAATCACTTACCCCCATGTGCCTTCACATGCATTATAGAAGATTTAGTAAAAATAATACAGTTTAATGCCATCAACATGCCTTTACTGAAGAGGGATTAAAATGCCCTGGTGGATGAACTGAGGGGTGTGGGGGCATGTGATACGTACCATGGAAAATCCAACAGCCAAATGTCCCAGTGGGACAAGGTGGAAGGCAGAGCTCTGCCTTGGGCCATGAGACATTTCTTGTCCTCTTGCTTCCTCTCCTTCTTTCCTCATAGACTGCAGTCTTGTTGCAAGTCTATCCCTGCTGCTTTCAGCCTTTGCACTTGCAGGACAGAGAGCTTTATTCAAGTAGAGGTAAAATTTGGCCTATGTGCTGCTGTAACATAAATTAAAAAAGACCATTCCCCCAAAGTCTGCTTTTTATTGTCAAGCAGCATCTTCTGTGCTGTAGCTTTTTTCTCTCCTTGAAATGCTTAGAGGGTTTTTCCTTCCCTTCTCTTTCCTCCCTGCCCCCCCACCCCCAGATGAATTACATGTATCGTTGTCTCTGTTAAACCTTTTTTACATCAATAGCATCTTCCCCAGGCCCCTGCATGTCCTTCTTCAAGCAGTATCAGGGCTACCTCAGTGCTCCCCATACTTGAGGGGATTATTTCACTGTGGTGTTGCACACCTGATTTATTTACTGTGTTTTAAAAAGTGGATCAAAGACTGCCACATGGCATGTAGTGTCAGATGGAGACGTTGGTCAGTGTTCAGTGTTTGTCCTTTGCAGCTGTGTATCTTTACACAGGTACCTCTGTCCCCTCTGAAGGAAAGGGGCTATGTGCAGTTTGCAGCATGGAGAAAACAACTACTGTGCACCTGAATTTACTTCCATGGATTTAAAAGAATTACATTCCCACCACTCTTCAGGACCACATTTAATTCAACTGGAATATTTTTTCCTTTGCTTCACTGTTAACAGTGACTTTTTATTAATGAAATGTCTGGATTTTTTCATAGGACCTGAAAATGCAAGAAAACTTACCTCAACCTGGCACCAACCCTCCTCTCACATGTGCATGTTATGAGCATGTTAAAAACCAGTTTGTTACAGCTGTGCATTTACAGACTGTCCTGAACGAGGCTTCCCATATTATACAAACTCCTTCCAAAATCCCAGGAAATTCAGCAGGAGTCTTGCCTGTGCAATAGCACTGTGAAAAAAAATCTGTTTCATATGCTGTTTATTAAAGGGTATTTGAAGTATGGAGTTTATTTTCAGCTGCTGGCACATATCATTGCTTTACCTTGTGTTTTATGATCATTTAGGTATTTAAAAATAACTGGTAGGGGTGGGGCCTTACAGAGAACCAGTTAATGGTGGGCACTGAATTTCTATTTTTAATACCCCAAACTTAAACTGACCAGAAAGATTTAATGAATAAATATATTTGAGAGGTGAAAGCTGTAGTTGTCCTTCATGGGTTGAAAATTGGTATTTCTCTAAATGCTATGGCTGACAGCCCAGTTCTAATTGCAGCTGAGGAGAGGGAATCACTGGAGTTGGAATTCTGCCTGTTTCCCAAATTATCTGTATAGCAACAGCTTAATAATCATGTCAGTGTTGTGTGAGACAGACCCCTTGATGTGCAGGAGCTTGTTTTGGAGCAGTTCCACTCCGCCTGCCAAGGTGGTCAGACCTGAAAACCCTCAGTGCCCTTCTTCACGAGGTGTCACAATTAATGGGACATCTCATTTTTTTCCCCCATAGATTTATAGCACTGACTGTGATGCCAAGCATGTGACTACACAAGCAGGGGCTATAGGGTTATGTTCTCCCAAAGTTAAATTTCATTTCAGGGGAAAGCACAATTTGGAACATGGAGCCCTCTTTCACCTCATCCCTCACAGTGAAGATGCTGCTAAAATCTCCTGTGGATGTGCTCTGGGGAGTCCCTTGGGAGCACTGCCTGCTTCTCTGATTCCAGTTTCAGTGGTTTTGTTTAGGCCAATAGCACTATGTGACTATATTTTTAGAACATCAGTGAATGCCATCAGGTCAAAATTATAGAACCAACAGCATTCCCCTTCCCTGACCCCCAGATCAGATGTCCCATTTGTATCCTGTAGGCAGGGTGATGCTTCCTATGTGGTTACAATTTCTAATACATTCTTCACTATAAAGCAGATTATTTTTTGTTTTCATTCTTCCAGGGGGGGCATAATCAATATCAAATTGATGTTGGTGTTCAGGAAGTTCTACCTGAACTCGAGGAAGAACTTCTTTACTGTACAGGGACTGAGCACTGGAACAGAGACCAGAGAGGGTGTGGAGTCTCCCTCACTGGGGATATTCCAGAGTCATCTCGACACAATCCTGTGCCATGTACTCTGGATAATCCTGCTTGAGCAGAAAGGTTGAACCAGATAACCCACTGTGGTCCCTTCCAACCTTGCCCATTCTGTGATTCTATAAAAGCCTATTGGAGTTGTTTGGAATTTTAACATTCCTGTTCACTTTTGATGAGACCTTTCCATGGTTTTGCTCTGAGCACTCTGGTTAGAGGTGTTTGTCTTCCATCTGGGCATAACAGCAAAGCCTTTCTAATGGTGTAAAGCTTACAAACTTGTTTACGTGCAATCTGCATTTTGGGTCAGATGTGTTGGACCTTCAGCCCCCCTGGGTTCCCCTCGTATCTGAAACCCAGCCCAGCTACAGTGACACCTTGAGGCCAGTTCAGGCTTTGGGAAAAGGTGCATGACCCTTCTGATTTGACAAAGATAGTGCATCTATCACGAATTACTGCATCCATGTGCTAAAGTTGCTCTATTTCACAACTGGAAAAAGTCATCTGAGGTCTATTTATTTACTGAACTGTAGTCAGTCAATGGAATGACGCTTTTATTTGCTCAGGAGTGCTAAACTTGAAAACCCTAGTGCTTTCTTGCTTACTTAAGCATCAGTCTTTAATTATAGCTGTTCAACCCACACTGTAAGATGTATGTGTACCCTTTGGGTACTTTTGTTTCAGGTTGAGACCAGTAATAAATCATCTGTTTGGGCTGTTTGAGGATTAAGTGTTGAACAATGGATTGATTAGCAATATCATTCTGACCCTTGGGCAGTGCAAGTTGAGTTTTACAGGGTAGTTCTTATTCAAGCTGCAGCCTCTCTGGGGAGGGAACAGGCAGACTACTGCAATTGCTGGGCTATTGGTAGATGGAGTTATATTTAGCTTGAATTTGTCTGGCTTTAAATACCCTTGTTTAAGAAGAGTAAGTTAGTAGTGAAGTGAGTGTTTTGAGAAGCAGTGAGTTTTCCTTACCCTGATGTTGCTTAACAGGCTTTCAGTAAACACTAATTACTGTGATCTGTACAATGGTGTGAAAGCAGTTCTCCAGCCTGTAAACAGTCCCTTAGCACTTGATCATTGTCCCAGTATTGTTATCGTCAGCCAGATGTGAATTTCTCCTGTTATAGGTGGTAATCTCCAGGCACAGCGCTCTGTTTTGGCTGGCTCTGATGGCAATTTTAAGGAAAAGTAAGGTGGGGTATTTGTTTCAATATCCTTTCATTGGTGCCAGTCTTTTTAATACACCCTGCTATTAATTAATGGTGTGTTTGGCCCTCATCCTTACTCTTTGAGGGTTTTTCTTCCAAAAATACTCCGTTGACGTCAACAATTAATCCTGACATTTTGTGGGACAAGGGAACAGAACTTGGACTTGGGGTGTCACTTGCTTGTTTGGATCACATGAGATCCATCACATCACCTTGTGCCTCTCATTACCGCAGTAAATGATCCATCTTTTCCTGGGTAATGACAGTTGGTCATGCAATCTTTATTTCTGTCATGGTGTTGCTGAAAAATCTCCCACATTGCTGAGATGGTTGGCTCTGGAGCTCTGGGACACCCTGGATTTCTTGCTTAGCTTCTGCGTTATTACAAAACGTTATCTTAATCCCTGCTCACTGCGGAGAGCCCAAGGGATTCATCTGGGCAGCTGGAGAGGTGCAGCAGAAATCCCCTCATTATCTCCTGTGCTGCAAGTGGAGGCACTGCTGGGCAGAGCAGGAATAGGGCAGTAGAAGAGACGATTTTGAATTTTATCAATAAGCTGTAAAGCTACTTGAGTATAATGTGTGTCAGGCTCTGTTGAAAAGATCTCTTGAAGACAAGACTTGAAGGCTGACTTTGAAGTGTGCTGATTAGCAGGAAAATCCCCTCTGCCTTTAAAATGAACTGCCAAGCCCTAAGTGTCTTGAAAATGCCTGCTTTTGGGAAAAGACTGACTGATAGTTTTTTTAAGCTTCTATATTTTAGGCCAGAAGTAACTGCTGAGATTAACCAGAGCCTTCTCTTTCTGATGTGATCAAACCACCTTTCAAGCTGCTTTTGAGCAAGCTAGATAGATTGACCTGTCTTTTCCCCTTCAGAAGAGGAGTTGTAGTATTGAATTTGTATTGATTTCCATTTTTGCTAGTGGACAGAAGAATTAATTTAGTACACAAATGCACCCATCAGGTTACAAGCTGTGTTAAATTAATAGGAATGTGGGTCTTCTTCCTGTAATGATTGTGTGTCAAAACCTGCAAGGAAAAAGGAGAGTCTAGGTAAAAATTTGGGTTACTGAGACTTGAACTGCAAATACAAAATCAGAATTCATAAAAATTATAGGTTGACATCTGAAACAGATACAAGACAATTCAATTGCAATGTTGGCAGTGAAAAAAGGTACCAATATTTAGGTTTTTTGAATACTTCATAGCAGAGGTGAGAAGTCCATTGGCTGGTAGTTCCTTGGTAGTTTGCATGGATGCGCTTCGTCCCAGGGCATTTGGAATGTCTGGGTGTTGGGTGTGTGGTGATGTGAGACAGCAGGTGCCTGAAACTGAAAGCAAGGGGTGATGCAGAAGGTGATGAGATCTCCAAAGATTGCTCTCCCGGGTAATCTGGAGCTCTGCCATTGTTCAGCAGCACCAGAAGGCAGCGTCTATTTAGGATGCTTTACTATGGAGTGTTTAGGGGGAATAAACACGCAAAATGGGATGCTCCTGATGAATGTGTAACTCCTTTTTTTCTAAAAGAATGCTTTCCATTTCACTGGTCAAAATCCTAAATTAGAATCATAAAGTGGTTTGGCTTGGAAGGGACCTTAAAGCACATCTCATTCCAACCCCCTGCCATGGGCAGGGACACCTTCCACTAGATCAGGTTGCTCCAAGCCCCATCCAACCTGGCCTTGGACACTTCCAGGGATGGGGCAGCCACAACTTGCTTGAATTCAAATTACTTGAATGACAGAGCTGCCTAACAGCTGTCATGTGCTCCTGATCACCTGGGATACTACAGGATCCTTAAAAATAACTGTGCTTTATGGAAATAGAATGTGGAGCCAGAGGGGAGAAAGGAGATGGGCTGAGTGAGAAACAGTCATTGCTTCCAGCTTTTCTATGGATATTAGTTTGCAGAGAGGTGAAAACATGTGAAGGAAAGCTGTGTAAGTCCAGAGAGCATAATGTTCAGCTGAAATATGCCTAAAATGTAATTGTTCTGATGGTGGGATAGTCATCTCTCTGCAGAGATTAGTGGAACTGCTGTGCATATCTCCTGGTGTCTCCCAGTGTGTAAATTTATTTGGGGAACCTCAAGGAGTGAGAGGATGTAACTCTGAATCCTCCTTTTCTAAAATCAGTATGACTGGTTGCATCCAAGAATATCTCCAAGTCTGGCATCCTCTGTTGAGGAGATATGTGGGAAGCCTGGGAGTAAAATATAACACTGGAAGGATTGGCAAGGCTCCAACCCTGAAGCAGAAATGGTCACAGGCAGAGCTGCTGAAAACTCAGTTTCCTCTTTAGAGAGAAAAAGCCCCCAATTTGCCATAGGAAAGGTCCAATGCTGGTTTGCAGTCCCAGTCCTGCTGTGTAATTCCCTGGTCAGGATATGGGAAACAAAATGTTTTACAGATCATGTGTTGGTCACATCGGGCTGAGTGTAATCAGGGCTGGGAGAATCCACAGCTCATACTCAACTCACTCAGAATCTTAATGCCCTAATTAATCTAAATATCCCTGCATCAAGACACTAATACTTTCAAATGTGGATCTACCCAAGTGGTTTTTATAGGGATTTACATATTATTGTATTTTTAAACTCTCAGAAAAATCCATTCATGCTGTTGATAGTAGTGAAAGTTGTCAATGACTTGATTTTCATAAAAGTTGACCAGTCAATTCTGTACATTATTATTTAAGGCATTAATCTATAACCTTTGATGTTATTTCTTGAAAGTCCATACTGGTAGCTGTGTTCTCTGACTTCGGTTAACTCTCCCTTGGTAAAATGGGGTAACACAAGCCTGACCTAAGTACCTGTGCTGGTTTAAATGTAAACCGGCAGGAGAAATGAACTCAACTCACAAAAGATTGTAAGTCAGAACTACAATTTATTAAAAAGATCACAATAAGTACAAGGGTACAGAGGGAAAAGCCCGTTTGACCCACAGAAACAGGTGTGTAACCCAGCACCCTGGGGCACAAACAGAATGGAGCTCGCCAGCCCCTGTGTTGAGCACCACCTGCTCCCCTGAGTACACAGTAAAAGGAAAAAAACCTGTTCGTGAGGATGATGGTCCTGGTCTGGTCAAGAGTGGCAGTCCCAGTCCTGCTGAGGCTCTGGTCCTCCTCTGGATCTGGCAAGTGAGTCCCCTCAGTCCCAAAACCCCCAGTATATATATGCTTAGGCTCAGGTNAAAATTACTATTGAGAACACAGCCTTTTGCACTGTAGAATCATTTAGGTTGGAACAGACCTTTAAGATCATCAACTCCCAGTGTGCTATGACTGCACAGAGCTCAGCATCATGGAGCCCTGGACCATGGCTCAAGAACCTACATGATGCCAAACTATGTAGTAAAAGAGTACTAATAGTAATAAATAATGCTTGTGACTCCAAAGACTTCCTCTTGAAAAGGGTATTCTACAGACATTCCATCTGAATTCACATCTTTCTGTGAAAGAAACCCTGTTAAAAATGGTATTATTTTCAACTGCTGAACTCTGGGCTTGACCTCTAGTTAGCTTGATATGATTGGACATAACTAAATCATTGTTCCCAGGAAATAAAAACAAGTCATGTGGCCCAGAGACAGATCTTATGACAACATAAATAAAAGCAGATAGCATGTAATGAATTCTTGGATTATTTCTTGAGGGTAAATGAAAAACCATGATTTCCACAATGTTTTATTGCTGTTTTTGGACCAAAGTTGCTTCATTGTTGCAGTAAAAATAAACCATACAACCAAGAAAAGCAGAAAACAAATGTAATGGGATTTGCTCAATTCTCTTGTTCAACAGTGCAGTCATCCTCATAAGCAAAGAAAAACTGAAAGTTTGGGGGAGCAACTGAGGCAATTCCTGAAATTTTTTTTTGCCCTGATGTGAAGAAGCCTGAAGCTTCAGCTGCTTGCTTTTATGTCAAGACCATCTTGGCATTCATTCAACCCAGAAACTGTACAAGTTAGGAATGAAAAATGCATCACTGCCACAAAATACCCACTTGGAAAACAGCATTTGAGGCAAGTTCTACTGAATTTCAACTTTTTTCTGGCTTTTCCTTGGGCCATTCAGTGAGCCTAAACCTTTTCTTAGAATTATACAATGTTAAGGGTTTGGAAGGGACCTTAAAGATCATCCATTCCAACCCCCTGCCATGGGCACGGACACCTTCCACTTGACCAGGTTGCTCCAAGCCCCATCCAGCCTGACTTTGAACACTTTCAGGGATGGGGCAGCCACAGCTTCTCTGGGCAACCTGTGCCAGGGCCTGCCCACTCTCGCAGTAAAACATTTCTTCCATATATCTAACCTGAATTTCCCCTGTTTCAGTTTGTACCCATTACTCCTTGTCCTGTCACTGCAGTTGCTGTTCAAGAGGTCTCAATGCAACCTCCTATTCTTGCGGAACTATTGTTAGTTAATACTTTTGCATCATTCTGGTTGTGTTGCTTCTGGTGAAAGGTGACTTGAAAGACCCCAATTCTACTAGTTCTGAGAAAGGTTTTTCCCCTGCAGCATCCTGGGGAGGGTTGGTCCATCTCAGGTTGCACACCTCTGTAGCAGCTTTTGGATGACGTTTATGATTTTATTTTCTCTAGCAACATGTTTCTTGGTGCATTAATTTTAATTTTTCCTTTACTAAGGTGCTTTAAAGGTAGAAAGTGGTAGATTTATTGGTGGGTGGTAGATATTTCTGTGGCTTTATCACCACATTTAAAGGTGTGTGTAGGTATGTCCATGCATCAAAATACACTACACAGCCTTTCTATGTGCAGGAAAAAATATATCTGTCCATGCAACATCAACAGAGATTATGCATGGAATAATTTAGCTTGTTTGTTAACATCTTTGGCTTTGGATATGTAGATATGTAGAATCATAAAAAAATAAACCACTGAACCAATTAAGTGAAATGCCTTTGATAAGATAAAAATTTACTACTTTGTGGCCAGCAGCACAGACGTGGTGTCTGTTAGAACTTGTATGGTGGGGCCACAGAGTCATGTGATTGTTTGCTGCCTGCACTTGTTAAGAAAGATGAGAATTAACATAAATTAATTATTTTTTTTTTCACCAAAGATACAGACAGTGGCTTCTCAGAGAAACTGAGGTGAAGGCAAGAATTTTTCCCTAAAGGCTAACTGAAGGATTTTAAGAACAGAAATTATGTGAAAGATATGGCAATATGAAAAAATAGTGGAATACAAGAAAGCCAAAACATTTTGCTTCCAAAGAAACCAAAACTTTTGGTTAGAAAGCTAAATGTTTTATAGATCTACTGTTTCATTAGCAACAGAAAAAAGGAATTTTCTGGGGGGAGCAGAAGGAACCTTTGCCTCTGAAATGGTCCACCAAGAGAATTTTTTTTGAAAGCAATTTCATGATGAGAAGTCAGTGAAAGCCATTTTTGTGTATCTTTTGACAATGTTGAATTTGAGATGAAAATCTGACTTCGTGTCCTTGTTCAGTATTTCCTGGCTGAAATGTGAACCCAGTAATGGCTGTTCTTACCCTTTTGTTGCTGCTTCTGCCACTGCAGGAACTTTCTGATAGATTTTCAGATGGGCTGTGGTTTTAGGGTTTTCTCAGTTCTCAGCTTGTTTATGAATGTGTGCTCAGTGCAGAACTAAAAACCATCTCTGAAACGTCTTTTCCTGCTTGGTGTGAGCTGAGAACCTTTGGAAATAGCTGGTCTGACTCTCTGTCACATGGAAAACACCTTGTGCTCTCACTCCTGTGAGTCAAAGTGAGGAGCCCAGGGCAGGGTGAGCATCCCTTGGTCAGGAATCAGCACCCAGTTAAAAGTTTGGGCTCTTTGCATGACCTGGATAAAAACACTTTTAAAAAAGTCAAAGCCATCTTGCTCAGCACATTCACACGTTCCTTTTCCTGACAAGACAGCCACTGAAGGTGCAAATATAATGGAATCTGTCATTTTAATGTCATAGATTTTCACCCTCTCATCAGTGTGAGCACAGACCCGCGGGGAATTTTCAGTGTGAGCTCTGAGCTCTCCATCCTGTGAAGAACCTCATTTATCAACCAGAATCAGCCACACAAAGCAGATCCAAAAGGTAAGTTTTTTTTAAACCACAGAATGACATATTTGTAGGGATAACACATCCAAACTTGCTCTCTTTATGGACCAGATCCTAAACCACATAACAGGTTTTTCGTTCCTGGGACTGTGGCATAATCTTAAATCTTCTCTTCAGATTTTGACAGTTCTGAAGATGTATTAGAGATCTACATAGCCTCAGATCTTAGCAAGGTTCTTACAGAACTCTGTAAGAAAAATGTGTGTTCTTCCCAGTAAAACAATTCTCCATTTCACTGAGCCCAGCTCCTCACAGAGATAGTACAGCAGAAAGAATGCATGGGATTATCAAATACAGCCCATTTTCAGTAATTTGTAATCACTTCTTGTCTTTCTGAGTGCAGGGTAACAATCCTTGCTCACTGCTAAGCATCTCCTACACTACCCAAATATACCAGAAGCAACTCTAGCAAGCACCAGCCCCTTGCTCAAGGTTGAAGAGATGACTTAGTGGCATTTACAGCTCCTTTTGTCTGTATCATTGGGCAGAAAAACTTCCCGTGATGAGCCAAAAGATGCAGCCTGTGAACATTAAGCTAATTACATTAAACAGCATATTTANGGGAGTGTGCAGGGCTTAGAGACCTGACATCATAAAATTGAATGATGGACCTTGCAAAAACAGGTGATGATTTTAAATTTTATATATGGCATGATATATAGCATGACATATTTCAGGTAGTCATTAAGGCCTGTTCCAACCCAAAGCATGCTGTGATACGGTTGGTATGAAACAGTTGTAAATTCAGCTATGTTTTCCTGGGAACTCTCAGAATGTGCAACTGGCTTTGTATTTTCTGTAAATATTGACCTAACTCTTCAGAGCAAGGGTGATGAGGTGATGACCCCAAACTACATCTACTTCAGGCAGAAAGTTACCCAGCCTGCAACCTGCACCTTGCCATCCTCTCTCTGGGATTCTCATATGCAGGTTATTGCCTTTTCCTGCAGGAAAATTTGGGGGAAACAGAGTAATTTGCAAATTGAGGCTTTTGCAGCTGAGTGCTTTCCTCAGTTTTTCCAGAGACTCTTCTGGTCCTCCCTCCATGGTATGACAGACTGTGCAGGATTCTAAAAGCAACATGCAGTTGTCCTGGAAAAAAATCCATGTCTGTCTTGTCCTACTGCAGGGATTAGCCTGGAAATGCTCCAGGATATCACTGCATTTTTCTCCCATAAGCAGTTGTGTGAAATGCATGTAACTGCTGGTACCATGGGTGGAGGCCAGATGATGGACAGGGAGAAGGAAGAGGAAGGAAGTTCTGGATCATCTGTGAAAGAAACTACATGGCCAGTACGTGTGGATTTGTTAATTTATGGTGTGCGTGTTGTCCAGCATGAGCCATGAGTCTTCTTTCTGTATCCTGGCTGAAGATTAAAATTTCTAAAAGTGACAGAACAGAGAGTTTGTATAGAACTGGAGCTCTGTTCTCAGTTTCACTGCACCCCCATTTCTTGGGAAAAGTTCAGGTTCTTTCAAATGTTTGAACATTTTTATGAACACTTTATGAAAAGAGTAAGTCAGCACTCTCCCTATGAAAGCATTCATTGACAGATTTATTTGCTACCAGAACTCTACTTGTGTACTGATGTTCCACTGGGCTCCTCACTGATGAGGACTGGGCTGCTCTGTATAAATGCCTGGAGAGGATTTGGTGAATTTAGCAGCACAGTTGTACCACAGACTGTAAGTGTAACATGAATAACAAATATCATCTCCAGTTTTACTGCCTGTGTTATGGGGAAACATGAGCAGATGTTTTCGAAGGCCAGTTGATCCTCTCTTGCTCCATTTTTTTCCCCCTCTGTCCCTTTATTTGTTCCAGGCTCCTCCCACATGGAGTAACTCACACTAGTTCAGTACCTGTCTGACTGGAAGTTTAACTGAAGTTTAGTCAAACTGTGTCTAATCTAAGAAAATGCCCAAGACACACTTTACAATTAATTCACAACCCATCCCTTCCTCCAGGCTTGACACATTTGTCACTTTTTCTTAATATCAAAGTACAATTCTGCTGACTTGCCTCCGGCACTAAATGTACTCTCAGAAACCCCCCTTTTCTTAATTATTTCCCTAGATTTTCTATTTGGGATTTTATGAAATCCTCTGTCACTGGGGCTGTCTGTTGCAGTCCAAGATACAATCATGCAATAGCTGAAAAAGTGTTTAAAGAAATTCTTTAGGCAGAATAATGGAAACATCTTGTCTTGAGAAGTTAATGTACAACTTCACCTTTGCACATGTAAAATGGCCACATCAGCTGAACATTTTATGCTGTTGGTATTTGTTTTCATTAGAAATGTGATGTGACTTTTCCTGCCGTTGTCTGATTTCTCTTTGGGGGAAAATGTCAGTGTGACCTGATTAAATTAACATTCTTGAGGCAATTTCTGGCTGTGAACTTTTCTCAGAAAAATCACCCATACGAGCTGATCATCTTGAACTTTAGCATGAATTTGGCATGCATTAATTTTGCTGGCAAATTGTTAATTAAAAACACCCCTTAATTATGCTTTGCAAAGCTGTTAAAAGCTGTTCAATCACAAAGGTATAGGGAAGTATCTCTTTGTTTTAGTGTTCTCTATAAAGACTTATGGACAGTAATCTTAGACACTTAGAAATATTTTAACTATTGTTCAGGAGACTGAATGGGAAGGAAGCACCCTGCAATTAAATGTATGGTATAATATATATAGAAGGTTACTAGTTAAGTAATTATAAAATTAATTTGGAGTGTAAGGAGAAAACTTGCAACGTGTGGAACCTTTTAATCAAGTATGTGAGGGCAAGAAAGAAAAACTTCACTATATCTTTCTGCTTAAGAGTAGTTGCTTCAGGTTTACAACCCGAAATAAGAAGCAAGCCTTATAATGTTGTAATTATTGATTCAGAAAGAAATAATATTGCACATCTGAGCCTCATGGAGTTGGCATACTGTAGATTTTAGCCAGAAGAACTTTGCAAGCTTAACAGACCCTCATTTTACTGGGACTTCAGAGGACCATAATGCAGTAATGAATCAAAATAAAATTACAAGACATGTTCTGAGTTGTGCACATGAAAGCAGCTGGACGTGTTTCCAGTGATGCACCAGAGGCTGCAGCTTTCAGGGCTGGTGTGGAGCTGCCAGGTGGTGAGTTAAATGGATTACCCTGGTAGGGATGGTTTAGTGGCTGAACTGTTTGCTTGTGATAGGGCTGAAGTCAATCAGTTTTCTTTCCATGGCATAGTAGGACAGGGACCTTGTCAAAGCACTGATTAGAATAGTTTAGTGATGTACCTATGAATATTCATTGTTGTATGAGTGCTGGTTCGTGTGTCAGGATACACCTGAATCTTTTTGTTTTAAGCTCTTTCCTTCAATAGGAAGGTATTACTCATTTACCAGTCCTCAAGGGACTGCTCTCAAAGTCCTGAATATTCCAGTTATCATTCCAGTAATTATCTTTTCTCCTTCTGTGCCTCCCAGGGAACACTAGTTTGAAATTATGTGTTTACAGTTCTAAATAAGTTACTTATTAAAGAATTTTCTGCTTCTTGGATAGACCTTTTTTTCCAAGTTCCAGTTCATGTTGTAAGGTCCAGTTCTTTGACTGGGAGTTCCCAGTACCCCAGCAGAGATTGTAACACTCATGTGTCACCATTTAGAGGGAGAGACTGCGAACAACAAGGGATTTAAAATAAACAGATAGAATGGTGGGAAATGGTTGAGGTGAAGGCTTATCCACCATCCTGGGTTTGCATGTTTTCAAATCCTCTATTCCTTTAGGAAGAAAATGTTTTTAGAGGGTAACACTTGAGGTTACACATTTCTTACTGGAACTTTACTCAGTTGCTATGTGGGGCATTAGGCTCTCATAGTGTGAAGACTGTAAAATTAATCCACCGAGAGTAGAAGACTCTTACACAGAAATTTTCTCCATCCTTCTAATGGTATGACTTATACTGCAATTAGAACATCATAAAAGATGGGTTTAAGAAAAAAAATTGTGTCTGTTCTCATTGACCTTTACAAGACTGACCCAGGCTTATCTGCATACCATGGCCAGGAGTGCTGGTTGCAACCTCACCTCTCCATGCTGCAGTCACTCAGTGCTCCACCGCTGCTCTGGTCTCTGTCTCTTAGTGAATATAATCTCTTATCAGGATGTTAAATAGTCACTTCATTTGATTTTATACATATGTAATTCTTACTTTCTTCATTTTACCATCTCCTGATTAATCTACTTCAGACTCAGAACATCGATCATCTTGTTAAAAATACGTGTCATAGTGAAATAATTTAAAAGCACATTGAACTTTCTTATGCTAAATATGTGCTTAATATCTTAGATATATTATAACAGCAGAAAATAAACACTGCTTCTGTGTATGTTTAACTCCCCACCTTTAACCATAATTTGATTTATATAAAAGCTTTTTAGACTTAATGATAGTTCAAATTTGAAGACAGTAACAGCATTGTCTTTGCAATACTTGGTATAGTATAGACAAGAATTAGTCATTATAAGTTAGTTCTTTTGTTTGTGGAGAAGAGGTACAATTAATACAACGTCTGTTTCAAGAATTAGAGATCACTTTTTTGTTGTTGTTATCAGGACATATCTTCTATAGAAACAGATGCACATTTGTTTCCTGTCACATTAATGATCAAAAAGTCCTTCAAATCCAATTTGGCCTTGTTCAGAACAATTAGACTTCTTTTTTTTTTTTTTCTTTTCTGACAGCAAAAGTTTTTGTGCTGCTTCCCTTTGTAAGAAGTGGAGGAATAGCTATTTTATTAGAAGTGCATTCAAAGATTCATAGAATCATTAAGGTTAGAAGAGATTTTGAAGATCATCAACCATCAACCTAACACAGTGACTAGTCAAAGAAGATGTTGTTTGCAGGAATTAATTCGGTTTTATTACCTTTAGCATCTTATACAATATTGCTTTGGGATGACACAAAAATCCCACTGAAGATTATTGGAGGATTTTATTTTAATTGCCACCTTAGAAAAGAATAAAATGAAATAAAAAACCAGCAACAACAAAAAAACACCCCCAAACCAAAGCAAAACAAACCCCAAAATGACTAGAAAAAGGAAAGAGTCAAATCTCTTATAGATTTTAATATTTAAAAGGACAAATTGCTCATAAACCCCATAGACTGGGCATTTAAGAAGTCAATGTTTTCTCAGAAACTGATGGATTTCTACAATTGCAGTTCCTTACATTCACATCTAACTGTTCCAGGGACAAAAATCATCTTCAATCCAAAGGGAAATATACTGTTTTTGACTGATTTAAGCCATCAGAAATATGCCAGGTCTGTACTTGTCCTCAGTGATCACCAGGAGAACAATAAAACATCTCATGGCAGGTGCATTTGCACTGGGAGTTTTAACAGGATCACAGCAGTTTTTTGGTCCTGGTGCCAGCTCAGTATTTCACTTCTACAAAGCAACTCTGGGCTCCAAGACAGTGTGGCCACATCCACGCCACCTTTTGGGAATAGTTCCTGGCCCATGACTGGGATTTGTTGGTAGGGTGCTGATTTGTCTGAGCCAAAAATTCAGCTTAAGTGTAGGTGGCAGCCTCAGTGCCAGGGAATAGTTTCCCAGCAATAGGGTGGCCAATGAAAACAGAGTCATCCCAGAGTCAGAAATAAGTGGAAATGGAGTGAGGTACATAACGTCCCAAGGACAAGGTAGGACTTAGGGACAGAAAGTGCACTTATGTTGTTTCCTGAGCTCAGCTTATCTTGACATGAAAGACTCTCCCATCATGGACTCAACACTGACCCTTTGTTCATTACTGTCAAAAGTTTGAAAGTTCTCCTAAATTGTGCCACCAAAGTATTTAAAACAACATAGGGAGAACAGATCTCTCAGGTTGTAATATATATAAAAACTCATCTAGGATGAAGTGTTGACTCAGGGTGGATAAACTAATCCAGATCATGAGAGTGGCTGTGATCCTAGAAATAGGGGATCTCTTTTCCTGAAGAAACTGAAGGTACTGCATTTATCTGTGTGACAGAATTAAGGTTGAAATTATGATGGTTCCTGTAATACACTGGGGAAATAAATGCTGCAACAGGGAAAGTTACCAGAGCTGCAGGAGTGTTTCAACACAGTAACAAATATGTGTGTGGTCAGGCTGGACATTAGAGAAAGAATTCTTAATCATCCCTGAATGAACACTGAGAATAGGGCTGTGGTAAAACCAAGAGGAACAAATATCCAGAAAAGAAAAAAGAAAAGATAAAAGAGAAAATAAAAGAGTACAGAAAAAAATAAAACAAAAGATCATGATCAGTTCACTGGTTGCCTGCAGCATTGGCTGGTGAGATTTCATAGCTCTGAACATTCTTCCCAATTCTGTATTCCTTCTTTGTTTAGATAAGTCTCTAAACCACATGTTAATTGCTCCAACCAGGACTGGCACACACACAGTGAAACAAATTGCCTTTGGGAAGTGCCAGTGTGTCTGTAGGCAGAGCCCAACAACCGGACACTTGAATTCCAGGTGAACAGATGCGGGTCAGACAAACTTCTTTCCATGGGTAACTCCTTCATTCTTTTTTTCTCTGCCTTCTACCAGCCAGTGAACACTTTATTATAGAGGGCTTCATAGGCAGTAATTATAGTTTACTCAAGAGTCACTTTTTAAACATTTTTAATTATCCATCCACACAGTATGGATGACTTAAAGAAGGAGAATTGAGAATTAAGCAAATTATACCCTTGCATTTGCAGGGGAAAACAACTAACATATGTTCTTGAGCTGGTTTAGGACAGTACCACCAGTTTTGTGGTAAACAAAATTATCTATGTAGAATAGCAAAAAATGACCACAAAAGTCTTTGCTGGTGCTTTCTGTGAAGTAGTTTTGGAGTAGCAGAAACACCACTGCCAGGCTGGACCTGTTTCATGCTTGTTTCTGGTGATGGCATCTCTTGGATAGTCCTCTAGCACAGCTGGCAATGTTGTCAACACCTTTCTTTTGCTTTGGTGGCATGCAGGGGCTGTCAGGAGCCTGATGCTGAGTTTTTGGGCAACACTTCTGTAGCTGCAGAACCAGCCAGAAAGCCCTGGCACCTTGGAGAGAGTTACCATGGCAGAGATGCCACCGAAGTGGGATCCCCTCAGCGAGCCACTGCTGCCATTGCATCTCACACCTTCCACAAAGGTGCCAAAGAGTAAGGGAAAAAGTGGGTTTGTTTTGGAGGAAGGTGTTTCCAGGCTGCAATCTGTGCTGGACCACATACACCAAGAGACCTCTAACATCCATCCATCCATCCATCCATCCATCCATCCATCCATCCATCCATCCATCCATCCATCCACATGAACACACAACGCTTTGGATTTACTTTTAATGACATCCAAGGAAGTCACAACATTTGTCAGAGTACAAGAAATCAGAAGTAGACACTGTGGCCCCATTAAATGAAGGTTTGTGCTCATTGTTCAAAAGCATTTTATATAGATACAGGGACAGCTGCCTTTAGGTCTCAAAAATTGAAGAAAGTGAAAAATTATTTACATCAGACTCAGATTTGTTTGCCTCTTGCATTCAATAAGTGCAAGTATTATTGGTTTTTTCTTTGCCCTTTGCCCATCTCCTGTGGCCTTCACTTTAATAACTGTTCAGTCCAGTTTTCTGTATACTGATCTGATCCTTGAAATATTTCCTAAGTGTCTTCTCCCAGCTGGGTTTTCATGTTCTGTGGAGTTTTTTTTTTCTTTATATCTTGACTCAAATGATGCAAAATGGATAAATACTGCTATATTGATACAAAAATAAGCAGTGGTTGAGGATTTGGATACCTGTTTAAAACACAAAATGTGATTTGTCCATATGTATTTGAAGTCTGAAAATACCATGAAAGATTTGATGATAAACCTGCATCTATCACAAGTACATTCAAGTGGAGAACATGGAATGTTTCCTTTTTACTATCTTCCACAAGAAAACCCCCAAAGCCCTAATTAAGTTGTGGTTTTGGTAGTATAAAAGTGTTAATTTGATGGTAGAGCCTTCTTACCACTCTGCTCTATGCAGAAACTTCCCTGCTCCCACACTTGCTCTTACACAACTGGTACAATCTGTGTCAGAGCACCACGATCGTAATCCAAGCCAAGCACAACAGTCTCAAGAACACTTTATGAATCCTTGTTTTTATTTTTAAGTAAATAGAGCATAGGAAATAAACTCCAGCCTGACACCTGTGGGACTGGGGAGGTGAGGAGACTCATCCAAGGACTGAAATGTGTAACATGCACAGGGAAGCAACAGTACCTGGGAAGGGAGTGGGGAGAGAGGGGAAAAGGCAAATGATAGACAAGGCTGAGGGGGGGGGAATTGCACAGGGGGTTGAAAAGGGAAAATGTAGCTAGCCTGAAACTTTAAGGTGGATTTTAGGGATTGTTGCACCCTAGAAGATGCAATTTAAATGAATTAGGATGTATTTTCAGAAAATCTTGCTCTTTTTTTCCCCCTTTGAATATCTTTCTTCTTCATGACTTTTCACTCTTGCTTTTACTGGTTTGAGTATCTTTAGATTTATTCTACCTTCTACTGCTGCTTCTGCCCATTCTTAGTTTATTTTTCTTTTCCTCTCTTTTGCAATCACTCTTCTCCTCAAGAGATTCTGCTTTATAGGACAGAGTTTGTGTTTTCTGTGCTCAAAGAGCACCCAGAAGAAAGAAAGACTTGGAGATATAATTTACACATATAGTTGCCACTGGACATCTCAGTGGCCTCAGCTGAATGATCCTTGTGCTAAACTGGCTGATCTGACTGTTGCAGTTCCTTGATCCTTGTTGGACATCATGTAGGCACAAGACACAGTCATTCACTGTAGTGAATAAACCAGTGACTCCAGTGGAGACTTCTGTGAGGTTCCGGGAGTGAAGTATATAGCACAAAAATTGGCTTTTACATGAATGTGTATGATAGGGGATAAATCAACTGAGGTGGATAAAAAATACTCCGTTTCTTTCCCCTCCTTCCCCCAGGAGAATGGACCCAAAGAAAGCCTGGAGCCATAAGTGAAGATNTTTCTTTTCCTCTCTTTTGCAATCACTCTTCTCCTCAAGAGATTCTGCTTTATAGGACAGAGTTTGTGTTTTCTGTGCTCAAAGAGCACCCAGAAGAAAGAAAGACTTGGAGATATAATTTACACATATAGTTGCCACTGGACATCTCAGTGGCCTCAGCTGAATGATCCTTGTGCTAAACTGGCTGATCTGACTGTTGCAGTTCCTTGATCCTTGTTGGACATCATGTAGGCACAAGACAGTCATTCACTGTAGTGAATAAACCAGTGACTCCAGTGGAGACTTCTGTGAGGTTCCGGGAGTGAAGTATATAGCACAAAAATTGGCTTTTACATGAATGTGTATGATAGGGGATAAATCAACTGAGGTGAATAAAAAATCCTCCGTTTCTTTCCCCTCCTTCCCCCAGGAGAATGGACCCAAAGAAAGCCTGGAGCCATAAGTGAAGATACAACAATGTTGCTTCAAGCGTATGGGGCTCCATTCAGCTTCTTAAAAAATACCAGAATCATTTAGGTTGGAAAAGACCTTTAAGATAATCGGGTCCAACCATTAACCCAGCGTTGCCAAGCCCACTACTAAATCATGTCCCCAAGTACCACATCTACACCTTTTAAATCACACCTCTTAAATACCTCCAGGGATGGTGATTTCATCACTTCCAATGCTCAACAACCCTTTCAGTGAAGAAATGTGTCCAATCACATTGGCTAAATATAAAACAAAAAGGGTTGATTAAGAAATTGTGAAAAAAAAATTGGAAGAATTTAATTCTGAGCTCCAAAGTTCACACCTTCTGTAAAGTTCTGCAGAGGGTTTGGGGTTTTTTTTTGTGTGTGATACCAAGAGAGTCTCAATCCTCTCTGGCTNTAAGTTCGAAAGTTAGTGGGGAAAACTTGGGCAGTGTAATGATATAATCCTCATTTCCTTACAAACCTGAAAAGTAAGTCAACTGCTTAACTGTAATTCAATTTTCAGAACTAATGTTTATTTTCAGGGACAAAGAAATAAAAAATGAGTATTTAGGAGGTATCTAACATCAGAAATTTTAATTTCCACTTCTAATCAAAGTGCATTTTCCCATTTTTCTTTAACCCATTTCTCCTTTGAATCTTTCGATGATGAAAATGTTTGCTTTCTGTTTATTTCTCTGATGTGTAAAGATAAAAGGCTGATAGATATTTAAATTTTGATGTTTAATGTTTCACCAAGTCCTGTTAAGTGAGATGAATCTCACCTGCATATACAATTAAGTCCAGAAGTCTGCTCCCCTGCACTTTGTTGGCTGTTTCTTTGCTTTGTACAATCCATGTTCCTCCTCTTGGGAGACTGGGAATCACTGGCTGAAAGCTGAGGATCCCAAGGTGTCCTCCCTGCTGGAGACAGACCTTTTTTCAAAGTGACACATACCCAGATGGCCTGAGCAAACTCTCAGCAGGTGGCCTAGTTTGAAGTTGTCTTTTGGCAAGTTTTGCACACCCAGAGGACAGAATTAGTGGCTTGATTGATCACACACATTTTATATGCCTTAGTAAGAGAAATATGTTACTTCATGCATGTGTGCTAAAGGAGACATTGCTTACGTTTGCAGTGGAGGTTGGCAAAGGTTGTTTTGGAGGAACGTGTAAGGAGAAGTTAGAGATAGGAATCATTTTATACCTAGCTCTCTAGTTCTAGAAAACTTGGCATTTTTAGAGGGCAATTCACTTGACTCCTCTCAGCTATGCATTCTACAGCGAGATAAAATGGTCTCTGTCATTACATATTTAAAAAGGAAGGAAAAAAACTACTGTGGAACAGCAGCTGGAAGGGAGGAGTGAGAATATGTGAGAGCAACAGCCCTGCAGACACCCAGGTCAGTGCAGAAGGAGGGCCAGGAGGTGCCCCAGGCACTGGGGCAGAGATTCCCCTGCAGCCTGTGAGGCATCTGTGCCCCTGCAGCCCGTGGGGGGTCCATGGAGAGCAGAGATCCACCTGCAGCGCTTGGGGGAGTCCACAAGTGAGCAGGAGGATGCCCAGAGGAGGATGTGACCCCATGGGAAGCCCGTGCTGGAGCAGGCTCCTGCCAGGACATGGAGAGGGGAGCCCACCTTGGAGCAGATTTTCTGNAGCGTATGGGGCTCCATTCAGCTTCTTAAAAAATACCAGAATCATTTAGGTTGGAAAAGACCTTTAAGATAATCGGGTCCAACCATTAACCCAGCGTTGCCAAGCCCACTACTAAATCATGTCCCCAAGTACCACATCTACACCTTTTAAATCACACCTCTTAAATACCTCCAGGGATGGTGATTTCATCACTTCCAATGCTCAACAACCCTTTCAGTGAAGAAATGTGTCCAATCACATTGGCTAAATATAAAACAAAAAGGGTTGATTAAGAAATTGTGAAAAAAAAATTGGAAGAATTTAATTCTGAGCTCCAAAGTTCACACCTTCTGTAAAGTTCTGCAGAGGGTTTGGGGTTTTTTTTTGTGTGTGATACCAAGAGAGTCTCAATCCTCTCTGGCTGTTGACTCAGAAGGTTGTAGGCAAACCTATACCAACCATCAGGCTGCCAGTGCTTTCAAAAACTGAAACAGGAGCTGAAATGAGAACCACAAAGTTAAAGTATTATTATCTCTAAAGGATGGTGTTGGAGCAGTGGTAACTGCACAAGCAAAGACTTTTTTTTCCGACTTCTAATTAGGACAAATGTTGTGGGTGGAATCTTATCCAGATCACTTGCTAAAATCACTGGCATAAGTTAGATTAGTTTGACAAAACTTACACAATAGCAGGGTAGTTTGTAGTTAAAGAATGACAGGTACAAACCCAAGCACATATCTCTAGATAAAGATGGACAGGGAAGGGATTTGCTGTCAAAGAAGGGAGCTGCTCCAAACTGTAAATTTGGTGGTTTCCCTTGTCTTGCCTGTTGTTCTGCATCTCCTTTATCTATGTTCTCATGGTTTTTTCAAAACATTAAAAGAGATTTTCATTAGTTTCTGTTTTTGAGGGAATTAATAAGTTCGAAAGTTAGTGGGGAAAACTTGGACAGTGTAATGATATAATCCTCATTTCCTTACAAACCTGAAAAGTAAGTCAACTGCTTAACTGTAATTCAATTTTCAGAACTAATGTTTATTTTCAGGGACAAAGAAATAAAAAATGAGTATTTAGGAGGTATCTAACATCAGAAATTTTAATTTCCATTTCTAATCAAAGTGCATTTTCCCATTTTTCTTTAACCCA
Organism: Scytalopus superciliaris; assembly: GCA_013400415.1. NCBI lineage: Eukaryota > Metazoa > Chordata > Aves > Passeriformes > Rhinocryptidae > Scytalopus > Scytalopus superciliaris. The sequence goes on from VXBX01007488.1 coordinate 85,677, forward strand.
TTTCTCCTTTGAATCTTTCGATGATGAAAATGTTTGCTTTCTGTTTATTTCTCTGATGTGTAAAGATAAAAGGCTGATAGATATTTAAATTTTGATGTTTAATGTTTCACCAAGTCCTGTTAAGTGAGATGAATCTCACCTGCATATATAATTATCTTCATATGCCATACAATTAAGTCCAGAAGTCTGCTCCCCTGCACTTTGTTGGCTGTTTCTTTGCTTTGTACAATCCATGTTCCTCCTCTTGGGAGACTGGGAATCACTGGCTGAAAGCTGAGGATCCCAAGGTGTCCTCCCTGCTGGAGACAGACCTTTTTTCAAAGTGACACATACCCAGATGGCCTGAGCAAACTCTCAGCAGGTGGCCTAGTTTGAAGTTGTCTTTTGGCAAGTTTTGCACACCCAGAGGACAGAATTAGTGGCTTGATTGATCACACACATTTTATATGCCTTAGTAAGAGAAATATGTTACTTCATGCATGTGTGCTAAAGGAGACATTGCTTACGTTTGCAGTGGAGGTTGGCAAAGGTTGTTTTGGAGGAACGTGTAAGGAGAAGTTAGAGATAGGAATCATTTTATACCTAGCTCTCTAGTTCTAGAAAACTTGGCATTTTTAGAGGGCAATTCACTTGACTCCTCTCAGCTATGCATTCTACAGCGAGATAAAATGGTCTCTGTCATTACATATTTAAAAAGGAAGGAAAAAAACTACTGTGGAACAGCAGCTGGAAGGGAGGAGTGAGAATATGTGAGAGCAACAGCCCTGCAGACACCCAGGTCAGTGCAGAAGGAGGGCCAGGAGGTGCCCCAGGCACTGGGGCAGAGATTCCCCTGCAGCCTGTGAGGCATCTGTGCCCCTGCAGCCCGTGGGGGGTCCATGGAGAGCAGAGATCCACCTGCAGCGCTTGGGGGAGTCCACAAGTGAGCAGGAGGATGCCCAGAGGAGGATGTGACCCCATGGGAAGCCCGTGCTGGAGCAGGCTCCTGCCAGGACATGGAGAGGGGAGCCCACCTTGGAGCAGATTTTCTGTCAGGACTAGTGACCCTGCAGGGAACCCACTCTGGAGCAGCCTGTTCCTGAGGGACTGCACCCAGTGGGAAGCATCCATGCTGGAGCAGTTCGTGCAGAACTGCAGCCCATGGGAAGGACTCATGCTGGAGGACTGTGACCCACTAGAGGGACCCCACACCCGATCAGGGGAAGAGCGTGAGGAGTCCTGCCCCAGAGGAGGAAGGTGCATTAGAGACACCATGTGATGAACTGACTGAAGACCCATTCCCTGTTGCCCTGTGCCACTGAGGGGAGGAAGGTCAGAAAATCTGGAGTGAATTTGAGCCCACGAAGAAGGGAGAGGTGGGGGGAGGTGTTTTAAGATTTTATTTTAATTCTCATTATCCTACATGGTTGCTGAACAAGGTGTCTCTCTCAGTGGGTCAGCACTGTGGAGAAAGTCTCAGTGGTGAAGGCAGCAGAGCTCACCCACTGTCATGACAACAGGGAAGACCTGGGCATGAGCACAGTTGCTCCACTTGACAAATCCTGCCCCAGGAGTAATATTTAAAATATAATCCAAAATGGTGCAAGTAGATTCAGAGTATCCATTGACTCAGTTAACATGTTTTGGCAGGGAGAAGATGAGTCCCCAAGAGAGGATGCACCCACCATCACTGAGCTCTTCTGTGCCTCAAGCTTTGCACTGGAATGGTGGTAGTTCCGTGTGTCACACGTCATAATGTTTGACTTGGAGGTTCACACAGCCTTGCCCTCCAATGAGTCTTCACATCTTTTAATGAGAGAATACAAGTGCCATAGGACTAATTTCAATGGATACATCCTGATGGATGAAGCTCTTGCACTCAAATTCCCTTTTTTCACCCCATTGAGTGTAGCCAAGATGAAATCCCACAAGCAGAGCAGAGAGTTAATTAAGTTTTATCTCAGTTTATCAGTGTGACATTAAGCATCAAGCCATGATTTATATTTTTTAATAACCATGTGAATAAATATGCTGGACATTTAAGTGCAGTTGGCACATGGCCACGCTTGCTCTGCGCTGATGTTCTTTCTCTTGCACCAAGATTACTGAGTAGTGCCATACAGTTCATGTGGAGCTTCACTGTGCTTCATGTTGGTTGTTGAAAATATGTGTTACAGTACTGTGGTTTATCAGGAATAGCAATACTGCCATTCTGATTTACTTTTTATTTGCTTTTATATTAAATCAATTAATCTGTTGGAAAGCTGCTTTAAAAATAGGGGGGGAAATTGAATGAATAAGCTGGTAGGCTGAAGGATATTTTCCCCTTTACCTTTTTTCTCCTGTACATTTTTTTTCTAAAACAGAAGTCAATAAGATATTCAGTTTTCCGTTCTTGCAAGCATGTTCAATATTGGCTTTTATTTCTCTCTTTCTCATGCTACTTGCCACCTAGATTGATCCAAGCTTGTGGAGGCTGGCAGCTTTTTAGTTCTCTTCAGTCACTGGAATATCTTCTAAACTTTGTGAGGTTTTTCCCTCTGAGGTTGCCGGAAAAAATTTTCAAGAACTTGAATCCTTAAGTGTCACATCTTCACTAAGCCTGAACTAGTTCATCAAACATTTCACAGCATTTCTACTACATCCTCAGCCTGGCGTGGTACACTAAAAATCTTGTTATGGACCTTATAAACAACACAAGAATTGGTTGTTAGTCTAATTAAAATAAGGTAAAAGCTGCTTCTAGTCCAAAATTTTCCTCCACTGCTGCCTTTCCTGAGTTGTTAGCCAGGATTTCTGCAAATTCTTTCCTCAAGATAAATGACATGCCCTGGAAGAACTTTGATTTATACTTTACATCTACTGATTTTTAAGTCCATAGCAACTATCAAAGTCCTCTTTAAAGAAATCACTGTCTGAAGAACAATGTTCCTGCTGTCTCCTAGTGCCCGGGTTTCTGAGTGATGCTCTAAACTGTGCTTATCTTTCTCTTTTCCTTCTTTCCAACCATTCTTTGCCCTTACCCAGTCTTGCCCATCCTGAGTTACATTGCTCTCTTTAACCCTCACTAAATGTTGCTGTTTCTTGCTCTGCTCCATGGTGATGTGAAAAAGTGGAGATGAGGAGAGGAGGGAACACCAGGTGTCATCTGTCCTCCGGACTTACCACCTACAAACAGCCACTTACCTTGGTCTGCTCTTGCATCTTTCAGGGTAGTAGCACATGGCTGGTTTTGGAGGGGTTGGAGCTTTCCTGATTTCTACAGCTGTTTTGGCACACACTGCCAGTTTGGAAGACTGCAGTTCTTACCTACAGTGAGTTTTCTCTTTGAAAAACCATGTACTTTTCACCTTTCTCTGGTTCTTCACCCCCTAAATAAAACATGGCATTAACGATGAGCATTTTCTGCAAAGCAGCTTCAAACCAGCTGAGCATAAAGCACTGTGTTCCTGTTAATTCTGCAGTGAACTGGCCTGGAGTCACTTGGCATACGGGGTTTTTGGTGGGGTAACCTGGATTTTGAGTCAGTTAGAAAGTTCTGTAGTTTCAGGGTTCCTCCCTTGACATGCAGTGCTTATGGGCTGAAGGAGCTGTGTGTGACAAAGAAGGCTGCAGTGAACAGACTGGGGCCAGTCTGTAACTGAGAACTGGGATACTCCCAGTTTCTTCATTAGGAAAGGAGAAAACAAGCTGCTTTTCTTTTTTATGTAACCATCAGAGAGCAGTATCCAGCTTCACTGTGGGGCTCTGCCCTGGCTCAAAAAACCCCCTCTGCATTTCTGGAAATCATGTGTTTCCTTTTATCTTCTTTTACCATTGTAGGAGAGAATTTTTCTCTTTTACTTGTAGAATTCAATTCTCCCACGTCTGGCAAGCACAGAAACGCACCCATGAAATTCATGTTTTGGAGTTTTTTTTTATTTTTTTTTAAATAAAGAAAAAAAAAAAGTGTCATGGTCTCTATTTGTCTTTTATATTAAAATGTCAAGTGAAGCTGCTGTTTATTAAAATCTTTCAGTGACTTCTGCAGCCTCCTAATTCCTAGCCCCTGGCAGGAAGGTGACAGGGTAAGTGTCGGGTTACAAAGCATCTAAAAATGCGCCCTGCAATATTCTTTCCATGTCCAGGACTGGATTCAGTTTGCTGTGTTACCCAGAAAAGTGCTTCTTGACCAAGCAGCTCATGAAGGAAAACTGACTCTGTGGGGCTCAGCTGTACAGATTCAGAAATCTGCCTTGGTGAGAAAAATCAGGGATTGATTCCTGTATTTTGCCTTTTTAAACTTCTTCTGCAGGCTTTAGATTTTATTTTGCTGCAGTGGGGATTGAATGTCAGGTCTTCATTTAATGTAAACATTTTCAGGGCAGTGATGATGATTTACACACACATATTCTTACTATCCAGCCCAGTTTTATAAGTGACTGGTGGAGCTAGGGAAGAAAAATGAAACACAGTACTGAAAGATGCTTGTATTACCTCTGTGAAAACACCTTTAAGGACTGTAGATCTTTTTCCTCCCTGACCAGAAAGTAAGAATAACTCAATAACAAAAAGCATCTTCAAGTTTTAAAGCATTCACTGTTCTGTGGTGTGGGTGATAAACAGGATTGCAACTGCGCTGGCAGGAGGGACCCAGCAACATGTGACTGGTGCTTTGGCACATTTTGGCAGGGTCTGGCTGATGCCCCTTCCTCTGCCAGTGGTACAATCCCAGGGTCCCTCTCCGAGGTGTCACTGCTCTTCTGAAAGCTGCTCGGCAGGGACAGAGGGGCAGGATACTCTGGAGAGTGAATTTCGTGGGCTGAGACGGATAATCGACAGCAGCTCCACCGGGAAGAGTGACAGAGGGAGGAACAGCACAGCATCCAGAGACTGGGAGTCTGAGTTGGGAAGGGGGAAAAGGAGAGACATCTCTTTGTACTGAGGAACAGAATGATTTTCCCTCTTTCTCCTGAATTCTAAAACTTGAAACACCAAGAGCACTGTGGATTTATGCTTTGACAGATCGCTCTGGTCCAGACATTGAAATAAAAGCAGCTGTGGAGCTCTAGAGGGGATGCTCTATACGGAGTTCATTAAGAAGGTACGTCCTGTTTCTCCTCCTGTTCTTGTAAGATGCTGAAAGTGTAGGAGTGTACATGCAGAAGAATATTCAGGTGCAAAATGGCATGCATCGATACATATTTTGGTGCTTATATTATGGTTTTTCACTGTATTCTTAATTTAGGTCCATTTTCTTATTAGCTTCATGATACTTGGTTTCACACAAAATCCTTTTGATTGCCATTCTACTTTTCTCCTTCCTGTAGAATAAAATGCTTCATCACAGGAATAAAGATTTTAGGGTGCAGCCCTCAGAAATGCACCTGAGAAATTCAGAAATATTTTCTGAATGTTTTGATATTGCGTGGTCTCATTTATTCCTTTCTCTCCTCCATCCCTTCTGATGGCATTGAAGTCTCCAGGCATGTGTGATATAACCAGGGATAATTTCTTGGTGTAACAGGACTGGCCACTGTATTGCCATACTGTCCTTTTTGGACTGGTGTTTTCTTTACTCTTTTTGGAGTTCTGCACAAATCTGGCATTACCTATATTATAAAATGAATTTGGAAGAGAACTGATCGTTTGTGCTGTAGGAGCCCAAAATATCTATTATTTGATACTGATTATCTGATTGGTATTGATTTGATGCTGATTATTGCTTAATTTCAAAGTAAGAAATCAAAATGAGTATTCCAAAACACTCCCTTACAATAAGAGGGGAAGTATTTGCAGAAACTTGTTCATATCCCTTGTTCACAGACAGAAGGGAATTGCCTGGAGTTGTACAACTCCAGACAACAAGTCAGCACAGTGTTGTGATGGCACTTTGCCCCAAAGAAAATCCAGTTCTTTGTATTTAGCAGAATTCTAAGCTACATTTAATTGTAAAATAGCACTGTAGTACCCCCCTGAGAGTCAGGCACCTGCAGATCCTTGTATCTGCATGCAGTTGGAGGGTGTTTCTTCACTGAGCTGGGTGCAGGCATGCTCTCTGGGTGCCTGGCTGCACCCTCATTTGCAGTGCTCAACTACCTCAGTAGTAAACAGGCACCAAATGGACAATTTTAACATCAGTCTCAGCCTACAATAGGAGAAGATTCTGCAGGGAGTGCAAGGGAAAGGAATCAGCATTTCAAGTTACATTCCCAGCCTCTGACTCGTTATCTGACTGCACATAGATCACTGAGCTGCTCTAATTAAGTTTATGAGCTGGAAAACAGCTGTACATGTGGTTACTCCAGGTCTTATGTTTTACATGAGAACAGAACAGATGAGATTTCATATGCTCTGCCAGGAAGACACTTGTTTCTCCCTGGGACAGGGTCAGGCTTTTGTGTGTCTCCAGGACACTTCATCAATGGGTAAACAGACAATGATGTGAAAACAGAGGGGTAGGATTTTCTCTGCAACATGAATCTTCTAGTGAAAAGTGTCCCAGGAGCCTAAACCAAAATGTCAGGTTCTGTGTCTTGTGAACTGTCATTGCTTTTCTGTTCTACTTCAGCTGGTCTCGTTTTCTTGGCTTTTCCTTGTTGCTTGCTCTTCTGTGGTACTACAATTGGGGTATTGTTTTCTTGATTAAAACGTCACTTGCTGGGTTACTGAGACTGTTTTTTGTCCTCTCTAAATGATGCTTGGTTGTGACTGCTTTTCATTTCCTTCTAGACTGTCTCTGCTGATTATGTAGCTCCCATATTTGAGTGGCACATGCTTTTCTCACAAGTCAGGCTCAGGAAAGCGGGAGTGTGAAATGCTTTGTTTGCTGCTGTGCTGTCAGTGCCATAGAAATATTCAATAAAACCTTTGCAGCCTCTCCAGATCCTGTGAAATGTCTGCTCCGTTTTCTTTAGTTTTGTTTTGACTCAGGCCTATAGAGACAGCCAAGTTCCCTCTGCAGGATTAGGAAAGGTATAGAGCCAGGTATTTGTCACACTGCTCTGCTGCAGCAGGTTCACACAGATGATCTGACAGGACTCCCAGGAAAACTGTTGCATGAAAATGTGGGACTGTCTGTCCCAGACAAGGGCAGGGGTGGGTGTCCTGAAATTCGTAAGCAAGGTGAGCTCAAACATGGATGTAAGGTAATTCTGATGTGTCAGAGGGCTCCCTGGGGACACACTGGGAATGCAGATCTTTTTCTCCTCGTAAGCTCGTTGTTGACTTTGAGGAACTTTGCAAAGGGTGCTCAGATCAGGAGATAAATTTTTCATATAATCAGGGCTCCTGGTGTAATGTGTTCTGCTTCTTGGGCAAGCTGTGGATGCCTTTCAGGTGCCACCTGCCTGGTGAGGGCACTGGCAATGTTCTCTGCTGTGGGCACTGCCTGTTGTGGTGTTGGTGTGCACAATGCTTTGTAGTTAGGCTGGTTTATAGACTAAAACTCACGCAGAAGGAAATCTTATTGTTGTTTATCAAACATTTACATTTAAATGGCTCTTCATCCTAATTTTCCAAACTGAGCTTTTCTCAGTGCTTCTTGAATATCTTCTATTCACCAGGTAAAGTAATATTTGTGTTCAAATGCAGGTTTCCTGAATTTATCTTATTGCTTTCCTCTCACCTTCCTGCACCTAGAGCTCTTGCAGCTTATCTATATTTTGTGGTATAATATCATGGAGAATGTCAATTTTTTTGAAGCCATTAAAAAGCACTGTTGATGCCCAGTTCTTGCCAAAGCTGTGACACAAGTCAATATACTATTACCCTTCCCCATGTGTGTTACCTGTTCAAGCCATTTGAATTTTCCTCCCTTATATGCAGCCCTACTCATAATATCTTTTGCATTAACAAGACTTTTATCAAGGCTGAATTCAGCAGATTATTGAATCTGTACTAATTACACCCCTAAAATACTGAAATGAATCCCTAATACTATTCGTCCCTGAAAGGATCTACCAATATCAGATATTAAGGATTTGGGAGGAAAATGAGTCTTTCTAATCTAATGATGTAAGTTGTTTAAGAAATGAGTGGTCTCAATTTTCCTTCTTTGAGAATTTTAATTAACCTCAGGAAAAAACTACCTTGGGAAGTGGTGAAATTTCCATTGTTAAGAATAGGCTGGACACTCATCAGTAGCAACAAAACCAGAATTTATCCTGCTATGAAATCAGGTAAGGAGTATGTGTTTTCCTGATGTACTCTCCAGGCTGTTTTCCAGTCATAAGGGTTGTAATGATCCTATGCCAGAATTCAATTTCCCAGCTCCTGCCTTCTGCAGGGTGTAACACCCCAGTCACCACTCAGAACTACCACTGAGCATTGTGGTTCTGGCCTCTTGGAAACCACATGCAGGAGGGTTTATTAACAGCCAGAGTGAGCAGGTAAGTGATTTATCCCCCTATTCAGAGATGACTATTGGGAAGGCTCCTTCTCTACCCATCTTGCTCAAATATAAAGTTGTTTTCAGAAGAAGGAAATTTTCCATGATTTTCATGCCCCAGCAGCTTCAGATGCTGCTGCTGAACACAAACACATATCTGGCCACTGTCAGGAATATTGGGAGGTACTACACCACAGACAGCATTATTTATTTGTTGTTTTATTGAGCTATAGGAAAACAAACCCACAAATATGTTGTATAATTCAGATGACTTCAGGCTTGTGCATGTTGTTACATGCCCTCTGGATACTGAGGACTAGCTGTATAAATTTTGAAAAAAATAATGCTTGTGGTTTTTCACATCAAAAATTGAAAACATAACAGCCTTCTGAGACAAATCTGAAATTTCAGTCTTGATCTCCCTATTGTAAATAAATCACTTTTATTCTGAAGATGAAATTCCAGGGAAAAAAAAACCACACAACTTCAGGTCTCTGAGTTTGCCATCACCTGCAAAATCATAGTCTGTTGTTGCTGGAGCTTAGAAGTTAATTTGTACTTCATAAAAGCATTGAGTGCCTCCACATTGCTTAGGACACCTTGTGGTTTATAATAATTTTCCAAAACAGCAGAACACACTTTTTTTCCTCTGATCACTGACTTGGGAGCCATTACAGCAGAACACATCAGTCCACTGACCCACCTCCTCTGCAGATACAAATTCACTCTGTTTCTGCCCAGGGGGAAGAGCTTTAGCAATTTGCTGAAAATTGGCCATCAAGTAGAAGAAGGGTTGAGACTTGGCAGCACCCAAGGGGTTGGTCTGTGCTTGGTCCTCCAGCCCCTCAGGAGGGTAGGAGACAGCAAGAATCTCCTTCAGATGGTGGGAAAACAGGTGGGCTAGCATGGAAGAGATGGACAGTGGCCAAGTGATAGTGTGTGATGAAATACAAATGGACAAAAACACAGCCTGGACAAGCTGTGTCTGTGGTTTGCAGTTACCACTGTGAAGCTCTTTTCTTCTCCAGGTAATGTTGTAGAAGTAGATGGGACCTAAAGGCTCACAGGTTGGAGTTTGGGGCATGGCAAGTCTCATGTTGTGTCTGCAGTAAGCCAGCCACCAAGGGACCTACAAAACCCTCAAATGTCAGTGCCCAATAAATAATGGAAATAAACTGACAGGGCCAGGGTTAAGATTAGATATTAAGAAGAAATTCTTCACTGTGAGGGTGGTGAGACACTGGAACAGGTTGCCCACAAAATCTGGGGATGTCCCATCCCTGGAAGTGTTCAAGGCCAGGTTGGACGAGGCTTGGAACAACCTGGGATAGTGGAAAGTGTCCCTGCCCAGGGCAGAGGAGTTGGAACTGGATGTTCTTTAAGGTCCCTTCCAGCCTAAACCATTCTATGATTCCATGATAAATTACAGGGATCAGTCAAGTCCATTTGGTTGCTGTTGCATTTAGTTCCCTGGATTTGCCTAAATCTCAGGAAAAACATCAGGTGCTCTGCAAGACCAACCAAGTTTTTTTCCTCCCTCCTTCAGTGCCCTCCCTGTAGGAGGAAGGGATCGGTGAGGTTACCACTATTCTGTGGTCAGCTTCTTTCCTGAAAGAGGGGGATGGTGTGTACTTACCTTCTTCAGGGTAAGAGCCCGGCCAAGTCACAAAGGTCTTGTTGAAACACCCCAGTGAGAGATGAGGAGAGAGCAGGGAGTAAAACTGATGTAGGGCTGGCAAAGCTGCATTGATTAGGCCAAACTAAAATCCACAAACCACTTTTTCCTTTAATCTCAGAAGTTTTGAGGCTTAATATTGACATTTTATGGTGTCTGAGTGAGGATTTTTGATCTCCTGAGGTTGGCTATGGTTGAAAAGTTCCATTTTAAAGAATTTATTATTTAAAGGCGCAATTGTTTGTATTAATTAAAGATGAGTGTCTGAAGCATGGATAGAAGCACAAATCCATTTCTGAAAAGCAGCAGGTTGGTCTCTTTTGTTGTGGTTTCCAATCTGTTTTCACAGGCACAGGGGGCCTTTCAGCTTGGAATGTACTGGAAAGATGGTCTGTAGATGAGCTAAATGGGAGGCTGTGGTGCAGTGCTCTGCTCCTATGCTTTGGACATTGGAGACCTACTGCAACATGGAATCCTTTGGTCTTGAGAGGCAGCAAGAACAAACCAGTCCTTAATAACTGGATTATTTCCCAGTGCTTGTCCAAGTGTGCCTGTCACAGGAAATGAAGCATTTATATTGCAATATATCTTTTGAGAGCCTGGATTTTAATCTGTGTTTATTAATCAGAACCGAGGACTTAATTAAAAACAGACTTGTCTTATATATATATTTTTTTTTCTTTTCTTGTGGGCTCTAGTGCTTGGAGAGTGTATGCCTTGGGAAAACGAAGGTCCTTAACAATGACTGTTTTGCTGTGCAGATCCACTGCTATGGGTCTGCCCTGCTTACTAATGTAAAAGTAGCTGAAGACATTGAGACAACCCACCTTTAAGGGAAAGGAAGCACCTAAAACTCACATAACAACCTGTGAACTTATTGTTGCATTTTTAAAAATTATTGCACGTTTTCCAAAGCTCAGTAGTAAGTCTTACTGCATAGCTTTAAGACTGAAAGGAAATAGAAGCACCTAACGAGGGCTTTAATTAAAAATAGGTTTCACCTCTCAGGTGAAGATGGGGGACCACGCACTGAGGGTGGTGAGGCACCACTGGAGCAGGTTGCCAGAGCTCCTGTGGATGTCACATCGCTGGAAGCTTTCAAGGCTTGTGTGGATGGGGCTTTGAGCAACCTGTTCAAGTGGAAGGGGGGTTGGAATGAGCTTATCTTTGAAGGTCCCTTCCAACTCAAATCATTCTGTGATTCTGTGATCTCAGTGTAGCTTTTCCCTTCATCCTGCTCTTCCAGTGCTGCTGTGTGATGCAGATCTTCTGTGGCAGGGAGGCATAAAGTGTTTTCCTGGTAGGAATAGCCAAAAAGCTGTTGTTCCAAAAACTCTGTTTCTCTTTTGTGGGAGAAACATAACAAATTTGCTGTTTTCTGTCATTATTAGTACAAAAGCAAATGTGATGTGCTGTGACGTAGCACAGTGCACACCTGAAATGGAGAAAAAACGAAACTTTCAATTTAGTGAATTCAAAGTGATGATTCCTTTTCAAAAAGTGTGAGTGAATCTACTGTAAAATAATCAGCAGACTGGTAGTTAAACAAGTCTGCTGAGGACAGAAGACAGATTCTCTGCTCATAGCCTGAGTCTTCATCATTTACCCCCAAACTGAGATTAAATCAAGCCTATTTTTCTTAAAGAAATCTATTACATTGGGAAGTAGGAAAAAAGATCATTCTCTGTGGTTGTTTTGAGATATGTTTTCTGGTTATTGTTACTTATGTTCCTAAATACAGTGGCTGGTTGGACTATTGGGAAATACTCAGCTAAGGGAGTCTAAGGGTGTATGTCATAGAAATACGATGTAGAGCTTTGACAGTCATCATCAAACAGGAGGAAAACAAGAGTGGAGCTGCAGGTTTGTAAAGAGTGAAGTGATGTTTGTGTCCAGGTGTGCTGAACTCTGCTCTGTGTTGCCAGTGCAGTAGCCAGGGTGGGTGTGGTGGGACAAGGGAACTCTCACCTTTGCCTGTGCTTCCACAGCCCACGTCTATGAAATGAGCTCCTCAAAGTACACCAGGGGAAGTTCAGGATAAAAGTGACACTTGACAGTATGAGCTGGGAGCCAGCAGACACTGAGAGATGATGAACTTTGCTGTGGGAACCCTGAGAAATAGATGTCATTGGACAAATGAAAGGAAGATTCCTCTTAAAATGATAACAGTATTTGCTGGCCCTAATTTCTCCTTTTAGCTCTTGTCTTTTACTGACTCAGATAAAATTATTCACAGTTTTATTGTTTTAATATATCATGAGAGAGCAGAAAATTATTTTCTTAATTAACACCATTGATAATGTTATCTCTTTAGCTGTGTTAATTCTCTCAAAATGAGCTCAACTACTAACTTTCTATGAGGTGACATTGGGTCCCTGGACATCTTTTGTTTAACTCTGCCATTTATCCCCTGGTAAATTAATCTGCTTCTACAAATAATTACTATGTTGTCCATGACTTTGAAAATAGCATTTGATTTCTTGTGCTCTCATGTCAAATACATGAAAGCATTGCTGCCACAATCACTTTCACAGAAGATTTCTGCAGCATTTGATAGTAGTTCAGTTTCTGTGATTCCTACAGCACACGCTACACAGGGCTTTTTCTCATACTAAATAACTTTAGGGGTTTTAATTTTATTTTTTTTTCTAATGGTTGGTATTAATATTTCCTTCATTTGTTACAAAAATGCTTTCCCTACTTAATACCAGTAAATGGCTGTGCTACATAAACTAAATGCATCCATTTTTGGCTACCCATCATGAGCACAGTGATTGTTTTCTTACTAATTTAGATTAAGGACTTCAGATTTTGCCAGTATGTGCCCATATTTATCTAATCCCCATGCAAGAAGGCATAATTTGAATCTGGGTTAGCCCACCTCCTGTTTGTATCTTCCCAACATGTCCTAGGAGTTCATAGGAGCTTGCAAGCAATGAGGGTTGGTGCAAGCACGGCTCACTGGTATTTCTATTGAAATATCATTTTATAGTCCTTGACATTGACTCATTAACTTTTAAGAACTGTGGATCAAAACATTTATGACTTTTATCAGGCACTTAATACTGTGGCACCTTAAAAAACACATGTATACATATAGAGTTAGGAGTTCCAATCTTGGTTCCTAAAATAATTCCTCTGGCAAAATGCACATTCCCTACATTTTCTAGGCTTTGCCTACTGGTATAAAATCCCTCTTCATATTTTTTTACCCAGCATTTTGACACTAGGTGCTGATCAGGACTTTGGCTTGTCTTGACTTGAAATTATGAGAAGACTAACTATTCTGCCTTGTTAATTACATCCTTTTCTGTTTTATGCACTCTAAAAGTGCAGTCTGATTCTTGCATAGAGCTTCATTTGAGGGGCACAGTTAATTCCTGCCTGAACATCTTTTAAAGCCATAATCTAGTATTAGACCCCTGCATTATATGTCACTGTAACACTTTTTGTGTAAATCAAGTAGCGTTGTTTTTTATCTTTTTAATTCACAACACATGATCTAAAATAATGAGGAGAGTTTGTGTGTCTTCTTGGAAGTTAGACATTAACTTCCTTTTATTTTGTTGAAAATTTTCAAGAAATAATGTGCTCTCTCTACTTAAACCCACAATAAGGTGCTTCTTTTTTAGAAACCAGAAAGGACTAGTCTGTCACAACATTAACATCTGCAAGCAAGTAAAAAACTTAGTTTGAGTGAAGCAGCAAAATCTTCCATGTGCAGTTGGCTCAGAGAGGGCTCCCTCCTGTCCCAGAGCAATGATTTCCTTGGGAAACCTGAACTTTTTATTTAATGCAAATTAAAAATCCCAATGGCAGGACTTCTGGCTGGGCTTAACACGTACAGAGGTTGAAATTTCCTCTTTAAAGCTATTTTTTTTGTGTGCTTGTATTTTGGGCAATATTGTCCTTGTGGGCCACCTGATAATGACTGGAGTAGGCAATTCTAGTGTGGCTCTAAAGAGGAACACGCCCTTAAAGACTTTGATGTTTGTATCAAACCCAAGTTGTGCTGACAGGTCCCAGATGTGCTTTTCCATTTGCACCCCTTTAGACACCCACATGGTTCAAATGCTGCAGCCATAGAAGAGTTGTGGGATTGTGCAAAGTGGGGGATAGAAAAGCATCAGACTCCTAAGGCCAAGTGGAATCTGGATCAAGACCTGTGGTTACGATAGGATGGAGAGGATGATCATTCTGATTATGTTGTTTCCCATATTCATGCTTTAGTCCATTGTTTTGTACATGATGGTCTTTTCAGACTATGTCCAGGCTGCTATACTATGGTACTTGATCCAAATCTAAATGATTCCTCTGCTGTCTGGAGAAGTGAATTTTTATTTTTATTTTTTTTAATTAATCAACTGTTGTTTATTTTTTCCTTTATTAGGGAAAAAAAAAAAGAAAGAAAAACAATGAAGCTGCTGAACTTTAAACAGTTACTGCTTTTTGGAGCCATATGCCTAGGTGACCTTTTCATTTCTCCCATGTCCAGAGTCGCAGTACGAGTTGTCTTCATGATTCAATTCCCTTAAATAAATACAGTCTTTTTTTAATTTCAAAGCTAAAAGGACAGCAGGGAGAGGGTTGCTTTAGATATACATAGGTGTACCTGTCCATACAGGTCTGTTATTGAGAAGACTGTCTGTCTTCAAGATGCAGAAGAGATAGCATATGGGTCAAATCATGAAATATTTTTTTCTTCTCACTTAGTCGCCCTTCAAGTTTGGACTTCTGAGGCACAAAATTTGGAGCTTCACAGCTTATCCCAGGTCCTACAGCAAAAGGTATGGAAGCCCTGAGAGTCAAGTGCCAGGCTCTTGAGTGCCACTCCTGCCTCACCAAGCACCAGCAAGAAAAACTGGGGGTTCTGAATGCCCTAAAACACTCCTGTCTGGGTGATTTCAAACATGGCAGAAACGTTTTTGCCTTATGCAAGGCTTCCTCACTTTTTCAGTTGCCCTGGAGGGATAACCTTCATGGGTGTCTGCCAGATTCTAGTTTTCCCATATCAGGGTTCACTTTATTTATGTTATCATATTTGACCTCAATAACCCATTTCCCCACAAAAGGAAAAGAAACCTCAGCAAGCCTTCCTAGATGAGTCTATTATGTAATACTCCTGCTGCTTCTTCATGACTGCAGCAGCCATTGCTCTTTATAACCACAGCCAGGAAAAGTGATTTGCATTGGAACCCAACACCTAAATAACTCCAGAGAGAATTTATAGATATAATTTTTCAGTTATCTGTAAAATTTGTAGAGCTGCCATCTGTAGACATAGTGCCCCTCAGGATATGAAGAAATTGCTGTGACTCTCTTACTGATAATTCCCAGTTTCTTGGCATTAAAAGAACTGTGAGTATAGATAGACATGTAGTACAGTATACATTAAACACATTGAGCAATGGAGATAATCAGACACAAACGATTACCTTCCTTATTTTTTCTGTATTCTCAGTCTTGGGTCACTCTTAGACGAAGCTGAAAACATGGAGATCCTTAAGATATTCAGGGAAGGCACTTCCAAAGCCCTGGCTTGATAGGCACAATACACTGGTACCTGGATACTGCTCGGATGGATTACTGTGAGGACTGCCACAGATTCACAGAATGACAGAATATGCTGAGTTGGAGAGCACCCATCAGGACCATCGAGTCCAACTCCTGGCCCTGCACAGGACATCCCAAGAGTCACATCACGTGCCTGAAAGTGTTGTCCAAACACTTGAACTCCATCAGGCTGTGACCACTGCCCTTGGGAGCCTGTTCCAGTGCCCAACCGCCCTCTGGGTGAAGACCCTTTCCCTGATATCCAACCTAAACCTCCCCTGACACAACTTCAGACCATTTCCTTGTGTCCTCTCCCTGGTCACCACAGAGCAGAGATCAGTGCCTGCCCCTCCTCTTCCCCTCTCTGCAGTGAGCACTCCCCTCTGTCTCCTTTACTCCAGCTGAACAGACCAGGTGCCCTCAACTGCATCTCCTACAGCTTCCCCATCACACCCTACACCATCCTCATGGCCCTCCTTTGAACATTGTCTGATAGCTTAATTTTTTTTTTTTATACTGTGGTGCCATGTGAGGAACAAGGTTCTTGGATAAAGCAATGAAATAAATCATGGCAGAATGCTTTATGAAATCTTGAGTTGGATCCTTAAATGTCCTGGGAAGTGGCAGAGCAGAAATGAAGATGGGAATATGCACCTTATACCTTTGCATTTTCCAACAGCAGATCTGATCTACTGCAAACTCTGTTCTTTTGTTTTTCAGGCACTTAACTGGACATGAGTGGGATGGCATCAGATCACAACACTTCCTCCCAGGAAGAATACATCCCACACTATCTCCAGAAGGAAGACCCCTTTGCATCAAAGCTTTCTAGAGAAGCTGACATCATAGCTGGCTTTTATTTGACAGTAATTGGTAATTATTTTATAATTGGTCTTTGAAATATGACTGCCTGCTTGCAGCTCTCACAAAGGAGGCAGAAACTGCTGTGCATTAGATGTGTAATTACATATTTTTTTATACTAGAAAGAAAAATCTGGGAGGGGGAGGAGAAAATGTGTTAGAAACATGGTGTCAAGAGTTAGTGTCAACAGACAATGCTGCTTCAGGTAGCCAAAAGTGACTAGCAGTGGACCTTCCAGCAAAAAGTGAATAAATAATCTTTTTTTTCCCCCTACTGATAGGTTACTACCCTGCATTTTAATCGTCTCTGAGCAGAACTGGATTTTCCCCACTATGACATGTGGATTTTATGGCCTGTTTTCAAAGCCTCTCTCATGTGCCTATGCAGCAGAGAACATCCTGAGATGTGCTCATTTGAACCCTGCTCAGCTCCTGGCATCATCTGTCTCCTTTTACACGTTATATTGAACAATATTTTTCTGCGTAGCACCGTCCTCATCTTTTTGTGTTGTAGTCTTTTACCATGTTCAAAGTGACTTTGCAAGCAGAATAAATACAATTATCTCTTGGTTAGTGCACATCCATGATAGCTAGGTCTGATTTCTTCCTTAAGTATTCATATGCCAAGGAGTCATCATTCAGCAGGAAAGGTGCTGGGTTCCATTGCTTCTAGGGATAAACTGGTCCTTCTTCTGGATAATTTACCTTCTTTGATTTATGGAAGAGGGCAGACTTATGTCTTTTTGTGTTGATACTTGTCTCAGTGGCTGAAGGAATGGCATGAAGTTGTGTCAGGGAAGATTGAGATTGGATATTAGGAAAAGGTTCTTCACTCAGAGAGTGGCCGGCCACTGGAACAGGCTCNATATATTTTAAGTTTCTTTATGTTTTGTTCGTGCAGTTTCTCACAGCTCAGCAGCGATTTTGTCCTAAAGCTGAGCTAAGGACATATAACTATACTACACCAAACTGGGTTCTGGTTGTCAAACAGCTGAACACCAGGCTGAATACAGAGTGTACAATGATTCCTTGACATTTATTTCAGTTTTGATTAATTCTCTTCTTCAACCAGTTCTGCACAAAATACAAAGATCTGTCAGTCCTCCTTTGTGTTTCTCACTCACTGCTTTACATCCCTCCCTCCTACTTTCTGTTACTGCATTTCCTCTGACTGATGTAAGCAATCTGTAAGTAAAGGCATCAGAGTTATAATTTCTCTTCTACTTATGTCTTCTGCTTATTTCTCATTTCTCTCCTGCTAATGTCTTTATTGAAAAAAGAATTCAGAGGGGCAGAGGTGGCAGGTGAACCTGTGTCTCAGTGCTGTTCTTGGTATTCATGCACTGCATCCTCACTTTTCATGTATGATTCACATATTTTTTTCTCTGCTCTGAAGGCAGATGTCTTCCCTGAACTAGCCAAAACAACCCCCATTTTGAGTTTTTATTCACTTGGTTAAGCAAAATTAGCTTTAATCCCAGGAAATATGTCTGAGTGGCTGCAATGAATCCTTCCAATATACACTGTGTTGCCGTGTCACGTTTGCTGTACTTAGTGTAGATTTATCCTCTTACAAAAAAACCCCCCAAAAACAACAAACCAAAAAACACCCTGTCAGGTGTGAAATGTCTTAAAAACATATAGAATCAAATTAAGGCAAGGAATAAGAATCAAAAATTTCTGGTGAAAAGCCAACAATCAACCATAAGTCACCGACTTCCCACCTTCCTGATGTTGTTGACTGGATATCAGACAGCCTGTGGTGGATTCATTACATCCAGTGGCTCAAGCCAGGGAAGTCAAAGCCACAGCTCTGCTGTATATGTGTGTAACTCTACATATCATATCCTGCGTTTAGCTCTGTGTTTAACTTGTTTTTTCATGTGTTTGTTTTGCATTGCATTTGACTTGGTCACTTACTTTACCCTTATGGTCATGACACACTCCAGCAGCAGCTTTCATTAGAGCCAGTTATGGTCTTCACATACGCATGTACACACTGCATTTGCATCTTCACTGGACTTGGATCTGTAGAATAAGACACCACTGGTATCCTGCACAGATATTTTTATTTCATTTTAGCAATCATTGCACTGTTTTAAAGCACCCATAGCCCAGCTGCTGGCTCACTGTGACCTCAGCCATTTCAGCAACTAGTTTCATAATTTCTAGACCAGCACAGCAATGTTTTAGGCATTTTGTATCATGCATTAGTGCATGTTAAGTGGCCAGAGACCAAGAGAAGTGCAGAACCCTCCACTCCCCTGTCTCCCTTCCCCCCGCTTTTATAGGGGTTTCTGTGAAGGAAAGTGTGGTGTTTTTTACCAGTAAAGCACAATTGCACTTTATGGCTCAGCCACTAAGAGAGGAAATTAAAGAAAACTGGTGGGAGGACCAATGTCAGGTCTTCTGTGTTTGTGAATAGATGGGGTAAAGTAGCTTTTAAATGCATTTTTCTTTAAAAAAAAAA
>VXBX01007488.1:104635-203958 GCA_013400415.1 Scytalopus superciliaris
AAAAAAAAAAAAAAGCTTTGCTTGGATTAATTCTTCTCATGTGAGTTGTAACTCACAAGGCTGATTTAGTGTAGTGCCTTGGGGATACCATCATTAGCCCCTGCTGCTGTGCAGGTCTGTATTTTAGTACCCACCCACATTTAGGTGGATAGTAACATTTTGATAATATCTTGGGCTTGCATAGAAATGAGACGTTACAAGGATTTTCATCTTCATTGTTCCCAGGTAAATCTCTGAGTAGTTTTTTTTTTTTTTTTTTACTTACTGCAAAAAACCCCAACAAATAACTCAAATTTTCTTTTCCACTAAGTTGATTTCTGGCAATTCAAAGCATCCACATTTCTGCTGGGACATAAAGCACTGCTCTGCAAAGTTTTTGGGTGGTAGGTAATGGAGAAGGAGGCTTACCTCTATGAAGCTATTCACTGACATCAAATTCCACACAGCAAGTTTGCTAAGGCTGCAAATTTGCTTTAATTGGCAGCTTTACAGTTAATCACAGCTCCCAGGTATCCAAAACAGGCGGCAAAAACTCTGTCCTCTAATAGCTCTTGTGTATCATTGTGCCTTGAGGTAGTTTTGCAGTATTGCAGATTTACTTTATAAACTGTGTGTGTAATATGCAGAGAATGGAAAACTGAGCTGGAGCATTCAGTCCCATATCCAGTGAGGGTATGGAGAAAAGAAGGCTCAGGGGAGACCTTACCACTCTTTACAACTCCCTGAAAGGATGTTGCAGCCCCGTAGGCGTTGGTCTCTTCTGCCAAGTAACAAGCGACAGGACAAGAGGAAATGGACTCAAATTGCACCAGGGGAGGTTTAGACTGGATATTAGGAAAAATTTGTTCACTGAAAAAGTGGTTCAGCATTGGGACAGACTGCCCAGGGAAATGGTGGAATCACCATCCCTGGAAGTGTTCAGAAGACCAGTAGACATGGCACTTCGTGATATAATTTAGTGGGCCTGGTGGTATTTGATCAAAAGTCGGACTTGATGATCTTGGAGGTATTTTCCAAACTTAATGATTCTATGTCTGTGGTTTTTTATTATAACTTGCAGTTCAGACTGAACCTGTCACCTTCAGTTCAGTTCAGTGGCAGCACTGAACTGTGTTCCCTCCTCCTTTGCAGATCCCTGCCAAGCAATTGTGGCCCCTCATAGGGATGGCTTGTGTGGACATCCAGGTAGCAGGGAGAGGGAAGCCAGGAGGTGGGAAGCCAGGACTGCTATCGTGCATCTGTTTGCACTTGAGGTGTGTAAGGTGCAAATGAGTTTAAAATTCCTTTCAAAAAGGGGAAGAAGCTGCACTGTGGCTGAACACGGCTGGGATGGTCCCAGAGAACTCGGCAGAGCTTTTAGGGTTCTACAGCTGAAGTATTGCAGTTTGAAATAGAAGAAATACAGGGGTCTTTTGCCCTTGAAGAAAATCAAGGGTCTTGACCAATCTGGGGTAAATTTTCTGTGAGCACATGATCTTTTGTCCTGACTAGTTCATTTCTGCATGTAGGGGTTTTTTTTGTCTAGAAAAAAATAACCAAACCATGCATGTAGTTTTAAGAATCCAGTTCTTTTTACTTTATCACTACCCCCACCAGCTTTTTCATCATTGACTTGATTGATTTGCTGCATGGCCAGGCAGGGTGACAAACTACTGAGCAGGGACCCGCTGGCTGCCATCTCCTTTGAAACCCTGTGGCAACTAACTATTGATTTGCAGAGTGTTGCTGCACGCTTCCTCAGCATGTTATAAAACAGCTTAATTGAAAACAAAATCCTGAACTATCTTTTTTAAAATTATTATTACTTTAATTTTTTATTTTCTCTGTTGGTTCAGCACTGCTGTCAGATTGGAGAAGTGGAAGTTTATTTCTTCAGTTTACTGCTTTTAAACACTTTCCTCTCTCGCTGCAGGTTGTGTGTCCCAGCCTGGCTCTTTCTCTGCAGGTGTCACTTTTTTAGTTATCACATCCTTGGCTCTTTGTTTGCTTATGTCTAATAGTGCTACAGGGCCATGGAGAGTTGTGCCCTGAACTGTTTGCTGCTGGAAAAGACCCTTTATTTTATATCTGAAGTATCTTTTTCCCATGTTTCCAACCTGCAGAACTGGAGACTGCAGCAGCAAGGACACCAACTAACTGCTAGGAAAATCATTTAATAGAAGGGAAAATGGAGCATTAGATGGCTCATCTAAGGAGATTATAAAGTTTTGAACACTGAGGAGTTCAAAGAGAATTCAGATAAGCAACTGTCAGATTCAGGTATAGACAAAGGACAACATAAGTTATCACTGGACCCCTTCCAGGCACAAGATTAGGAGGTCAGTGGGCTGGGCCTCTCTGGAACATTGATATAAATAATGCTTTAGAGGCTTGGCTGATGGAGACACCTCTTTTGACTGCCAGTCAGTTGAAAAAGATTCAGGAAAATGTCAAATGCTTTCAAAAGGTATTTCAAACTGGATGCTGGTGCTCTAGTTATCCTAAATACCACTGGAGAGAAAAATGGCATTAAGAGAGAAAAGAATAAAATGTATAAAAAAATTCTTGCAACATTGAGATTCATTGACTTAGTGGTGAAGAAGAAAATAATTCATATGAATACCTCTATCTACTTATAATTCTGATTAAATTTGCAGAGCCATAAGAGTAGGTTGTTCTTTAAATTCAATTCACCAAGAGTAAATCAAATTTACTGTGAAAACCTAAGATCAATACTAAACCAGCTTCTGTCCTGTCTGTTTTTAAAAATAATATAGAAAGCAATACCATCGATATAAAAATAAGAAAAGTGTCCAATTAGTGTTGCATTTAATACCAAAAAATTCAAAATCAAAGTATTTTTCTCCGGAGTTTGGTAAACTTTTGTCTCCATGGTTACTCAAAGGTCTTGGTAAATAGTCTGGTTTTAGCCTCTGGGAACCATTTTTCTCTCTGTCTCATGGGTGTTCCCAGGGTGGTTTTCCTGATTTTGTAAGGATGTGACACCCTTGATGGGCCAGAGTAAATAATTAAATACCCATTTCAATACTGGACTATTAATTACTGAATTACCACTTATGTGGTATTCAGAGGTCCAATATTTGGAGGGGCAGCACTGCTGGGAGGCTGAGCAGATTCCAGGGTCTTTTGGAAACATAGGATACGGCCGAGTTTGCACCAGCAGAGCCATGTGGAGGAAGGCATCACAAAGGGTGACTTTGCTGCCTCATCAACAGAGGGAAGTTGGGTTATTCATGACTTTTTTATATTAATGTGGTGAATTCACCTCAGCTGGTAGCCAAGCACTCAGGGTGATGCTCACAGTGGGACAGGGACGAAATGGGCAGCGAAAAAGCAGTGGAGGTGAAGCCAAGGTGGAGGTAAAGACAGGGAGATCCATCCCCAGGTACTGAAGTGGCAAACAGGCTCATTGAGTGGAATTTAATTTAGAATCAGAGGATTATAGAATGCTTTGGGTCAGAAGGGACTTTAAAGATCAGCTAGTTCCAACCTTCAAACTTCCAGCCCCCAAAACTTAACATTTAGTTATGGTTTATGTAGGGAGAAACCAAGAAGATAAACATAAAATACTTAAGAAAAATACCAAACACCTTTCCTCCCCCTTTCCCAGGCTGAAATTTGTCCAAAATCTTCCTCATTGCCATCGTTGGTCCCTTTGATAAGACAATGGTGGGACAGAAGGTTAGGGTTTCTGCCACTCTTCACTCATTTCTTCTGTGTCTCCCTCCTTTTTGCTTGTCTCTTCTGCTCTGGTGTGAGGCTCCATGGGCAAAGGTCCCTTTGGCTTTTGCAGCTTTGGGTGTGACTCTTGCTTCATGAGAGGGATGTTGTGTGTGCTGTTCTGTGTTTTCACAGCAAAACTCTACTCTGAGCTTAAACTCTTTCTGAGTTAGTGAAGAAACATTTTTCTTTAAGGGAGCTGGAAACCCTACAATTTCTTGGTACCAGTGTGATTAATTCCATGGCTGATTAGCCACTTGCAGTGTAGTTCCCTGCGGTTCCTTGGGTGATGATATGGAAAAAAAGATGTCAGCCAAGAATAAAAGGATCCCTGCTCATGCACTGAATTCCACCTGGCAGTTAAAATCAGATTAATCAGATTTATTTTATTATTTTCTTTCTTATGATAGAAATAAATTTCATTGTAAAATTTTAGGATTTTATATTAATATCTTAATTTGCATTATATTAGAAATTTATGCCTCAATTTCTGATTACAGTATTTAACAAAATTAAGGCTGATCAGATGGGGGTCCTTGTGATTGCAGACAGTTGAATATCATTCATATGGCTGTTTAAATGTTTGCAAGAAAAAATGGGATTGACAACAGAGGAATTATGGGATTTCTGTTGTGGTCATTCAGTCAACAGTTGTGCAGGCTCAGGTGGTGAAGGGCCTGCTCTGGTGCAGAGGGGAAAATAACATTTGCTGTGGGAGGGAGGTGTCTGCAGTCGATGTCTCTGTGAGCTGCATAATGACAATGAGATGATCATGTTTCAGAGTAAAATGTCCAGCCTTAGGACCACTGGTTCAGTCTGAAAATATCAGGGAATTTCACAAGGAAGATGGGATATTGCTATTTTTGAGGAAGCTTCTGATTTGATTGTTATTCTGTTCTTCATTATTACAGGGATCCTTTCAACTCTGGGAAATGGGTATGTTATTTTTATGTCCTCAAAGCGAAAAAAGAAGTTGAGACCTGCTGAGATAATGACTGTTAATTTAGCAGTGTGTGATCTGGGCATTTCAGGTAATTTCATGTCTTTGTTTCCACTCATTTTTACTATCCCACCATTCTTTCTGGCAAGAGTAAGAGACATTCCTCTGAAAGTCATGGGAGCCCCAAATGCCTTTTGCTACTGATATTTCCAATCTCTTATTTGCATGTAAATAACAGGGTAGGATGGAAAACTACATTCTTGAACAACTGGATGGGAAGAAATGAACAGTACAGAGGAAAAAATAGGGTTGATTTTATCAATCAGGTGAAACACCTGATACCAGCACTGGGCAGGTCTCCAAAGACAGTTTCCATGTGCACCCTGGCACAGCAACCACATAATAGCTCGGTATTACGGGTGCAGAAAATTACATTTTCTTGTTCTAGGGTGCAATACAAGGGATCCAAGTGCCTCAAGAATGCATTTGGCCAAATAATTGGAAAATGCCAGTGGACATCAGCCTACCAAAGCTAATAGATTTCTCTCTAGTGACTAACCCCCATTATCCCCAGATCAGAAAATTAAACATTTGTGTCAGTCTGTAGAGTAAGAGCAACAGCAGCCAATGGGGAAGATTTTTATTTCAAGCCCACATTCTGGATGTCCTGGCATGGGAGAAGGGAGCTTTGGAAGGGTTTATACGGAGTTGCAGAGTCAAGAGCCTTCGGAGATTTTTGTTTTGGCTCTTGACATGAGTCTCTCACTCAGCTGCTCATGGCTACATGCAAATACAGGGGAAGGGCTGGGTGTCCTTTAGAAAAGAACATTTTGGATGAGAGACGATCCAATGGGTACAAAGACCCAGGTGACCATAGGATCTCTCCAGTGTATAAATGGCAATATATTCCCATGCTCTAAAAGTCATCTGTCCCCTATGTGTTGCATACACTGGGAGCCATGCCCTCAGCTCCAGTGTGCCCTTTTCCTGCCCTCATCTCTGTCAAATGCTTTTGTCCTCATCCAAATGCCCAAAATAGCACTGGACAGTATAAAATGAAGGTTCCCAGTCTCCCCAGACTGATGCTGATTGTGCTCTCACGGCACAAGGCCAAGGAGCTGCTCAGCCCTGCAGATTCCAGGGGTTTTGATCAGTTAACATGGATTTCTGAAGGAAATACAAATTCAGTAGAAGAAAGATGTTAGTATAAATATTGCTACTACCACACTGAGAAAGCCCAGTGATTTCTTTGGCCTTTCTGCCATGGAGACACTGTTTCCATCTCACAACACTCAGAAGTTAAGAAAAGAAAAATAGGCTGTTTTTTTCCTCTTCTGTGATACTCCCCTTTTTCTCTGTGCCTTAAGACTCTGTCTTATGTCATAAGGCTCATGTTTGACTCTTCTGATAGTCACCTCAGTGAGAGGGAGTGCTTCAGAGGAATTTCTCTAGCTATATATTTTTGAATGTTGCCCAGAGAAGCTGTGGGTGCCCCATCCCTAGAGTGTTCAACGTCAGGTTGGATGGGCCTCCGAACAACCTGGTATAGTGGGAGTTGTCCCTGCCCATGGCAGGGGGTTGAAACTAGAGGTGCTTTAAAATCTCTTTCAATTCAAACCATTCTATGATTATGTGAGTTTAACCATATGAACTGTATGCCCCAACCATGCAAATTACAGCTTATTTGGGAGCCTTCTTGACATGAGGGCTGATAGCTTCTCTGTTAAGGTCTGTCACCAACATACCACTTGGGCACCTTGCTTGCTTCTGTGGAGAATATCAATCTATCTGTGTGTTTAAGTTTTTGGAATTACAGGTAATTGTGATTGACACAGCCATGCATGGTTTTTCTCCCTGCTCTAATATTTTTGGGGCTTTTTTTTGCTAAGGGCAACTGTTCACTTGAGAAATGTGATGTGTTCAGTCTGCTGGACCGATTGGAGTGAAGATGGGATTTTTTCCCCCTAAAATATTCATATTTCACACACTTATCTTCGCACCTTGTTCAAGAAACGAGTTCTGCCATGGCCCTGTTTCCTGCAGATTTCCACAGGGTGGCACCAGCCCCTTGTTGAAAGCTGCATCAGGCTCACTTTGCAGTGACACCACGCTCTGAGCTGCTCCAAGTCCTGCTGCTGAAGAGAAATTTGATTTCGTACAAATAAATATGTTGGCCTTTAAAGCTGGCAATCATTTACATGAGTAAAGTTGCTTACTGTTAGCATACATCCCAGACCTTACCACATTTAAGGTTTTTCTTGAAACCTTAATCACTGGGATCAGCTTTTGCTTGAAAAATTAAAAGTGCATTTATTCTGCTCAGAGAAAAGCACATCATACATTGACCTGAGCACAACCTTCAGGCTCAGGCAGAACTTTCCTTACAGGCTTAGGCTAAAGGAAAATAATCCCCAAATGTCATGTTTAAAAATAAATCTGGTTTTGATGGGTTTCCAATCATAATGCTTCTGGCATAGAAGAGCAAGATTTATTTATTATTTATTATGCAAGATTTGGTTTGGGTAGAAATGTTTTAATTTTCTGCTAATAGTGAAAACAGGATGCTTATTTTTGAGTCAATTTGATGTGAAATGGAATATTTTTGGAAACAATCCAAAATATTTGCCTACAGATCACTTCAACAAAATAGAGACTTTTATCTTGACTCCTAGGATTAGGTTACCTTGTGGAAATTACAGTTTGCAAGACTGTTTTTGCCCTCCTTATAACCAATTCACTGAGCTGCTGTGGCACTGTAGACACTGTGGCTCAGCCAGAGAAGGTAGCCCAGGGCAGCTGAGATGTTTGCAAATCCTTGAGGTGCTCTGGCCACTCTTGTGGAGGAAGGAATACAGTCACAGGAACATGGAGTTCAATATTTAATGTTGTTTGAATGTTGCAGTTGAACTGTCCAGGCTTCGGAGTGTTTCAGGTCAGGCTGGTAAGTAGAAACGGAGGATTTGAAAAACATGCTGATGGTTGTAGATTTTAATTTTTTGAGTTTTCTGTTCCATTAACATTGTTTTTTCTTTGTCCAGTTTGCTACCAAAAAAAAAGATAAAATATTAATAATCAGGAGGTAGTGGTGATTTCCAACTAGGAAATTACAATTTTCAAACCTTTTCATTTTTACAATACTTACAAAGACTATGAATAATGTAAATTTCATTTAAGGTGAGAATGGAACAACATTTGACCCAACTGCACTTCCATAATGCACCACTTACCCTCACAAATGGAGGAATGAGCTAAAGTGCTACTATGACAGAGCCTCAAAAATATTATATATTATTTATTTTCCAGCTTTTGGGCGAAGCTTAGAAGGTTTTGTTGTCTGTGGCCAGGTGGCTTGTTGAAAGACACCGAGATGATGTGTGGCATGGACAGGAGCTGAAACTAGTACAGCCCAACCATAGCAGTATCTTTCCTTCTCATGTAACATTTTACTAGGTAGCCTAGTGTTAGGCCTTGACAGGTTTGCAAAAGTCCTCTTTGAAGGCAAGTTTCTTTATCTTGTGCCTCAAGACACTCAATTGACAATCAGTAGGGACATAGACCAGATCTGTGCCTGTTCCAAGCACTGACTTGCCCATCACCTGTATACTGACATGTTTGGATGTAAACTTAACACTTACTCCGAAGGTTTCATAATGGGGAGAGCTTGCCCATGTTCAGTACCAGAATATTGGTACACTTCTAGTTCCTGTAGTCTACAGTAAAGCACCTATTTCCAGCCATTCTGCAGGCCTGGCTCATCCTACCACAGCTTCGATGCTATGGGATGTAGCTACAGCTGTCTTAGGCTTAGCCCTGTGGATGGAGGGCACACAAGTCCTGGAATCATACAATGCATTGGGTTGGAAGGGACCTTACGGATAATCTGGTTCCAAATGCCCCAACATGGGCGGTAACACCTTCACTATCCCAGGTTGCTCCAAAGCTTCATCCAACCTGGCCTTGAATGATTCCAGGGATGGAGCATCCACAGCTTCCCTGGGTAACCCGTGCCAGTGCCTCACCACACTCACAGTAAAGATTTTCTTCCTAATATCTCATCTAAATTTACATTCCTTCAGCTTCAAGTCATCACATCTACTGTGCCTGAAGCCCTCTGTCCATGTTAGTATTAGTTCTGTGCAAAGGAGAGTTTTGCCTTTCTGAAAAAGGGTGGTTTTATCCATGATGGATTTTATCAATCCACTGACATTCTCTTCTCTTTTTGAAGTTGTAGGCAAACCCTTCAGCATCATTTCCTTCTTTTCTCACCGCTGGATGTTTGGATGGATAGGCTGCCGTTGGTATGGATGGGCTGGTTTCTTCTTTGGCTGTGGGAGCCTCATTACCATGACAGCTGTCAGCCTGGACAGGTACCTAAAAATCTGCCACTTGTCCTATGGTAAGACAACTATATATCTATATACAGAGATAGCTACATTATCCATGGCTGTAGAGAAACCATGTTAAGTGCTATAGTTCACTACACTGAAATATACCTAAGCTCTTCAGAATGCTTTTGTTAAATACAGAGGGGAATACATAGATAAGAGAAACACATTTTCATGATCTAAGTAATCCCAGCTAAATTTGTTTTGCTGGACATAACACCTTCAGTGTTGTCCCTCTGCTGTCTGTGTAAGCCATGAGTTTTTGTAACCCCTCACAGATATATCACTTGGTGTCTATGGAGGCCTATTAACATTAACAGATGCAAGTCTTTTGGACCAACACATAGAAGTATTCCCTATTAGATGCTTAAATTCCTCCAAGATACCTGGCAAGCTATTTAAAACATCTAAGAGGTTTGGATGGGCAGTAAGTCATAGTGTGATATCATCTCTCTAATATGGAGATGGAACCTGAGAGGATGAAATGAATTTAGCAATAAAAGTGATTACCACTATATCCATCAATATCTTGTATCTCTTGAATATGATGTATTATGTGCTTCATTCTTTCCACTGAAAAGATATCATCACAGTTTAGAAAATATGTTCTTCTTGCTTTGGAAAGGACTAAAATCCCATCAAAATATGGGAATATCCAAGGTGACTTTACATATAAGAAACACCTTGCTCATGTGACCTGGGGGACACACAACAGATTTCTTTATAATGAGATATAATATCAATCATGTAATGTTAGGTTGTAAGGAATGTTTACAGATAGGAAGTGTAAGCAAGCCAGTGTGTAAGCAGTTAAAAGCTGTGGTGCTGAGCTGAGATGTGCTATCATAGATCCTGGCATGTCCACAGGCATGGGCAGGTCCATACTTTTTCCTTAAATGGGACTGCAGGGAATGTCTCCTTAGCTGAGTTTTAGGTACACCATTCACATTAAGCAGGATTTCAGTTCTTTCTGTAGAAGTCTTATCAAAATAATTCAGTGGCAACCCAAATCATGGACAATTTTTCACAGACTTGGTGAGCTGAAGTGAGTATTTCATGCCCGGCTGCATTCATGCCACCATCTCTGGTATTTAGCGTGACATCTTAGTTTGCAGGGGAGAGCATACTTCAAAACCTTTATTCTCAAGGGCTCTGATCACATATAGAGAGTAATAAATATACTTACCATGCTCAGTCTAGGTGGTTAAATTAGACATTATCTGTATAATGCCTAAATCAGTCATTAGGAACCTGGGGCACATGATTTTTTACCTATGCCTTTTTTTTGGTACTAGGTTGCTATGATTTGACAGTAACAGTGAAAATAATAGTGCTTTTTTAATGCTCCCACTATTGTTGCTTTGTTTTTCCACCCCTGAACACAACAAACCACCTTTCTGTCTCTCAGCCATCACACATGAATACATGATTTGTCAGGAAGTGTTCATTTTCCTTCCAGTGATATGCAAACATAAAATTACCTGAGAAGAGATACTGGTCACATTCCAGTTACAGATGTTTCTTTGCTTTGGTTTTCTTCTAAGTCATTTTGAAACCCTGAAGAAAGCTCATCAGTATTAGTGTGAAATGAG
Source organism: Scytalopus superciliaris (assembly GCA_013400415.1). Taxonomy (NCBI): domain Eukaryota; kingdom Metazoa; phylum Chordata; class Aves; order Passeriformes; family Rhinocryptidae; genus Scytalopus; species Scytalopus superciliaris. The sequence goes on from VXBX01007488.1 coordinate 115,273, forward strand.
TGAAAACTCCCCTGTGAGTCAGGGTCTGCAAAGAGGTTGAAGCTTCCAAGCTGAAAGGAGATGTTATACCACCATATTCCAAGTTTCTGCAAAAATTACAGATTATAACTTAGTCCTATCTGAATCCAACACAATGATGATGGAAAACTTGTAAACTGAAGCTTCTTCTAGATGGATTAGAGCTGTATGCAAGATGAGCAGAAAGACAACATTCCACTCCACAGCTCCAGGCATGCATTTAATAAAATTAGCATTAATCTTAAAAATTGGCAAGGATACACAAAAACACCTATAATGGATACTTCTGACAAGAGGTACATGGTGATTTACTGTACTGGAAAAGAACAACAAGGTAAAAACAAATCTTGGATATCTTATTCCCTCTGTAAAGCCTTATTTTTCAGTCACTTGGGTTAATAATTTATGTTGAGAAGTGTTCTGACATTGAACTTTAGCCAGGTAATATGTAACAAAAAGAATATGAAATAATATAAGTTACACTATACAGTTGCTGTGGGTGAACCTTGATAATGAGTAATGAAAAGCTGAATTCAAGATTTAATCCTTCATGTGGGTTCAACATCTATCTCACCTGACCACACACTATGAATACACTGTTAGAGACCACAAAGCAATTTTACTATATATGATTCCAATAACTGTTGCTGAGCTGGTTGCTTGTATCTCTTTAGTTTGGACTCTTCCCGGTTGCAAACCATGACAACGTAAAGCAAAGATCTGAAATAAAGTGAGGTGGAGCCTACAGGTGGAGTGTATCTTCAGGAGGCACAACGTGAGCTGGAGGGACTCGCTCAGGGTCTCTACAGATCCCTGGAAAGAGTCAAGATGAACACTACAGAGCTATTGTCAAGCAGCTGAGCAAACTCGTACATCATAGAGTCACAGAACCACAGAATGGTTTGGGTTGGAAGAGACCTTAAAGACCACATAGTTCCATCCCCCCACAAGGACAGCTTCCACTAAACCAGATTGCTCAAAATTACATCCAGCCTAGCCTTGAATTCTTCCATGTGACATGACGTGTTTAATTGTGCCAAATACATCTTGACATGAGCTTGTAACTCCTGAATTTTCTTGCAGGTACCTGGCTTAAGAGACATCATGCATTTATCTGTCTGGCCATAATCTGGGCCTATGCTATGTTCTGGGCTACCGTGCCTTTTGCTGGGGTGGGGAGCTATGCCCCAGAGCCGTTTGGAACCTCCTGCACTCTGGACTGGTGGCTGGCACAGGCTTCGGTGGCTGGACAGGCTTTTGTTCTGAGTATTCTTTTCTTCTGCCTCCTGTTCCCAACTGCGGTGATTGTGTTTTCCTATGTCAAAATAATTTTGAAAGTCAAATCGTCCACCAAAGAAGTCGCTCACTACGATACCAGGATTCAGAACAGCCACGTACTTGAAATGAAGCTGACCAAGGTAGGTAGGAACATTTACCTCAGTTTGCTTTGTTGCGTCATAGAAGCAGGTTTGGGGACAATGATATGATGCTTTGAATGTATTCTTGTAGCTTTCTCCTTTGTTACCGGGGAAAAACAGGAATGGAAACATAATTCTGTGATTAGGCCACTCAAGTGCCTGGGATCATGATTCACTCTGAAGCTCTGCCACAGCTTTCCCATGCAACCTTATAAGTCATATCATCTCCCTGGGGCCCTGCTTCCCACCATAAAGCATTCTTTTTTTTCAGAAACAGTGGTAAAGACTAATTTAAGGAGTTTGAGGTGCACAGAAATTATGATAGAAAACAGATAAAGACCAGATTTTGTAGCAGAGAAAAAAAGCTTTCAGACAGTTTGCATTCCTCTGTTAATGAAGATATAAACCAAAATCAGACCCGTGACATTGCAGTTGTTTTCATGCAAATAATTTATCATTTAGGTTCATCCCTGAGCTACTGATAAAAAAGCACTGAAGTGCTAAGATTAATTTTGCATCTCAGACCATATCCTGTTTTTCCTTTCTGATTAAATCTATTTTCTCTTTGGCAGTGGTGACAGTCATGATCCTTGTTACTGGTTATTGTGCCAGCAAATCTCTCAAAATAAAGACTTGTATTGAACAAAACCAGATTCCCTAGCTGGAAAAGATTTGCCAGCCTCTGTAAGCTATGCCAGGAGAGAGACAAGCAGCAACTTTTACTTGGCTGATCAAATTTTATTACATTCTTTTGTGAGTTGAACTGAAAGTTATATAACATAGAACAATAAAGGACATTATGTCTAAACATATTGGAGGATCTCAGCTGGTACCTGTATGGTCAGTGCTGCCAATACAGCTGGTACAACAATAGTTGCCTTTCAAAAGGGTCTTTCAATATGGTACTATTTCTTGTGGTTATTCAGCAAATTTCCTTTGAAGAACAATGGAAACTTTTGATTGGAGGCTGCAGATTCACTTTTGCCATATTGGAGGGATAGTGTAAAAGTTCAATGTGACCTGAGTTGAAACACTACTAATTGTCCCTCCTGTCTTGGATTTATGGTGGGGAACATAATGTTGGGATAAATAAAAGTATGGAAAATGAGTTTCCCTTATAACCCACTTGACTCCACAGCACAATTTATAACAAACAGGCTGTCTTTGAGATCCTTGGCTCACATGCACTGTTCCTTCAGTGACAGACAACAACAAAAAAAAGGCTACAGAAAAGGTTATGTAATACCCCAAAATCCTTGTGCTTTCTGGTGATTTTTTCTTTTCTAATCCTGCTAATTGCCTTATTCCAAATGAGTTCACATGCACTGCTCCCAGTCTGGATGCAGTAATAGCTTGTCAATGGCAGCAGTATAAGGGCAGATGTTCTTCAGGTTGTATTACTGCATGATGTCATCTTAAGCAATACCAACGGTGACTGAATGCAGACAGGCTGGTTTCAGGTAAGTATATAAATTGCAAATTTTAGCCCCAAACACTTTTTATTTAATATTTATACTAAACTTTCTTATGGCTACATTTCCTTGCTTTATAAGGAAGTCCTTTATGTGTTTAACAGAACTGAAATATTTGTTAGAAATTTGCTTTTTAAACTGTCTACATATTCTAATGGAGTACAAATCCATGCTATGAATTAGGAGAAAGAAAACTAGGCATTTTACTAGCATTCACACTCTCAATTAAACTCCCAGTTTTTGAAAGATCTTTTTCCCAAGATTTTCAAAAAACATTTGCAGATCTGCTATTACCTGTATATGACACTAAAGAAGAGATTCTGTGTTTTGCAAGGACTCTCCTCCTTAAATACTTTAAATCCAGTGTCCAATAATTATTGTTTTCTGAGATCTCATTTAGTTTGCTCCTATTTAGCCAGACTTCATAGCATTTTTAAAGGCCTGTGATGACAGACTCATTAACTTCTCTGTGTCAGGTGAAAAACAGGCACTAGATAGAGAAAAGAAATGTTTGGCTGATTTTCTTCATATTATAAGTTTATCTGAAGCAAGTTGTCATTTCTCTTTTCCATTGGGTGGCATGTTCCCTTGCATTCTGCCCAGCTCCGTTCTGTGCTGCCAGTGTCTGACTGTGCTGGATAAACCCCTTCCTCTCTTTTCTCCTCTCCTCTCACAAGGTGGCAATGTTGATCTGCGCAGGGTTCCTCATTGCCTGGATCCCCTACGCTGTGGTCTCGGTCTGGTCAGCCTTTGGACAGCCGGATTCGGTTCCCATTCAGTTTTCAGTGATACCGACGCTGCTTGCAAAGTCAGCAGCCATGTACAACCCAATTATTTACCAGGTCATTGATTGTAAGTTTGCGTGTTGCCGGTCAGGAGGACTGAAGGCGAAGAGCTCTTTGAAGAAATCAAGGTAATTTCTTCTTTGAGAAGTAGGATATCTTTAAGTACACGATGTTCCAAAAAGTACCAATCTCAGATCTACCAAGAATCACAGCTCTGTGAATCTTATTTCTTGTTTTTAACCAGGAACTATTTGGGGTCCTCCTTACTATGGGAATTTGTAAAGTGACTCCAGGTGTATAAAGAGAAGCAAGGAGACAGTCTTTAGATTCAGCTACAATACCACAGTTTGGGGAAAACTCCCACTGGTTTTAGTGGGTTTTGGATTAATCCTGCTCTCCTGTTCCTCTTCTTTCATGTCATCATATGAGTTTCCTCGAGAAGGTGTTGATGACCTCTATTGCCAGTGAAGTAAATGGAGGACAATTGTGTTAATTCCTTGCATAATTAACCTGCTAACACTATGCCTTTCAGCCACGGAAACAGCAGGGAGAGACAAAAGTTGCTTAACCACCCTATAGGTACAAATAATACCAAAAAACCTCCCCCCAAACAAGGCAAATAAAAGTGTAATGAAGTCTAATAAGAAAGCTCCTTTTCTATTTAAACTTTCAGGCAAAATTTATGCTGAACATCAGTGGAGTTCCTGAAAACACTAATTATGCATTTGGGGGAAAAGTGCTTGTAGTTCTGTGTTATGCCAGACAAGTACCTTATTTCTGTGATTGAACAATGAGATAATGATGGGTGTTAATCAGTGTAGATTGATACAAAGGACACAAATGCCATACCACACAGAAGTGACTGTGAAACAGCAGAATTCCAGTAATTTTCTGCAAAGACCTAAAATGTATGTGCCCCAGTATGTACTGATTAGGGGCTTGGAGAACCATTTTATCATTCATGTTATTCCCTTACCAATTCCAGCATTTTTTGGTGTGTTGCTCAGAAAGAGTCAAGATCTCAAGCTTTCACAGCTTGTCTTAGCAGATAATTCCATAACCTTGGACTCAGATTTATCTCATCTGCAGAACATATAGAATTTATATATGCTGTAAATGTCTGAGGTGCTGAATTTATAGTTTACCAAAAACACTTCTGCAGTTTTAGTCAAATAGGAGTCAAATGCAAAGTATCCTTCAGTGAATCTTTGGTGGCTGGATTTGTGTTTAACCTCCAATTTATCCCTCTGAAGGAGGTTTCACCGAGTCCCTCATGCTCAATGCAAGTTGGCTTTCCTAGGCCTGTGCAGTGAACAAAATGATCTGGAGAAACCACTTCCCAGAATTAGGAACTTAATTTCCAGCTTGGTATGAACAACATGATCCCTGTACCTTCTCCTTCCCATAGGACATATACCATATCTGCACCCAGAGACTCGGTGGCAATGAATGAAACCCAGCTGGAAGCATGAAGGCTCATTTCACATACAGCAAATGAAAACCTGATGACAAACAACCCTACTGGCTCAAGTTCCTCTTTCTCTAAATGAATTAAAACATGGTGACAGTTTTATTTTACTCCCTAGTCCTATGTACAATGTAGTTCTTTCCATCCTGACCAAAATAGTGTGATTAAAGCTGGGCAAATATTTTAAGTACTCAGAGGAACAAGAAACAGAGAAATTTTGTTTCTTTAAAAAGATTTCTATTCACTTCAGATGCTTTAAAATGCCTCTTTCTTTTTTTCCTTTCCTTTTTTTTTTTTTTTTTTTTTTTTTTTTTTTTTGTTTTTTTTTTTTTTTTTTTTGTTTTTAGCACTAACAGAAGTGATAGTTTGGATGATATTTTACTTTTCCTCTTGGGAAGGAAAGTATTCATAAAGGCCAGTTTTATTTTGCCAAAGCTAATCTCCCTAAATTCCCACTGCAGTCAGTGGAGAACTGGAGCATGAGAGAAGGGATTCCTTAGAGGACAAATCTGAATGGGAGCTTTGCTTATCAGGGCTCTGAATTACAAAGTGGGGACACATTAGCCCTGGTTATCCCTGGTGAGCCTCTCTCCAAATCACGTGGCTACCAGCTGTCTTAAACCCAGTTTGACTTTGGTCTTTCAATATTCAGAAATATTTTGGTTTTAGTCAAGATCAGAAGTATTTGTGAGAAAGGTCACAGCACTGGTAGCAGAGGAGTCTTTCAAGTGCAGCTGCAGAACAATTTTTTAAACACTAAGTGTTGGCATTTTGAGGATTAGTAACGATTTAGGAGAAGGACAGTCCCAGCAAAACAAAACTTGTCAAGTTCCTAGTGTACTCAATAGAAAAACAGTGTGCCTTTTAAAGATCTGTAGAGTAAGGAAGCCAAAATAATTGTGTTGGAACTGTTTTTGTTTTGGATTTATCTTATGGTAGAGGCATCACTACAGATCAGAAGTTAGCAGTCTAGTATAAGCACATTTTTAATGCTTAAAATAATGATTTTGATGTTTGTATGTAATTTCTTTGGGAAGGATATGATTCTATTAAAAATAAGCTAATTGCAAATCGGTTCCCACACAGATTTGTGCTGACTGTTAAAAAAGAAAGTTACAAGGGTCAAGTTTTTTGTGAGTTGTTCCTTTAAGGGAAGAAAGCATTTGTGAAAGAGTTTCAGTTGTTTTCCTGTTTAATATATCCTGTTTAACATTAATTTGTCCTACTGTTATTTCACAATTGTGTTTGACATTCATTCCCTGCCACACTGAACTGAACTTCTTTTGTTGCTGATCCGTGGTGATGTTAATATTGGTTTATACAATAATATCATAAAGATTTAATCTGATGTTTGTTGGCATGTCCCAGCATTCTCATTCTGCAGTTGCTGTTTTCTCAAATGATATTCAGACCATGTAGCAGAACTAAAATTTTGTTGCATTTCCTAGGCTGGGTAAAAGAAAATTTTCCGTCCTTCTCTGCAATGTTTTAGCAACAGAAGTTTGAATAAATACAAAGAGAACTTGCAGAGGTACAAGGAATTACCATGTTACCTATACATTTTTTTTGCTAATTTCTTCCGAGAAGCTGAGTTCTTTCACTTCTATAGACCTTTCAGCATAAGACAAATTTATTTCTTGGCTGTGGTTGCAAGTTGCGCCCATGAATTGATCCAGAGCAGAAGGCATCCTTTAAAATATTTTCAGACTGGGTTATGAAGCCATTAACAACCTTCTCTTCACTTTCCTGCAACTTTTATTATTTTATTCATCCAGGAAAACTTTTGTTTGTATCTATAGGTGTTTATTGTAACAAAGGTCTGATGTAAATCATATGGACCATGTCCCTCTAAATGCAGATTAACTGGAGCAACACTGCTGGTAAGATTGTAGGAATTACCCACCAGTCTGGCCTGACTTCAGGGTAGATCAACTCACAGATCTTGTGCTTGAAACCTTCCTCTAGTTTAAATTGGGGAAATTTTTCTCTGTATTTATCAAAATCATGCATTCCCTTCAGAATTGCTGCTGGGTCATCCCAGAAATGGGCACACACTTCTGGTAGGGCTAAATTTTGTATTTTTGAAGGCTGTAAAATATTTCAATTCCATTATAGAGAATGTACTAGATATATGTGCTGTCTGAAGAGTTCAGAGGTTTAGTAAACTCTAAATATGGACTTCCAGAATAATGATAAATATGTTTCATATGACTTCAAGTTTTTTATTTTCCTATGATTTAAATATATTTATATTTTAATGCAATGCCATAATTATTTTTTGTCTGAAAACTCAGTTTTACCAGTACTGAACAGTATCTTGCTTTGTAGGAAACTTCAGGACTCCAACTTGAACAGGAGTTAGAGACATGTTTATACTGGGCATGTATTCAGGTGAAAGATGTTTCCCTGAATCAAGCAAGACATACACATTCCACCATGCAGTACTGTAAATTAAATGCAGAATCTGAACCTAAGAGCAAATGGATCTCCTTTGATTCAATGATAAAAGAGAATTGGAGCACTTTCTGTGTTCACCTCTATATAAAGCAGCTCATAAAATTAGTTTGTGCTCTGTTTGGGATCACACTGGTAGAGGAATAAAGGGGTCTTATTATGGATTCAAATTTTCAAAGTCAACTTTGAATTGATTTGAAGGTTGTAGCCTGATGGTTTTAGAGATAAAAATTTGACATTGGTGCTCAGGGCAGAGTTTTCTCCTCCCCATGTGTTGAGGCTGATAATTGATTATTATATAAAACTGAGATATGTAACCTTGGTCCGAGGTCATCAAAAGACAGTGAATCTCTCAATTTTCTTGTCAAAAAATCTTCTAAATGTTTTGCAGGTTTCAAATTATGCTATTTTGTGATCTGAGCTCTGTCAAAGCACCAACAATATAAAACCTACTCAGTATAATGAATGAGTAAGGAATACAACTCTGAAGGAGATCTCTTTATTGCATTTTCAATATTTCAGCCTCCTTGTTATATTAAGAAATTTCTTCTTTTTATGTATTAACATTAAACTAAATATTTTTTCAATGAAAATAGTGCCATCAAGAATAATAGCTATAAATGAGAATCTTTTATTATGTAACCTATGTGCACATTCAGACTGAGCTGGCAGGAAGCAAAATTGCATCTGAATTCACTGTCTGTGACTTAAAGGAAGTAATTGACACAGGTTCTCTACTTAGATGATGAGCTGACCTGGACAGTAAGATTGCCCCAGTGAGAGTAAGAGAGTAATGAGAGTAATGAGAGTAATGAGAGTAATACTCTGTATTTTGAGGTGATAGTGAAATTATGCAAAGCATGTGGATATGGAAACTTTTAATTTGTTAATTTTCAGTCATAGATGAAGAATGATTATAAACCCTTCTTCCTCAGGCTTGGAAACCTGTCAACAATGAAGAAATATCAAGTTTTAAAATACTTGAAGAGACTCGTGAAATAGGGGAATTAAATGAGCTTTTATAACAGGAAAAAGTTGAAATAAATAAAATACAAAAAAATGTAAGTTATGGTTGGGAGCTTTTGGAAGAGAGTAGAGAGTATTTGTCCATGCAGGTGAATGCAGATGTAGCAAAATTTATTTCTACACCTGTAATAAAAATGAAAAAAACCCTACCCAACAAATGGTTTGTTAAAAATATTTATGGCCCACAGTACAAGACTGCTGATAGCAGAAGATTTTGGCTTTGTGGCATTGAAAGCAAAAGAGAAATTTGATGTATCTTCATACAAAAAAAGTATGATTAATGAATTGACAAGCACAATGCTAGTGAATTGGGTCCTTTGGTGCAACTTTTCTCTTGGCTGACAATGTCTTTTGGAGGCTGTTCCACCTCCAGTGTGCAGAGTGGTCTTGGTCATGAGAATAAATCTGAATTGCTCTGCCCAGACACTTAGTTCTCCTGCAATTCTACATTATTCATTTTATGTTTGTGTTTCTATCTCTTCTTCCCACCAGAGAGCTTTGAGATGCATCAATCTGCATCCCTCAGGAAAGCTGCTTTGACATCTTTTTAGCTAACATTTCCCAGCTCAGGATGTTCCCAGAAGAGCCTTGCCCTGGGTAAGGAGCTCTTAACAAATTATGTTAACCATAACACCATTTCTCTCCTTCCCTCCTCCCAAGACAGATGGATGTTTGGTTGGTTTCTTCCACATCTGCATCTTCCCAAGTTTCACAAGTCTTTATAGCTCCTCAGCCTCAAGGGGGAACATTTAATCACCTGAAAATAGAACTTCTGGAGAGCTGCTGTTGAGCAACACCATTACCATCACCGTGTTTGCATGTGATTCTATCTTCTTGAGCCACTGTATATTCCATACAGACCTTTATCTCATTCGTGGGCTTTGCTTTTCAGGATGACTTGCATTCTCCTGTACTTGGCACACAGTGTGTACAGTGATAGGGATACTTTTGTAACTGCCTGGAAAGATCTTCACTTCCCTAGTTATGCCTGTTTCACTTTGTAGCTGGTGGGGTGTGTCTTGGACCTGTGATCTGAACAAAGCCTTTTGAGATACAAGGCTTAGTTACAGGTTTTCATGCTTTCTTTACTTCTGAACTTAAAGGATGCTTCACTAAGTATGAATAATGAGCCTTTTTCAGTCACTGACTGTAATTTTGTGTCTTGGTTGGGTAGAAAGAAAACCCACCTAGTTTGTAGAGATCTGAGAGAGACCTTCAATGTCAAAGGAGGTGACTGCAACATCTGAATGAAAGTTACCTAGAGAAGTTTAGTAGGTTCCCTGAAGTCAGTAAGACTCACTGGTCTGTATTTTGGAAATAGCACCTAAAGGGAGTTTTGGGAGTAGATCTCTTAAACCTTGTGTAGAATAACAAATAAATTGGCAAAATATCAAGTAAATGTTGCACTGACCGAAACTTGACTGTTGCACAGAACATATTTCAGTTACAGATGGTGGACACATTGTGTGGTATAGAATATCTATTAAATGATAAATGTTCACATTGCATCAAGCATAATCTTACATTAGTGAAAACAGTAAACATTGGGGAAATGAGTATGTGTAGGAAATAAGTATGTGTAGGAAATAGGTCTGAAAACAGAGATGTGAAGATCTTTTTGATTTCTAAAAGGGGCTACACAGAGGCTTAGCATCCTAAAATCAGAGACTGGTGTGAAAGTCTTGCTCTCTCTGCACCAATCTTGCATACCAAGAAAAGAATCTTGCCACAGAGTTTTGCATTCACAGAGTCAGTCTGCAACACCTCACAGTGTTCCTCTGAAGCACCTGAAGATCCTCAATCCTCAGTTACAAGCCATTATCTCAGACCGATCAGTGTGTAGATAACCTGCCTCTTTGTGTGCAGTTTTGGTCCCCAAAGCTAAGGGAAGCTCTAGAGAATGTGCAACAGGGAAGAAAAAAATTGATTATGGATAAGCAATGGAAGCTAAGAGGAGAGGAGGACAGGGTTAGACTAAGTAGCCTAAAAGTAGAAAGGTCTGAGAGTAAATTGTATCGGTCTGCAAATAACTTTAAGGGAATAGTAATGTAAATGAAGGCAGGGAATTATTTGCAGTCTCAGCAGGTGATAGAATGAGAAACCAAATCTGGAACTTAAAGCAGGGAAAACTGGATTGGGACTTTCCGAACTACAGGAACATTCAGGCTTTGGCAGAGTTCTCAAGGGGAGAAGGTAGGGCATGATTTAAGAATAGATTATCTAATCCACTAACACTTACAACTGAAAATACTTCTAAACAGCCATTTTTAGTCCCGATACCTGGTTTTCTGGGCATTTTCTTAATTTAAACGCTGGTAGTATTTCACCTTACTATCTATTTGTACTGCTGGAACAATGAGGGCTGCTCTCACTGTACTGACAGCTAGATTGTGCACACTGAAACCAGCTTCAAAAGACCTTCTAATGATGTGGTTTCAAAATCCAGAGTTGGTGCAATGCAGTGGCATGTGTAGATGGCAAGTTAAACTTTATTATGAAAGAAGTGGCTTTGCTTTTACAGTTATTAGATGAGCTTTTCAGAGAGGTATCATTCTGCAACACTTGCAGTTCAAGCTGAAATAAAGTGCTGTAATTACTGCCACAGACAATTTGTTGGAATAAAATATTTTCAGCTATGCTATCAAGCTTTTGAGAATGTGATAATAAATCTGGAATCTCAGAGTGATTAAATGAAAATATACCAAATAACCACAGGGAAATTGCATAAGAAAATTACCTTCAGAAAAACATTTATTAGTGGTTTGTGATCTACATTTTCATTCTTAGGAATTATATGTCTAATAGAGTTAAATTTACAAAGATACCAATAGACTTTTAGTGATACTGACCCAAAATAACTGAAATATGATTGTCATCTCAAAGCTTAGGTGTATTAATTGTATAGAAACATATTCCTGCTACTGAAGATGTGTCTTATTAGGAAATTATTTCAAGTGTAATTTTTTGTGTATATGTGCTATATTTATTGTTTCAGTTTGTTGGCAGTAGAACTGTATTCACATTTAATGTCCTGATACTGATCTATGCTTGGTATCATAGAGCAAGAAATCACAGGCACGTATTAACTACATTTCTCCTCTGTTTGGGGGATCAGATTCCTTCCTGCTGAAAATAGGCACGCACCTGTCTGGAAGTCCATGGTCTACATCTCTTTACAGTTTCTTACATAAAATAAGGACCTTGTGTTTCCTTTCTCACCACAGCAGCCTTACCATCCTTGCTGGAGTTACACCTGGCTTTCAATGCCTACAACAAAGGGTCTGAGTCCATAGGGAAAGGGAAAGCACTCAGGAGCTGAGCTTCTTTCTCAGTTAAGGATGAGAGAAACGAGGAGCAACCCCACTGAAGTCAGGGTACTGCACTGAAATGGTGATAGAAATAAAATGATAAAGTGTCTTTTCACTTTTATGGGACCCAAGAAATCCCAGATGTATTGACCACTGTCTGGGAGCTGGTTGTCCAGCTCTGATGTAGATAACTAGCTTGAGCTAACAGGGTCTCTCTTGCTGAGGCGTCCTACTGACTGCAGTAAAGATTTAACTTGGCTGGTAGCATAAAGGTGAGGAAGGCTGAAGGCCACTTTGTTCATGTGGTTGAGTGATTTCATCTTCCTCCATGTTCTGCTTCGTTATATTCCTTAAAAGGTGCACTTGACCTTCCCCATGGCCTACTGGACTGCTCAGCTGAAGTGTCAGTAATAGCTTGTTGGTGTTGTAAGCAATACTCCAAGCTGTAAGAAACTAATACAGAACTTTCTAGAATACTTATTACTGAATTCTTTCAGTACGTTGAAGCTCAAACTGTAATGGAGGATCTGAGTATGGTGATTAATGAACCTCAGAGGTCAGAGCAGTGGAAGAGTTCGTAAACTGTTACCATCTTGTAAATCACAGTATGAAATTCAATTGTTTGTGTCCATAAATGTTTCCAACACATTGTGTGTCAGTGCAACGTCCTGGAACTGCAATCACCAATGTAAGAGAAAATTTATGGAGCGAACCTGTAAATAACTGTGTAAGTTCTCAAGCTTACTAAATGTTGCTGAGTTAATATGTTGTTAATATATAACACTGTGTTATGAAGCAGTAAAGAACCTCACTTGCTGGCTGCACTTAACATCAGGGGACACTTTGCTGTCACTCTATTGGAACAACAGCAGTGATTTGCATTTTTCTCTGCACTTTTTATTCCTCTAAACACACAGCCAGATGGATGACGTGATGGGCAGACTTTATTTTCTGCACTTTGTTATCTGAATGTGCTTTCAAATAAAGCAAGACTGGATCAGTGCTGTTACCTGTAGTTTTGTCTCTGGGTCTTGATCACAAAGTTGTATGTTTTCACACCAAGGCTGTTTTTGGTAACATTTCAGTGCAATCCATAGCCTGCACATGTCTGTAGTAAGATCCTTTGCCATGACTGAAGGTAAGGTTAGATTGGGAAAAAATTCTTCGCTATGGTGAGACAGCGGAACATGTTTCACAGGTAAGCTGTTGATTCCCCATCCCTGGAAGTGTTCAAGACCAGCCTGGATGGGGCTTTGAGCAACCTGGTCTACTAAAATATGTCCCTGCCCATGGTAGGGGGTTTGGAGCTAAGTGATCTTTAAGATCCCTTCCAACCCAAGCCTTTCTATGATTCTATGACTGCAAAAAGTGTGTGAGGACAATTTCAGTGACAGGCACCTAGCCTCCACTTAAGGACTAATTTGCAAGCACTCTGATTAAAATTATTTTCTAAATAAAGAAAAATTACTTTCTCTCTTTTCCATTCTTCCCCCCAACCACAAATGACAGTTGGCAGCTCTGGCCAAGGGTTCCTACAAATCAAGGCTGGGGATTTGCCATGGTTTGGGCATCCTGGCCCAGTGTAGTGCTACATGGACGGGTATTTAACATGCTCTTTCCTGGCAGTGCATGAAAGTGAGATAGTCTCTTTCTTACTAGTAACTTTGCCATGCTCTCCTTTGAGACGTCTGAGGAGGAAACTGAAAACTGAGGAGAGGGGTTCACCTTCCTTTCTGAGTTTGTCTGACAACAGGTGCATGGTGGAAAACCTTGCCAAGCACTGCTGGCAGCAGGAAGAGCTGTATGGGCAGGTGGAGACCTTTTCTCCCAGAGTCGTCCTCTCCCCTTCAGCTGTAACTTGTCCTTAAATCTGTCCAAGCCAAGGCTCAGAAACCACAGGGTGTTACACCAGTATAAAACTGAATGCTGGGTGGAATTGACTGGATATTGCAGTGGTTCAATCTCATTTTACTCTGTCCATGCAGTGAGCCCAGCTACGGTAAAAAATGGGGTTGGAGAAACTGTAAGCATAGAGATTGAGCTGGAAAATAGTGCCAGGCTGCTGTCAGCATGCTGGCACACCCTGTCTGTGCTGTTCATGCACAGCTCCAGTTCCCTGTCTCACAGGAAATGGTGGAAGAGGGAGAGATCTGGTGAAGGGCAGCAAAACCCTGTTAAAAAACGTGGAACAGCTTCTGTACAATGGCAGGTTAAATGAACTTGCTTTGGAAGAGGGATAATCTGATGGGAAGTAGTATGGGCCACAAATAGGATGGAAAGGATGAAAGGAATGGACAAATTTTATTATTTTTTTTGTGGTACAGGAGTTGGAAGCCACCAAATGTAAAACATCCCAGTGTAAAACATCAGGCATGAGGAAAAGGGAAGGACATGCTTTGCTCTGGCAGCACATCATTATGTGGTGGGGGAGCACTCATCCTGCAGCACAATTGCTGCCGCTGCCTGATGCGCAGAGGCGCTTCCTGATCAGGCAAAGGGACAAAGTGTCTTTTCTGTAGGAGCCACAGAAGCTATTCCTGACAGGGTCTGGTCCCATAGAGGTGACATAAAGTGTGTTACCCGACAAAGCATTCAAGGAGTCCTGAATAGACTTGCTTTAATGGCCCCAGGGAGGGATGCTGCTCTCTACCTCCTATGGGTCCAGTGAAACAGAGCGCTGAGCTTTGATTTCATTGATGCAGCTTTAGATCCAACGACAGGTATTTCAAGTGATGGAAGAAGGTGTTTTTTCTTCCTTTGAAGGTCATGCTTATAAATGGCTTAAAAATAGTTCTCTTAGTGAATCAGGTGTTATTTCTATTAGCTTTCTTCAAAGCCAGAATGAAAGAACAGATTATTTTTTTTGCCTTTCTTTCATAGCTGTTACTCTGATATCCTGAAAAAGAAAGGATTTTTTTTTAAAACAAATTATGAGCAAATATTTATTTTTAGATCAGTAGGAAAACTAGAAGATCAGAGGGAGCACCATAACAGATGCACTCTCCATGGAGATTTGGAGATTAGTAAGGAGCTTTCTGCTTATGGTAAGCTTTTTCTGCAGTTGAAGCTGAAAATAAAAGAAGAATTTAATCAGGATTTAAAAAAAGAAGAGATTCTGGTGCATCTAACACCTACATGTGGATGTTAAAACGACCAGGGTTTGCAGTTACCAATGACACAGGGATTTGAATCTCAATATGAAATACTGGTTTCACTGTTGTATTAAACTAAAGCTTGTTTTTTATCTGATTTTGATTTTCAGGAATAAAATACTGTGAACTATGAGTACTTCTATGTTGTGGTGATGAAACAACGCTAAATCTCACAAAGTCAGTGGTTTGGGCCACTCCAGAGTTTTTAAAACCCCAGCTTGGCTGTAACTGCAGTCCCTGAAAGTGCAGGGCTGTGGTATGTGGGAATCTGGCTGGACCAGATATAGGCTCATAAAATTGTTGTGTAACAAGAAAACACGTTTATGTGAACCCACCTTTAGTTTTACTGCCATTTTCCCAGAGGTTCAGAATGTAGAAAGTATGGTGGTGTGGTGCAGGCAAGTTACCTTCTTAGGTACCTGATGTTTAAAAGAGATGAGTACTCACCTTGTGGAAGGCATCTCCTTTTTAGGATATTTCAGTGTGGTCAACAAAAATTGAGTTTTGCATTAGATTTTTTTTTCCTCCATTTCTTGTCTTTACTTTAAACTGTCAAATAAAACAAGGAAATCAGAACGGGAGATGACTCAATTGGACAAAGTTTGAAGTGGGTCGCTCACTGATCTTGTTCCTCTGGAGCATTGTCTTTTGTATTTTGACTTTTCTAATTTTGATTTTGTGTTGATGAATAGGGACAACTTTTGATTCCAGTTATACTGGCTAAAAATAACATTTCAGAACTTCTTTATTCTTAAAATATGACTGTCAGAAGGAAATATGTGATGGATTTAAAGGCTGCATATATCCAGTGGGAGTCAAATGTCAGACTTCAGTAAAATTCTGCTCTTCGCCTAAATACCTCACCTAAATACCAAGTGTAATAACAATATTTTTCCAATTTTCTAGTATGAATTTTGAAAGCTTTACTCAGGATCTAGAATGCTGCGTAGTGTGGGGTGCACACAGAGCAAGTGGATGATGAAAGTTTGAGTGTCCCTTCCCTCCCACTGGGAAACCGGATTTTAATCAGGGTCCACAGTATTCCAAAGAATCCCTCTATAGTTAGTTTCTCTATTTTTCTCTGGCCCAGTTGTTATTTAACTTTTTGGACAAAGTGAGTTGCCCTTCTGAAGAGACTGAGAAGTAGGAATTGAGGCTCATATCCATATCTTTCCAATAAATATTCTTGTTTTCTCCTCATCAGTCTAAAGATGACTTTCATGCAACAAGAGCTCTTGCCTGAGGAATTAGACTGTAACCTTGAAAGCTCTACCCCAAAACCATATTCAAACTTTTTTCATATGGATGTGGGGCTCAATTTCTACTTCTCTGGATGTTTTCTTCTCTGAATTCACTCTCAGTGACCAGTATCTTAGACTATGAGATTAGTCTTTGCTGGAATTATTTCCTAGGAACGTTCTTCATTACCATGGTGAAAGAAAAGTCTTTTAGCAAGGGATGCATTGATTTAAATAGAGATGAATCTTGTGATACATAGAATTTCCCCTGGAATAATTGTGTGGGTTTTGAAATCCTTAGGGGAGTACCTGGAAAGGTGCTTAGGGTTTTATATGAATCAATAGCTACAGGATGTAGTTTTGTGCTTCAGGAACCCAGAGGAACTACTACTAAATGAAGAAGAAAATCAGCAGGAAAAATAAAGAACAAAGAGGAAAAAGAGAAGAAAATTATATTCTAGCTGCTCTGTCCGTATGTACAGTAGGGGAGATCTGGGAATGAAGAAAAAAATAATATAAAGTCTTATTGATGATTATTGAAAGGAGGTGGAATAATGGCTAAAGGCATCATGAGTGACTCCGCTTAAATAAGAGTCTGGAGCTGAAACTTCGAAATTTTCTATTCCTGTTCCATTCTCATCCAATTAATAATCTTCCAGAGGTGTGAAATATGCACTAGATTTTAGTCATGTGGAGTTTTGCATAGAAATTGGTAGGCATTAGTGCTCTAATGAGCCAGTCATCTTTGAGCAGACAGCAAACCATGTCACATTTAAAAAGACTGTGAGAAAATGTTGATGCCAATTTTCATGGTGTGTTGGACAAGACTCAAGGCCTAAAGAGTGAAATGCAGTTGCTTATCCAGTGGTCGTACCAAGTTCTCCCTCTTTATGACCTCGTGCATGTGTGGGAGCTGCACACTCACCACCTGCATCTCTTCTGCTAATGTTACCACTCCTGCGGCACTGCACGATCAGAGAAATCTCAGAGTACGGGACACATGATTACAAGCTTAACATTGGAGATACTTTGACCAAACTCTGCTGAGCAGAAATAGAAGTACACCAAGCCAGCTTTACATCTGTTTTGTTCTTCCCTTGTGCATAGCTGGATGGGTGGGACAGCTTTGTGGCACTGCAGACCCTTCCAAGGTCACAATGACTCTCAAAGACAGGCAAGCAAAAATATCTGCAACGCAGTAATATTCTGGCTGTACTCCAACACACACCCCCTCTTTTGTTTTTTTTTTTTTTTGTTGTTGGCTGCCTTTGTCTCCATCCCATCAGAGAACTACCTGTATTCCAAGGGTACCTCTGAATTTCAGTGTCAGTTTGACTTGTTTATATTGCTAGACTGGGCCATAGTCCCTTGGCTATTCTGTTGGGTACCCATGCTATTTCCTATCAGTCATTTCTCCTCCATCTGTATATGGAGACTGAGTTGAGACAAACAACCCTCCAGGGGTGCTGTTGAGATTAATACCACAAAGGGCTGCATGGTACCAAGGCATGGTATAGCATAATAAAAGTCATGCTGAGTATCATAAACTTCACACACTTTTGGTGCCAGAGCTTGTTGCTTCCAGAGCTTTTGCTTCAGTAGTTGAAGGAATAGAAGAAAGAAATCAGCCCTGCAGTGCTATTTACAGAAAAGCTGTATCTCACCAAAGAATGACAGCAAGAGAAAGGTTGTGCACCTGAATGGCTGAGTAGAAATAGACATCATCAAGTAACAGATTTGTTTCCATACAGGTGGGCATATAGGGACTTACATTGAGCACTGTCACAGCCCCGCTGGGAATATATCCTCAGTCTGCCACATTTACTGCCAGTAACATCAGTGACAGGGACACTTCCAGGGATGCATTGAGCTCTGCTATTTGAAACATGGATAAGCCATTCTGTGGAAATAGAATGGGCATGTAACTGGAGTTAAATCTTCTGAAGAAAAAGAGTTTAGTGGACAGCTGATGAATCATTCAGGTTTGGCATGGGGAGTGCTTTCATTCAGATAAGAGAAGCCATAAATTCTTGTAGTCAAACGTGGCCTTTTCAAAAGGTTTTGCTCTGTTCTTCTCTAGCTCCACTTTCATTTTTCCAATCTCTGGAAAATTCTCCCAGTCCTCATTTGTTGCAATATTTCATTCATTTTCTTATTCCCTGATCAGACACAAGCCAGGATAATGTTTTTATTACATTATACTCTCATTTTTTAAATCTTGCTGTCAGCCTGGTTTTTCTAAATAGCTTATATGCTTTACTTAAATATTGCAAGCCTGTTTATGTCAGTAAGTAGAATTTTTCTGGCTTGGGTAAATGCTGAATGATATACCAATGGGAAAAAATGATTCAGACAAATAAGAAGTGACAGTAGATCTCTTATGAAGAGCTGTTTATTAGGATTTCAGTCTTGAAGGCTTCCAAAAAGAAAAAAATAAAAAGAAGGGGCAATTCAACTTTAAAGAGATCAGTTTATTATGTTTGTTTACCTCCATGTAAAGTTCCTTTGCTTATTAAAGGATGACAACTGGATAAAAAGAAAGTTGTGAGGCAGCTAAGAAAGGACAGGGTTTTCTTCTCTTTCCACATACCAAACAAGCCCAGTGCTTCTAGGAGGTCAAGTTCAGCAGAAGTTAGGAAAAGTGTGACACCTCTGACAGATTTGTATTTGCAAGAGGCTTACTTGGCAAAGCAGTGTTTCTGGAAGAGAAAAATCTAGACTCACAAGCCTATGAGAGTGCTAAAGAATGGAAATTTATTGTCCAGAGAAAATCCCTTTGCTAAACACAAGATTTCTTTCCTCCTCTGCTGCTGACAGGGACCATGTGTGTGCCAGTAGCAAAGGAAGCATAAATATACTTCAAGGAATAGCACAGTGAGGACTGTGTTCATTCAAACATTGAGATTAAAGCTAATGTTAACTAAATGGGATCAAAAGCTGAGTTAAGCCTATGTTACTAACATTACCCCTTTAGTATGCTTGCCCTATTTTTGCTAGAAATTAGGGGTAAAATCCAAATAAAGTGACACCAGTTCCCAGTAAACGTTTTCAAGGTCTCCCTGAATATGCCAGTTCTGCTTTTGGAGGTTTAAGTACAATACCCGCAAAACCAGAAGAAGTCTTCAATGCTTTTGGGGCTGTGCATCAACTCTGTCCAGAGCTGGATCCACTTTGAGAGAGGAGACCATGGGCACATGTCCCAGGCAGATCCAATCTTCATCAGCCACTCTGACCTGCCTCTGGTGTGTAGACACACCAGGACACACCAGCAGGTTAAGCAGTGGCAGCTCCTCTCTTTAATACAGGGTGGGAACGGACAGCTTTTCCCAGGAGCAACTGAGTGAGCATTTTTTCTCCATGCCAGAACAAAGTCACTGTAATTAATGTGTCCAGTTACTGAGTCTGGCAGATGTTGCAGAGGAAACTGCATTTGCAGTATACAGGTAGAGAACATAAATTAAAAAAGTATAAGAAAAGCTAGGATAATCTGTTTTAAGCACTGCTCTTGATTAAGAGTTGGAACAAATGATGGAAGAAAGGGGTGGATTCCCCATTCCTTGATGTCTTTAGTTCAAATCTGAGTGCCTTTAAGGAAAACAGTTTAGTTTTAGGTAGTCCTGCAAGGAATTAGACTTGATGATTCTTATAGGTTGTTCCAACTCAATATTCAATGAAAATTCAGTTTTTTGGCTACATACACGGAAATCCAGGTCTATTATATAGGAGTAACATGGTGAAGCACAGTGGTAGTGACTCAGAAGAGGCCAAAGTCAGATGGCCTGACTGTGGTCCTCACCTTAGCTTCATGAGCTTCTGCAAAAGGGATGTTGAAGGACAGATGGAGACAGCTGACTGTCTCTTGGAGGGCAGCTGACTGCAGTTTACACAAAGTGAGATGAATTTGGCACATGAGTTTTACCAAAAACCAGTTTCTCATTATGAGCTCAGTCTTTATAAGCCACTCAGTCTTTCCCATTTTACTTTGATCAATTATTGGAGTCAGAAGAATAGAAGGACGAATGAAACAGCCCATTTGGTTCATCAAGTTTTTCCTTGCACTGCACTTGGCCAAGAAAAACCCTGGGTTTTTTTCTGCAAGCGGTATGAGCAAGTGAGAATGTGACTCTGCTGTGTAGTGGTGATGTGATCTGAGAAGGTGACAGAGCATTGCCTGGTTACAGACATACTGCTCCTGCCCAAAAGTGTGTTGACATCGTATTGCACCTGGAGGAACAAGATTCCTTGTGATATCAAGTCCTCTGTGCTTCATATTCAGCATTTAAAATTCCGGGGGTAACCTTCAAATGCCTCGTGTGCAAGAATTTTTATATGGGGATGATGTGGTTTTGCTATAGGGCTTCAAGAAAGCACTTTTTTCTAAAAGTAGTGAGAAACCCTAAAGGTTTCAGAAACTGGGTATTATGATTAGGAGAAGAGGTTTGCTGCCTGTAACTCAGTATCTCAGAAAATTTTTTTAAAGGAGCCCCTTAAATTAGTTAGTCAGGAAAAGCCTCTTAAAAACAGTGACAATAAAACGAATGATACAAATAGAGCAATGTAATTAGCTGGAAAATACAGATGCATACAGATCAGGACAGCTAAATGGAATATAACGTAGCATGCAGCAGGAATGAGATAAAGACATTCCTGAGGCCATGCACATTATTTTAGAGAGACAGGGAGGCAGAGAATTTACCACAAAGCTTAAGAGAAGACAAGGGAATAACATTTTTCAAAGAGTGAGTGTGATGTTGCTGCTGCCTGTAGCAAATGCAACAAACTAAAAGGAAAATAACCAAGGGCGAGATCTGGGAACCCATTTTCCTGATGTGTAATACCTGGTTCCGGCAACAGAAGTGTTGATGGATGGAGACTGTTCAAAGTGCTGGTTTTTCCCCCCAATTGTTTTCTGCCACGGAGTTTAATAAACCATCATTGTTCATCACCAATTCTTTTGTGCACAATTCTTGAAATGAACCTGTTGGTACCAATCCAACAGCTAATTTATCCATACAGAGTTCAGCTCCAGTTTTAATCATGCAGCAACAGCAAATGTGCAGTTTGTCTACAATGTCAGATTGCTGTAAACACACACTTACTTTCAGTAATCCCCATTCTCACAAGGAATCTAAGCTTTCTGTCTAAAGCTGAATCCTGGAAAGCTACAACTAACCACAGAGCCCAGGCCTGCCTAACCTAGGACCTTCCACATATCTTGGAGAAAACTTTGGATGTGTAAGACATGAAGAATAGGAATTATTTGTTGACATCTTGGATTTATATTCAGTAGTAGTCAAGATGACTTCTAGCAGGCAGTTTGAATACTAACATTTTACTTAATGATGATAACTAACAGTTATAATAAGCAAGATAATCCTATACTATAACTGTGTGATATTGTAGTTGGCACAGCTGTTGGACTGCCTTGCATGACAGGATAGAGAAGCAATTTCAAGGAAAGAGGTTTGTCAGGTCTGAGATAAAAGTAGATAATAACTGGAATATGGCAATCTTGCTTTCATGGAATGATAATTCAGGATTGAAAAAAAAAAAGAATTCTTTGTGTTTGGTGCAGTTTGGAAAGACAATTTGTGAAATCTTCTGAAATCAGCCCAATTTCTAGTGCTGAGCATTCATTCCTTTTTTAGAGGCAGGTGAATTGTTTTCATCCGTAATCCCAAATTCCAAACAATATGTACTTTTCAACCTACATATTTGGCATTAGAAAGGAAGACAGCCTTTGACTGAATTATGCTTTTAGTAAGAACCTGGCAAGGCCAACTAAAAAGAAAAAGGGAAGAAAATAAAAGAACCAGTTCTTTCAAGTTGCTGAACATTACTTTGTTTCCTTTTCCTTTGTGTAGGTAGAATTCCCTTTGGAAATTCCCAAGGGGCATGTGACTTGAAGACACACACTCTGCCTTTTTGTTGCAAGCTAATACATGGGATACACCCAGACTGACCCAGCCATGGGATAAAAGGAAATTTTCCATTCCATTACCCTTTATCTTGGCTCTCTAAAAGGTAGCACTGTTGACAACGTGCCAAATGTAGCACATAATGAACCTTATGAATCTCAGTCATTGTTCCTTGGGGGTAAAGGCACAGTACAAAGGTTATTGTAGGTATGAACTACTTCAGTGATGCAGGTCTTAATTAGGAAGGAAAAGACTTGAACGGTCACTTGGATGTGTCTTTTCATATACATATGAAAGAGTGCACTGGTCCTTCAAGCACTGGAGATGCTGCACAGATCCAGCTCTCCCCCAGGAAAGCAACACGAATTGAGCATCAGTCTTCAATAGGAGCAGAGAGGAAAACAGAGGAATATGGGAGAGGAACTTTACATGGCTGCCTCCAAAGCAGATTCAGTTGACAATGCATAAATATCTGCATAGCCTGCACATGAATCTACACTGATGCCTTATTAGACTTGTCTCCTCAAGTGATTGTGCCATGAAGTAGATGACTTCTCTGGGATAGGCTTTGGAGCTCTGTTTTCCTTACCTGCATGCCAATGGATTGTCTGCAAGACATCTCAGAACACTGTAGCCCTGAAAAGCACTTTGTGTACAACATTAGTTGGAATTAAATTCTATATTTATTATAATTTGCTCAACATATTAGAGTTTGTTGATACCAATTAGCTGACCTTGCTGCAATTAAAAATGGAACTTCAGAAATTTGGTAGAGCTTTCATGACTTTTTCTAAATGAAGAGTTATATGTTTCATTTTAGGTTTTTTAATAATTTTTCATTTTTTCCAAAGTAGAAAACAACACTTATGAAAGCCTTTGTACTTTTTTCTTTTTCCTTTATAAGCTATTAAAATTTTTCCATGGGAAATAAAAATAAAAATAGCCTTACCTAATAATGTAAAAATCACCTCCTGTTCAGCACAAAGACTTCTTGATGCAGATATATACTTTATATGTGTAGGCAATGTCATATGTAGGCATTGTGATTAATCACAGAAGACACAGAACTAAACTGAAAGATTTCTGGCACACAATGCCCAATTTTTTGAGCGCAAAACTCTATCTGTACTAAAATTAAATAGTGTCAGTGTCCATTTTCTGCTGCAGAAGTTAACTGGCACAGTCTGAACAACTCTACAGTATTAAAACAAGGTATTAAAACAGCAAATCTACACAGATTGTAGATTAATTTGTTTGGAAAAGGAAGATGACCTCTGGAGATCAAGTAATCCAAAATCATCCTCAAGTAGGGTTCAATGTCACTTGGGTTTCAGAAGGCAGTTCTGTGTCCAGATGAGTTTGAGCCTCTCCAAAGATGGGAATTCCAGGAGTTTTCTCGGCAACCTGTTTGGATATTTGACTACCCTTACGGTGAAACCATTTTTACCTTGTAACTCATCAAAATTTCCTTTGTAGTGTTTTGTGCCCATTGTCACTTGTCGTCTCATTTTGCTCCTGTGGGAAAACTCTGGTGTTATCTGTATTCCTCAACCCTGATTAGTTTGTGGAAGTCTCCTATGAGACCAACCATATGGCTTTCTTTGTAACAGTGTGGAATAACCCCACTCCCTCAGCCTGTCAATCTATGTCCAGACCTCTGACCATCTCAGTAACCTTTAACTGGGATCGCCCCAGTTTGGCAATGTTCTTGTTGTATTGAGAGGAGAGGTTTGTGATTGGACACTACATGACAAAATGTGGACAAAATGCATCCCCATTTTATCCCTCTTTGTGTCCGGATGCCAGAGCCCATCTTATGTAACACACAGTGTGCAGCCATGTAACTCTCATGATGCAAGTGGTTCAGGCAACGGGCTCTGCTGCTACAGAGAGAAAAAATATGGAAATATATTTCAGTCAGAGTTTGGTTTTTGGTTCACTGCAGAACGTTGGCAAGTTTGATCCCAGATTATGAAAGGTATGCACATTTTTTCATCATGTGAACAGAAAACTCGTGAAATTTAGCTTGAAGATCATTTATATGAAAACCCATAAGTAAATTGAAAAAACTAGTAAGTACAAAAAGTAATAAAAATTATTAAAATATAAAACCAATAGGTAAATAGGTAACATTTGCTCTGGTTTGTCACCTGTGCAGCTCTACACATTGGGGCACAAGATAAATATTGTGTTAGTGAATAAAAAACCCACCAACTTAGAGAGAAGATCAATCTTCAGAAATAAAATAATATAGAATAAAAGAAAGATTTGGCACCTAAATAAACAAGAGAAACAAAGAAATGAAGGTGCTAAAATAGATTCCTTCTTCTTCTTGATGTGGAGCCATTTTCAAGGTGGAATCGTGGGTAAGGATACTCTCAAGGGACAAGTGGTGTTTCTGTCCTAAATTCTTTTTGTAAACACTTAACATAAAATATTGTTGGCTGATTTACCAGTCACCTTCACACTTCACTACTTGAGAACGTTTTGTTTGTGCTTAACAAAGGCAAAGAGCTCTCTGCAGTTTGGGCTGCCTGTTTTAAATGTAAATATGAAGACATATGTTTGCTTTTGGTTTTGACCTTTCTTGGTGACTTCTGCAGCTGATGAATCTGAAATGACAGGAGGCTTTCTTCCCAGCTGATATTTCTGCTAAAATTTTGGGTAATTGTAAAACATGAAGGAAAACAGAGGAGCTGGCTGTAAAATTGCTGTGCTCAATAACCTCGGTATGGGCCATTGATGTCAAAATAGGATGATCAATTCCTGAAACAAAGATTTAAAGACCCACTAGAGAAGAATCTCAATTTTTAAGAGAGCAGAAAGCTATTTCTTACTAACTCAGGACTGTTCTATATATACCAGAAGGAGAGTGCATATCTTGATTAGAAATTAATATTTATACATAATGTATATCAGAAAAATGCGGATTTTAGGATCCTTTGGAGATCCCAGAGAGTTTAGTCATCACAGAAAGCTGTGCTGAGCAATACCATTGAACCAGTTTTTCGTTTGCAACCCTTATTACTGAAGACAGTGTGTTTTGGTGTGAGAACAAATGCTCTGCATCAATGTTTCTCTCCATTTAGTAATGCTGACACTGATAAATGCAGAATGCAGAGCACTGTGTGAGGAGAGGATCCCATTTTTGAAGAGTGTGTGCTTCAATATGTGTCTCAGCTGGCAGGGGAGTTTGGGCAGTGGCTGTGTTTCCTTGCTTAGCCCCTTGGTCTCATGTCTAGTGCAAATAACAGATGTAGGATTGTAACCACTGCAAAATCCTTCCTCACTTACCATGATGCAAAAGGACTGGCTTATAAAACTTCAAATGATTCAAATATGACCCTGTTTGGGTATTTCCCCCTACTTGTTAAATAGACAAGATGGGAACCTGTTCATTTAACTTAGGGACCAATTTAGGGAATTCACCACACCAAATTTTGCATGGGAAAATCATCTCCATATTCAGACTCATGCCTGGGTGTTTGTATGTATGGAGACCCAAAAGAGATAAACTTCCAATCAGTCCTGGCTCAGCTTCCTGAAAAGAGAATTCATCCCACCCTTTGAGAACTTGTGTTCCCCACAGGCAGAAGTTTTCAGCGACAGTGGCTATACAGACCCCGGTAAAAATTCTCACCTTTGTTCACAAATTACCAAAGAAAATTGATGGGCTCTTTGCAAAATAGTGATCTGTTTGAGGTGAAAACAAAGGCAAGAACATGAAACAGGCAAAATAGGAAGTACCAAACCTTAAGTAGTATAAAAATGGCCTAAATATTTCAGAGCTGCCATAATTATCTTGTAGGTACTAATTTGGAAAGGATGTTAGAAAACTGATTTTCAGCATTGCAGCTGTTATAAACTGTGGTCCAGACAATATGTTTTGACCACTGCTTAAGAGGTGAGAGATTGTAGGTATTCCAAAATGGGTTTAGTGGACTATTTGTGTCTGCAAAGAGATGCCTTTTGCATGAAGTTGATTATTTCTAAGATGAAGCAAGCAAGAGCAGAGAGGAAGGGAAAGTAAAACAAAAAATAGACAATGGGATTAACTTTCCTCTGAAAGCCCAAAAATACCAGTGTGCCCAAGATTTCTAAAATAAACAGGTACTTCTGAAAAATACATTTCTGTCTCAGGAGCCACGGGAGTGGTATGAAAATTTTCCATAACAGTGAAAGGAAAGAAAGAAATAGGAATTTGAAGGTTTTTTTAATGACTGTGATTCCACTGAAAGGCTGTGTTTCTGACACGGGCTGTTAATGCCCCAGCATTAAATTTGCTTATAAGAGGAGACACAATGAGAGTATCCAGAGCAATGAATGATTTAGGGATAGCAAAGAAGAAATCTACAGCACAAGGCCAGCAAGAAATCAAGTACTGGAAAATTGTACACCCTGGACTAGAATTTTTTTTTTTTCCAGATGATTTATGCTCTGTGGAATTCCTGCTTTCAGCAGTACTACATGGACTGTAGTGACCTTCAAAGAGGGAGTGAGTGATTGCAAGAATAACCTGAATGGCAAGAAAAATTCTAGAACATAAACCCCATTGCATTTGTTAGGGGTTTTGAATCTTGTCTTCCAGACATTTAGTTTTTACCTGGTGTGCATTCACTCTGTCTTGATAGTGTGGAGAAGTCCCTCCCCCTTGAAAAAGATTATGTGGCATGTTATGTTTTTGGCAGGACTTGTCAAGGAATTTCACCTCACTCATGGAACTCCAGAGCTTGGATTCATCTCATCTTGTGTGGGGCAAAAATTGCAGAGCAAACCTTGTGTCCCTGGTTTCTCTGAGTAGCTGGTGGAGAGAGATAAGGATGGGCTAATCTGCCATACATCAGTGTAACAGTGATGCAACCCCTTGGCATGGCTCTGCTGCTTCCAGAACATCAGGTACATGCATCAAAAACTGGGGAGGCTAAATTTGACATTAATGCCAGGTTAATCAGTCAGAGAGATGGCCCTGTTCTATCTGCATGCAGTGACAACTGCTTTCAGTCCAGGGCAGTGGGAATGGATGTGGGTTGAGCAAGGAAATGTGTTGTCATGGCTCTTTGCAAACACAGCTCAACCATTCTATTTCACATGACTGTCCCCCAAAGACAGAAAATAAATGCACACTTTTTTTCTTTATTTGACAAATCTTTAATTAGAAAATCAGTCTTTTCTTTATTATAAAATTTCACAGGCTGATAAATCTCAGTAGGTTATAGAGAGAATATTTTTTTCATGAACCTAATATAAAAGTTAAAATAAATAACAGCATTCATCAGATTATCTCTCCCCCCTCCCACTATGTTACGTATTACAAAAAACCCTATAGTCTTCAATTTTTAATTAAAAATCATAGATGTATATTGCAGCCTTTTATGACTTGAAGGGGTGATATTAATATTTGATGATTTATTAATAAGTTTCTGTGACTGACTGGCAGGAGTGGAAAATGCAGCAGGCTTGGATCTAAACCCATACATGGAATTTTAATGTTCTAGTTTCAGCAAAACAACAACCTGCACGTAGCAAATTTGATGGTTATAACACTGTCCTTTTAAAAAGAAAAATCCAAGTGTCAATTGGCATGAAAACATTAAATCGATTACACAGTAAAGCTTGCAGTTTTACATACAGATTCTGCACGGGAGTGCTGCTAACAGTGTGCTGGTGTGTTGTGCTGCCTGTGAGGTGTGGGCATGCCTATGGATCAGGATGCTCCAGCTAAACACTGTAGGGCTCCATTCACATGGGACTGACACAGAGAGACTTTGACTAAAGGTGCAACACTGTAACCTGGACATTTTTATAGAACTGCATTAAATGACATGATCACTACTTAACTCAACCATGCACCGACATGCGAGGGTACTTAAAATAGCCCAAAGTTTGTTTACAAAGCAGCTGCTTCCCTGGAAAGAAGTGTCCAAGCGATGAGATGAAATCTCTTATGAAAAATGAATATACAGTATCTACATTGCCTTATGTTCCTCATTTAATTATGACCAGTTTATCATTCACATCTAGTTAATGGAACAGAGTCTAAAGTCTTGGATTTTGTATCTATTTTGCATAGTCCATTTAATACCCGGTATTTTCTCGCTTGCATGATTAGTGTCTAAGAGAAACAGTTAAATAAATACACAATCATTTACACAATGTCACAGTTTATTTAAAGCATTTTGAAGCTGAAATGATGAAAAGAGGACTGGGTAAATTACTTGGCAAACTGCACGTAATTTATTACTACACTGAGCAAGTACATTGCACTGTCTAAAATAGTCACGGTTAAATTACCAACTTTTTGACACTGTCTAGATAATTTTCTGTGATTTCACCCCTTCCCCACCAAGTTAATAAACATACAGCTTTAAATCTGGATTTTAATGGAAGGCCTACTGCAAATAATTAATTGCTGTCATCCCAAGGTTGGGATCAGCAATGAAATAGCAATAATGCGCCTTCTCTTGGTAAACACTTCATTGCTGATTCCCTTGTACATATCCAGACCTCATCTGAGGTGCATTTGTCAACACATTCTCAGACTGTTCTCTCAGCAGGCTTGTTCTAAAGCCCCCTGGTGCTCATAAAAATATTCTTTTTTTTTCTAGGCTTCAGGCAGGTCTCAGGATGTGCCTTACCTGATCTTTGTAGTTTTTCTGTTATTCCCTGGGAATAAGTTTGCTAGATATTTGGCTGTACCCATTGTTCTGTCTCTTGGCTGTCATCCTCAAAGGAGATGAACTCTAAAAGAAATCCTTTCAGAATCGCACTCACCTCACCTTATCTCACATCTGCAATGTCATCTATGCATGAACTAGTGCATCTGATAGTCCATCTGTGCATGAACTTGAACTACCAAGCTTCCTTCCTCATCAGCAGAAAGAAGTAGGTACTTTTAGGGCACAATTAATTTCTCCTAGTTGTTTTTCACCTTTATTATGACACAATAGATTGTGCCCAGGAAATTCCTACTTTTGTCTTTTGCCCAAAGCATGGACACTAGAAACATCCTTATTTTGGTCAGAAAAATCCCAGGTTCTCATGTTGGAGACTTGTGTCATACTTATATCCTTGGGTTGAAAGTTTCAAAAGCAGTCATCACTTACTTGCCAACACTGATCAAGGTCAGACAAAGTTTAACTGCAGAAACCAATAAGGTTGTTTAGCTCAAACATACTGAAAAACCTGATTTTAATACTTCTCAGGAAACCACCACCTTGAAATTTCTGGAGGATGGATTTGTCTTAGCTAAGAAAACACAGTTGGATAGAAGATTCTATCAAGAAAATAGAATTAAATTGAGCTAGCTTTGGTTTTTTTTTTTTTTTGTTTTTGTTTTTTGTTTGTTTTTTTTTGCCAGTTAATCATCGTTACAGGAATCAACATTATGGCGTGCAGGGGTTTGGCTGAACACATGGTTGCATTTTCAGCTCTTCTGCATTTCAAAATACTGAATATTTAATAACTAGAAATACTGTATACTTAGTGTAAGACAAAACCTACACATTGAAACTCTTGTTGTTAATGAGGCTGAAGTTTGGACTTCATTGAACTGGTGCTCAATTTCAAGTATGAAATTGAGTTTTGAATTCAGAAGGTATCTTCATGTAATAAATGCAACAGTTTCCCTTCCTAAGTTATGTCTTGAAATTCAAAAACAACAAGGAAGGGTCAAAATAAAATAGCTCAGAAAGCGTGGCATTATCTCCTCTTTGTCCTGAAAATATCGCTAATAACTGAATGGATCTTGGGAAAGATTTGGTCTCAAAATAGAAGATTGATAGAGGTGATATTACCCTGGGGATTGTTCTAACATTTGTCCTTGTATTACTGTTCAATCTATCTACCTCTGTATAAAAGTCACTTATATTTCAGTCAAGTTATACCAACAATTTTGGAAATAGCCTACTCTTGTCCGTCTGCACAGCTGATGCAAAAACCTGCTGCAGTCAAAGAGAGCATTTCTGACAGTTCCAGGAGGCTGTGGAGGAACCCTCAGTGCAAGCAAGTGAAATGCAGAATAAGCAAAGTGGGAGCCTCTATCCAAAAGGACTCAAGTCTTAAAAGCTATCACATAACTCATCCTCTTACAAGCTTTTGCAGGATTCAAAATGCTTGATGTTCATGTACTCCGGGAGCAGTAATGGCATGAAAGTGTGCAAAGACCCTCACAAAAAGCTGTTAAACCGACACTAGACACATTGCCCCTACAAGAGCATAATCTAAAGGATTTTACTAAAATGCTGGACAGTTTAATGCTCAGTGGTAACTAATAATGGGAAATGCTGGAGCACAGGAACAGAAAATGAGGAGTTTTCAGCTTGAATGGTGCATGAGACACCAGCCTTTGCAATGCATGTGCTGAGAAAGCAGAACTCTTTGCTGACTCATACTGTAAATTTTCATCCTCACAGAGCATGAACTAAACTCTGGGTCATGAGCTAGTAAAATTTATCATTTGATTACAAACAGCTCTTTAAATATATATATATACACACACATATAAAATAAATGAATCATTTATTTATGTTTGGCAATAAAACATGAGGTTGCTCATCCATTATTTATCCCTGCAGTGGAAAAGAAGAATAGGGATGCAAAATTTTGGTGCAACTTTTCTTGCTTGTGCAGTACAACATTTTGTTCTGAAGTAAAATCCCTGGTGTCCCTCCTCCCTTAAACTTTGATCCAGAGCAATCAGCGAAACTTCTGCACAGATGGGAAAGCACATGGCATTCCTCACCCAGGCTTTCAAGCGGAGAAGAAATGGCATCTTCCTCCTTTGTTTTTGCTATATTTTTGTTGTTGTTGTTGCTGTTGAGCATAGTCTAATTCCACCTGCCACAAGAGAAAACCTAAGACAATTATGAAAGTAAGAGGGAGATATGAGGACTGAATCTCTACTTATTTTTTGGCACAATAAGTCTGTTGTAAATCTGTTAAATTTTACTAGTACTGGGGCAATATCAGATAGGTAGGAAAATAGGGGAAATCTCATAGGCATCTATTACCACTGCTTTTTCATTATTTCTCCTGTCTAAATCTGTATGTCTTTCTCCACCTTCCCTCCCCAGACCTGTAGCTGCCTTGGTGCAGTCTTTGGGTTTTTTTGTTTCAAGAGATCCTGGACAGGAGAGCCCTGCAAGCTCTGCAGCACAACTAATGCTTTAGCACAAATCCCTTTATTGTCCTTGAAAAATGCTGTTTTATCAGCATTTGCTTTCCTTACAAATGGCATAAAAAGTTGGATTTTGCTATTGGTTTTGACTATTTAATAATTATTATTACTAATTTTATTCCTAAGTCCTGAAAAAGATGGATGTATAAATTATTCATGTGTGTGAAATGGGATGAAACATTTTAGTATTTTTGCCTCAAAATGTTGTGTTTCAGTTTGTTGAACTTACTAAAATTCTTTCAGTTCTTGTCCTTGGGACATTACACTGTATTTCCCTGTCATGGCACACTGCCTCCTCTTTTGCCTCATAGTTTCAGCACCCTGACTGGCTTAAAGCTGGACTACCTCTGCCTCCATGCCAACACAATTCCTCTGGGATTCAATGCTTCCATGATCCCTTTTTTAAGGGGGACTTATAGATCCCCCACCTTCGCACACCGTGAGATGTGCCATTTGGCTGTAGAGTCTGATCAATATGGTGGAGCAATAGACCTTTGTACAACAACCCTTCAGGATACTGAAAATCATCAGCAGCTGGGTTTAATGGTGAGCTGATGTTGAGGAGTCAATTTGCTGTGTGTGATTTGGGAAATCTTACCAGCCCTGCTCATGATTAACAGCCTTGAGGGGAGCAGAAACCCCACTGCTGCCTTGAGAACTTGACAACAGCTCAATCAAGGAGTCTTCCCACTGTGGCCGCACTATTGTTTGACATTTGTTTCAAATTTACACAGAGAAAACTTGTTATGTTGCTGAGCGCAATGTCATCATAGAGTGGCTTGAGTGGAGAAGGGCAGGATGGTTAACCTATCATACACAAAATACCTAATTCTCAGCACCTCTTTATGCAAAGAATTGTCCTTGACCATGTGCAAATACACACACAAGGACAAGAAACATCCACACTGCCAGCAGATAAAGAATTGTGCCCTTCTATGTAGAAAGGAAGTTTTCAGCAGGTACCAAAGCAAACCTGTTTTCTCCAGGAGAATCTTGTTTCAGGATTAGCAAAGTATTCACTTACAGCCACGCAAAAGCTTTCACACAAAGGTAACACTCCAGGCAATGTGCAAAAGCAGAGAGATGTGCACACTGAGAAGCACATGAATATCTTTCAAAGAGACATAATCTCTGACAGGATGAAATAATTCAGTTTACTCAGCACAACTCCCTAGCACTCCTTCAAGAAGCTGCTCATGCAGATTAACACTCCAGCAATTTCCTCTTATTCTGTTACTATCTACTGTATCTCCCTTCACCTGCTCAATACACTCTTCACTGTGTTATCTTGCATTTCATGCTTTATTTCTGCTCTGGCTACATCAAGGAATTATGTTTCTAGGAATGTCAGTCTGTCAGCTACTAAGATGACATAAAAAGAAATTTCTGATATGACCTTATCTAAAGCCTCAGATCTGATTCCTCACATCGTCTAGAAATTTTAAATTCTTTTGTTCCCATTGTTCGTAGAGAAATTAATGGTATCTGGACATAAGAATCCATGAGCAATATGCCACATCAGAAGTTTTCTCTGTGCCATTCCTGACAGCCCTGTACATTTATTTATTGTGGTGTAAAGTTTCTCAGATCCCTGTGGTCTGCACAGTTCCCTCGTTTTTCAAAGATTTTCATTTATAATGCCAATTATACATGAAATGCCCATAAAAATATATTTTTAATAGTGGTCCTTTGGTGTAGAAATAGTTTGTCTCTGCTGCCTGCTTTATCTAATTAAAAAGTAAAATCCTGTTTCGCTTTGCTCTACTTAAACTTTATCTAGTTGTGACTCACAGGGAAAAATTTATTCTGTTTCCAGACTTACTCAGCTGAAAGTGCTCAGTGACTTGACAATCTTTGTTCTGCTTCTGTTTATGTGGTTTTCCACTTCTGACAACAAGTATTCATGTACAGTTGTCCCCAGGCTTCAAAAGGGAAGCACAGACCATATGAGGGCACAGTTTTACACCAAATCCCAAATGCTGCAGTGAGTGAAACAAAATCCCCAGGTCCAAACTGTCTCTACTTGAGAATGACCTAAGTGACAGTATGTATATGATTAGTTTCTTGGATAAGCAATTCTGTCATTTTAAGGTGTAATCCAAAGATTATGGCTCAGACTGAGTGCTCTCAAATCATCTGTGAGATCTGTGGAACAATTCTGTATGACCTGAGACATATCAGGACACTTCAGGCCACCTGTACAACGGAGGGGAGGAGGACAATGTGCTGCCTCAATATTAAAAAACCCCGCTTCCTTCTCAGTCATGCATATCCCTTGCTTCCACTCCACCTACATGCTATTTCCACATAACTGTCTGGAAAATTTCCCAAAATATTTTCGTTTTGAGTGCTTAAACTGTGATATAATAAAGATTCAATATTTTCCTTGGATTTATCTTCCAGAATAGAGACTTACTGTTATTGAGAAGCTGATCATGCAAGTGGGTCAGCTTGGGCAGAGCTCTATAAAATGTGACTGGTTTCATCAAGTCTCTGTCTGGACCTAGGGAACAGGACTGAGCTTTTCCTTCATGTTATTGAAGGTGGAGGCTTGAGACATCAAAAGGATTCTGACAGGATTTAAAAATGCCTCTTTAGTTGACTTTACCTCCATCAGTAGTGTAACCTATATCTTACATTATTAAAAATTAATGACTTTTTAAAAGATTAATGCATTTTTAACTGGCTTTGCTTCCCATTTCCTTCTGCAATACTCTCTTCAAAATCAGGGAAACTTATTTGCTCTATTTCAAGGTTCTATTTCTAGTTTTATTTCTAATCAAGTTCACATTTTTTGGATTCTCCCATTAACACTACGATGGCCAGGATATTCAGTCACATCTAAGGATTTTTAAGTCCTTGATTAGATATCCCTTACTGGGTACAAAAGTGATGAAAGTACAAGCACTGAAAAATGGGCTTCTTGAAGTTCTCAGTCTGGGGAGCTCCATTAATAAGGCAATCTCAAAGCTGCTGTTCAGCCAGGCTTTTCAAAGCCTTTGCAATGATAAAAGTACACATCTGTTAGATTTTTTAAAAATCCTAAGCATTGGGCCTCAATGGGAGCCAAGCACCATATTTAGGGAACTCTTAAAAATTCTGCCTTGTTTCCTAACTTCTGTAGACATTGGCCACATTGGGTCATTAGTGCTTTATGGAGGTTGCTTATACTTTTGGCAGGGTGTCAAGGGGCTTTCTGTTACATTGGAACTTCTATTTTGGTCCAGCCACATCTATTTTTAGCAAGTCAGCACTTGAATCACATTTTTCAGGAACCAGTTGTCAAGGGACTCCTTGTTAGATTTTATGAGCCGGAGATCCCTTACAGTTCTGCAGTCTTAAAAGAGCTGTTCCTTTGGGAATTCCTCAGAAGAAGTAAAAATAGAAACTTGGCTGATTGAGAACATAAGTGTAAATTTACGCTAAAGAGATGAGCTATTTATAACAGGTTGGCCAAAATGGTATGGTAAAACTATTTGGAGACCTTGTTGTATGTTCCCATGAAGTCTTAAGGACAGAAGGATCACCAGTGTTTGAATGTCAGGGGCTGAATCAAATGCTTGAAAAATGAGAGAATAATAACATACAGAAAATTACCATACACAAACTCCATGTGCTACCAAGCTGTCAGTTGTTACTAATTATATTCTCTTTAAACTGAGGCTTTTCCATTATAGGGATGTCAGAATGAAATGATGATATCACCTTTATTTGTATTCCATTCATGTACAAATTGATCTGGGGAAGAGTTTTAATATTACAGTGCAGAAATGGATACCTTTTAATTTAGAAAGGTGTCTGTCATCTCTGTGGCTGAATATGGATGGGAAATATATGCCAGTGTAACAGCATTTTTATGATCACAGTTACAATCTTAATAAAAATCTTAAGAATTTACAGCAAAAGCTGAAACACTGCTGGTAGCAGGAAAAAGGATTTCAATGAATGACTAATTATTTTGTCTGGTGGATGTAGCACAGGATTTCCCAGATGCAACTCTGGTCTGAGCTGCTTGTAAATATCAAACCTTGAATTTAGTTTCATTTGGAGCTCTCAGAGGTCACACCCTGCTCTCCTTTGACTTAAAAGCCAAGGGCAGTGTTGTGGCTGAGCACAATCATCCCTGATGAGAGCATATACCATCAGATCCGCTGCTGGTGTTGCCTTTCTTACCCTCAGTCATATTTTAGAACTGTCATTAGAAAGAAACACTTCACTGCAAGGGTGGTGAGGCCCTGGCACAGCTTGCCTAAAGGAATTGTGGCTGCCCCATCCCTGGAAGTGTTCAAGGCAAAATTGGGTGGGGCTCTAAGCAATATGGTCTAGTGGAAGGTGTCCCTGCCCATGGCAGGGGTTTGGAACAGGGAGAACCTTAAGGTTCCTTCCAACCAAACCGTTCTGTGACTCTATGATATGCCTTGGGAGAAAGGGGGAAAAAAGGCTGAGAAAGTAAAATGAAATATACAGCTTATCTATGGAGCCAAGGAATTGAAACAACCTATACATCTCCATCCATCATAAGCCTGTGTCATTATCCAGAGGGCGTGGGATCTGCGGGAAAGGGCTATTTGACTAGTTTGGGGTGTTTGAACCTCAGTGCAGGAAGGACAGATAAGAAGCCTGTACAGCACACCAGGAAAGTGGAGATGTAAAAATAACCAAGATTGCAGCCAGAGTGGGAGCATGGTGCTGGAAAATGTTTGTGGGAGAGTTTTTGGTTTGAATCAGGGGTAAAGAGGAGGCTTTCTTGGAGTCAGAGAATCTGCTTCCTCCTGGGTCTTTCACATGCCTCATAGGTGAAAGAGGATGCTGAAGAAATAACTGAATTCTTTATTGATTTCTCCTGCCAACAGAAATGACTGCAATCTCCAATACATGGATAATTGCCAGGAAGGGGAAGGACAAAAAATTAAAGCTCTAAAAATAGATCTATTCCTTTCAATTTCTATTTTTTCTTTAATTATTTTTCTTTGGCTGGAGTTAGACATTATAAATGTAGAAGGGGAGTGAGTTTTTACTTGCCTTCTGCTACTGTAGATTTACTAATACTCTGAGGGCTCTGGACTCCTTCAGAGATGTTATCTTTTAAGATACACTCTGAGAAAATTATTAGGACTGTGAACTTCCAGCCATTTGTTGAGAGGTATTAGCAAGTATGTTTGAAAGAAACTGCTGCTTAACTCTGAAATTATTTTGAAAATGCTGAAGAGGTTTTCTAGAATACAGTTTTGTACTGCCATAGGTGAACAGTTTATTGACTAGTCCTAAAAAGCAGATGTTTAGCAGTATTTTTCAGGGGCTTCTTTTAGAACTCCTTCTGCTTAGCTGACACCATTACCTTCAAACAAAATGTTAATTCCTTAACTAACAGGAGTTGGAACTGACATAGGAAAGCACTGACTTCCCAAAATCTCATGGAGCTTTGGCCAGAAACTAAAGAAATCAGATAAAATTTGAGCTTCTCCACACACAGGCACTCAAGGGATTATATTTTGTCAACTACTTAGAAGAGACTCTGATCTGCACATAACAGTAGAACAGAGATGGAGAGATATGAGCCATATTTACCTTATCTGAAGATAGAATAAATACCAGCCTGATGCATATGGTAAGTCATAAATGATAAGTTTCAAATTTACAGTAATAGTGACTCAATCATTCTATTTGACATTATTTCCTCAGCAAAAAAAACACCAACCAACCAACCAACCAACCAACCAACCAAAAAAAAAAACACCTTAGAGAGAAATTTCCAAGTCTATCTCAAAATCTGGTAAAACTCCAGCATCACATGAGCTGAAAAAATGTCACATCAACAAATTCTGATTTGTTCTGAGTTATGGCCTTAATTTTATCATCTGTACCCAGAAACATTTAATGTTCTAACAAGAAGCCAAGAAGAAGCAAAGGCATGGTTATGATATGGCTGCTTCTTTGCATTGCTAAATTTCATTTTTAGCTTTGTAGCTTTTTTCCTCAACCAAGAACAAAGTAAATCCCATTTGCAATTGGTCTTTATTCCTGCCTTAGAAGGAATTAAATACCCAGCTACTTGCAGTTCAATAAACTCCTCAAATCCTGCGTGAACAAAATGAACAAAGCTCATAAGCACACCCTTCTCTCCTACAGACGCCAGTGGGATGTGAGCCTGTGCTTGAAAGATATGGGTAAAATTGGGAATGTTTATGCTTGTAAAGCTATGCCAGGTTATAGATACCAGTGCTAGTTGTAGAGAATCTGAGTAAAAGTACTAGTCTGGTTTTGAAAATGGCATAGCTGTACTGGTGGATGTTACTCACAGGACAGCCTTGTTCCAAAGCAGGAGTGATGAGCTCCCACACAGAGCTGTTCTGACACAGTTCTGCGTCTGTGCTTGCAAACTGCCTCGTCTTGTCATCATCACAGCACTACTCAGTGCAGAAAGACTCTGCAAAGCCATAGGTTTGCACAGATTTTGAATCCAACAAACACATTCCCTTGCACACTGCAGGATGAGTTCAAGTAAACTATGCTTACGTTAATCAGTGATGATTCTTCTACTTAATTCATGCCTGATTTTGGTATTTCCAGCTTTTTCAAACTTACATCAAAGAACAAGTGATTGTAGCTGCAATGATAAGCAGCAAACCTATGGCCACACAGCAAAGAGGATGTTTTGGGATCTTAATGCCAAATTTTGAACTCTTAAGAGTTATTCCTGGGAAGCATCAATGCTGGAAAGCCC
The DNA here is from genome assembly GCA_013400415.1 of Scytalopus superciliaris. Taxonomy (NCBI): domain Eukaryota; kingdom Metazoa; phylum Chordata; class Aves; order Passeriformes; family Rhinocryptidae; genus Scytalopus; species Scytalopus superciliaris. The sequence goes on from VXBX01007488.1 coordinate 153,429, forward strand.
CTGAGAGCATCTGAAGGAACCTTCACTGTCACAGAGCAGTGGGGAAAAGCTGTTGTAAGCTGTGATGTGGCACTGATTGCAAGAAACGACAACCGCATGATGAGGCTGAACTCTACTTGCTCAAGGGAACCGAAGACTTTCCACACCGCATCAGCAATTAAGCTTTTAAAATGTCAAGGATTTGGAAATGGAGGAGAAATTATGAGAATATGTTGCCTTGGTGTCTTCCTTCCAGCCCCTCAATACTCCATATCTGGGGTTTCTCTCAAATCACACAAATAAAGAGAATCTATAGGATGAAAGTAAAGGGCTTGTGTCCTGGATCTTGAACTCAGTATTTTTATATTCCTCTGGAATCAGCTGGACACTGAATGTCCTCAGCTGAAGAGTAGGAGAGATTGCAATGGTTCTGAATGAAAATGCCCAGTATCAGCACAATATCACAGTGGATAACTTCCAGAACAGAAATGACCTCCTTGTCTATCACAACTCAAAAAGCCTTATGGGATTCCAATTTAATGTGATAAAATGTCATCACAAACATGAAATTTTAAAGCCATCACTCAATGATTATAATTAGCCCATGGCAAACTGCTCTGAATACTAAAGCAACTATAAAAGGTGAAAATTGTCTTAATTAGCAAAGATGCCGAGAACGTGTGAGACTGACTCACATCCAGGAAGGCTCCAATTAACCTGTCCCAGATCGAGATAATTAGGAGGGCAGCTCCAATTGTGTGAAGGATGAAAAAACTTCTAGTGTGGTATGAGGTCTTGTATTTTTCCATCCCTGGGCCCATTCTTCAGTGCTACCTTCAGGCACATCATCTGTTAACATAAAATTGTTTCCCGAACTGTCTGCTGAAAACCAGACCTAAATCCAGCAAGCCCTGAGGATGCTCTGCAAACCTTTTTGGATATTAACTCTTTCAGTAAGTATGACCTGTACAGCAAGATTTCTGCCTAGATGTTACACAGACCTGTTCAAGCTCTTGTTCAACACTATTTCAGGGAAGTCTAGACCAAAACGATTGGTAAATTTACTACCCCAGACTAATAAAAAGCAAGAAACCATTTCTTTCCATATAGTGGATTCTTGTAGACATACCATCTCACAGTGGGTCTCTGACCTTTGCATTGTAGTTGAAGACTGCTTAGCCTGGACCAACCTTACACCTAACAACTTTTGTGGCTGCTTCTCACTGAAAAAGTGAATGGTCTTTAAACTGTCAATGGTGGTTAGTTAAACTGTTCATGATCACAGGATGATTGTGCCACTTCCTTCAGATTCAGATCACAGGAATACTGTTCTGACCTGTCTTGCCCTGCTGATCACTGTCCAAACCCAGGGGGCTGCAGTGGGTGTGTGAGCCACAGGTTCATTTAGTTTCAACAGCAATAGCGAAGTTACTACTGATAACAAGGGCAAACTGGGATTTCTGCACAAGCCAGTTACTCAGGCACTTACTCAGCTTCTCACAAATGTTTTATTTGCATCCTATACTCTAAAACGCAGATTTGTCTGTATGAGCTGCAGTCAGATGTCTGAGATGCATGCTAGAAAAAGCACTAAGTAGAAAGAGAGGAAAAGCCACCACCACAACTGCAGTGAAATGGAAATTACAGCTAGAAATGAAAAAGTAGTTGTGAATGAAATGACAGAGTAAAATATACTCAAACTTTTCCAATATCTGATACTTCTATAGGCACCCAAAATGAGCCAAAATATAGGTCAGTCCTTGGCAGGTGATGGGTTCTTATAACAGCAGCGCTAATAAAATTTCTGAAGCACTCCTTTTTCTGTAAGAAACTATGCCAAACCTTAAGCTGAGGACCACATACTTGTTGCATGAAACCACAAGCTCCAATGCTGGCAACCACTGCATCATTTCTCTGTGTGCTGCCATGAAGCTACCACCTGCCTTTCACACTATGCATGGAATTCTAAGGTGCATGGGAGTGAACCAGCAACTTAAAACAGATCTAAGGTCCATCAATCAACACACCACCAAAATGCATATGGATCCAATATTGAGAGTATAAGGGAGCTATTTGCATAGTAACAAAAATGAACATGGGCAATGTTTTGGTAGAACTAAAACTAAAATGTCAATCTGCATCTAAATGACATAATTGTAACTCCTTTTAACTGGTGACAGTTTAACTTTAGTAGGTCCAAACTTATGTATTTTTGAGGTTTTTTTATATTTAAATCCAAACTAATTTTTATTTCCCACATTAAATTGATCTGCATTTACTTTCCATTTTTAAAAACTACATAAAATTCACTGGAACTATATTGTTGTTATTAGTATTTTTAGACAAGAACTGGCCAAAATTCTGGAATGAGAAGTGCAGTTTTCAGTGTGAATTGAGTAAAGCCCAGAAACTGCTACAAAAGTGTAGAATACAGATTGGAACAACTGCATTTATCACTGGAGGGCAGCATAACTACCAATATAAGCTAAAATGGAAAAACTCCAGTATCTTCAAGTGACTTTATCTGCTGGAACAATAATTGCTGCTTCTTTGTAGTGGACAGCTACAAACAGGAGATGCTGCAGCCAGCAGGTCAGATCTGCCTCTGAAAGACACACTTGTCATTAATTTTCCTTTACTGTTAAAGTTTCCCAGAAAAAATCTGGGTTGAGAGGGAGAGAAATTTCCCATGGCCAGAGAGCTCCTGGAAGTGAAATTTGTTTGCAAAACTCGTACTGAACTTTTCTCTAATTTTAATAGCAAATATATTTGCAGAAGCCCTCATCATGTTATGGCTACTACCAAAACTGTATGCACTGCCCAGCCTTTGGGATAGCCACATATAGATTAAGCCTGTGGGATAGCTCTCTTATAGTCAGATATAGACTACCCCATTTCTGGGAGCTCAGCAGGTTTAGTGCTTTGCTGCTTGAAAGGAGACTCTGATTGTTTCAGTTGAAATATGCACAGATAACTTTGTCAAACTTTTCTATGTCCTTGACAATAAAGAGCAGAATTTCATGTCAGAGTTCTGGGCAGCCTTTTCTTATTATAGCAATCTGTAAAGTTTCTGAACTATTCCTTAGAATACAGTGAAAAAACCCACTTTCATTCTCTTGAGTACCTCTGTAACTTTGGGTCAAATCTGCATTGTCTCTCATTAAAATGAAACCAGTACAGAATCAACACAAGTAGAAATGGCAGCATCCAGCTCAGGCCAGGAGAAATTGAATCACAGAATCACAGAATGGTTTGGGTGTGAGGGACTCTAAAAACCAACTTGTTCCAACACCCCTGCTGTGGGCAGGGAACACCTTCCACCAGACCAGGTTGCTCAAAGCCCTCTCCAATCTGGTTTTGAACACTTCGAGGGATGGAGCATCCACAGCTTCTCTGGGCAACCTGTTCCAGCGATTCACCACCCTCACAGTCAAGAATTTCATGCTAATATCTAATCCAAAACTACCTTCTTTCAGTTTAAAGCCAATATGTAGTGTTGACATGCAATATGTAGTGTTTCATGCAAAGCCAGAGCCTCTGAGGCATCAGTGGCTCTCTGCTTCAGCCACCTTTACTGGTGTGAACCCTGGCTCCCAAGTAAGATAAACAGCTGTGATATAATCAAGGAAAATTCTTTTCCCCCTTCAGATAAATCTGCCAGAATACGAATGGAGAAGATTCTTTACGTTATACAAAATTAGTTAAATGAAACAAAAAGATAAAATGGAAGAAAAAGAAAGTATTATGGTGATGTTAGTAAATTAGTTGGTTAAATAGTTCTGATACAAATGCATTAAGTCAAACATAGAAGCAGGTAAGGAACTCTGCTTCATGTGCATCTTATATGATTCAGGTTGACTTACATCAGCTGAGAGGTTTGGCTGAACATGCAGGGACCATTCTGGTAAGCTTTGTTAGCTTGATTTCCACAAAAGCCTGTGCAATGGATTGACAGGAGGCCATTTGACATAGGACCAGCACAGGTACATTGCTACAGCTGAGTGTCTGTTGTGTAGGTTGCAGTGTCTGGTAGTCCTGAATTTCTAGGCAGAAACTTGGTAAATTGCTCTCATATGACTAATGACTTGCAACATCAACCATGCAATTTTGATGGCAAACAGTATTTCAGCTGAAGGAATTTCACAACTTCTTGCAATTCAGCTGAACATCCTCACTATTATTCTACTTCCATGTGTTTTTTGCCCTTGAGATTACCCATGTTTGGCAATGGAGATGTTTAGCAGCTCAAAGACACAATCCTCTTCACCATGTGAGATGACAACCAGCCTCTTTCACCAGGGAAGCTTTCCCAACAAAACTAGCAGAAGCAGTTTTCCAACAGTGTCCTTTCTTTCAGTGTCTTTTATGGTCACTAGCCAGAAAACTCACCTGGGGAAATGGTAATCAATTTAGAAAGGGAAAATAATTGTAAGTAAGGGGAAAATAACCTGACAAACATGGAAAGGCCTACATCCTGGGTCAAGTGTTCTCTCCAATATGACTGGCAAGGCCATGTCTCTGGATCCTGCACAGAATGCTTCACTGGAGGACCACTGGAGGACATCTGGTCCAAACTCCCTCAATTACAGCATGTTCCTTAGGATCATATCCAGACAGTTTTTGAATATCTCAAGAGGCAAAGATTCCAAAACTTTTGGGAAATCTGTTCCAGTGCTCAGTCACCCTCACATTAAATAAGTTCTTCCTCAAATTCAGGTGGAACTTCCTGTCTCTGTTTTATGTCTGTTTTCATTTGGAAGAAAAACCAGGTATATGGACAAAGACAGAGCCTTAGTCCAGTACATTCCCTCTAGACAGGGTACTGTGGACCAGGACTTCAGGATACAGACAGAGAGTTCAAGGCAAAACCCAAAGTTTCACATTTGCACTGGATAGACAAAATGTGAAATACATGATTTAATGTGTCTTTCTAAGCTCATTATTTCCTCCATGGTCTGGGAGACGCGTGGGCTGGTACCTGTCAAGAGCAGGAGATGTGTTTGCCCAGAGGCAGGGGAACATCTGAAAGCCATGGGGCAGTGCTGGGTGCAATATGGGCAAGTCCCTTTGTCATTTCCAGAGAAGGTCAAGAAAACCTGGGAAAACAGTGCCCTGCACCTTTGCTTTGGAAGGGCTTGAAATCCCAACCCTAGCACTGTGGGAAGGGGAGATGAGAGCTTACCAGCGTTGTGAGGAGAGGGGAGAAGCCTGAACGAGAAAGCAAGAGAAAACTTGGTGAGAAAGAATCTGTTGGCATCAGTACTTGGCAAAGAATGGAACTGGATTATGTTCTGGGGAAACCATTATGGAGTCAGCTTTGTGTGGAAAATTGAAGCATTTGGTTGGATTTAGCATAGCTTCAGGGCACCTGTAAATTGTCTATCTGCAGATAGTCTGTGAGGGACCATATGCCAGCTCAGGGTTGCTAATTCCCTGACTGACCTACTCTTCCCAAGTCCTGAAATGCCCTGCTCCTTCTGTGAGAATGGAGGTGCCTGTTCCTGCTGCTGCCCAAGGTCTTAGCTTCACATTTTCTCTTTAAGAAACCTGTTCATTTCCTCTAAGTGTAAGGGAACAGGCATCTGAAAAAAGTGGTTCTGTGATGTGGATTAATACTGAACACCTTTCTATTGAAGAAAGGGAAAATTCTAATATTTATGAGTAATGTATTTTATTGAAGATTTCAGTCTTTGAAAGACATAAGTATTTGGTATAGAACTTCAAGCTTAGTAAAAGGCTGTTATACAAATATGGTCATGGTAGAATCTTGAAAAATATTAACAGTTTTCAGCAACAAGGGAGCTTTACAAGGGAGGAAAATCAATACTGACTTATGGTGTTTATTTGTAGCATAGTAAAGTTGCCTACACCTGAGAAATTCCAGTAATTAAACATCTAATTTAAATTCATATAACAAAAGAAGGTTAAGCAAATTCTGCAACTTAAAGGGAGGTAGCAAAGCTGACCATTACTGGATTAAAAAAAAAATCTAATAAATGAACAAGCATTACATTAAATAAGATGCAAATGGAAATAAATAACAGCTGGAAAAATATTACCTGCATCTCCCCTACAGAACTTGCTTATTTCAGTCCTTTTTGTAGTGACTCTTGGCTGCTCACAGATGCTGTCTGCACTGCTCCAGTCACTCAGCTGCCCTCCTGGAGCCCTAATGACCCACCTTAACCCCCAACAAACAAAGTGAACAGTCAAACTGGTTACTGCCAATCACCCCGAAATTGCTTCTCGACATTTTCACTGCCAGTACAATGTGCAGAGATGCTTCAGAGGGATTAGTTTGACCCACTTTATATACATGCCCTCAAGTGTATGAACTGGTTATCCCAGACTATTCAGCAGCCCTGGTTGCTGCTGCCAGACATGTGAAGGGACCTCATCCTAAAGTGTCTGTCTGAACTTCATGAGACCTGATACATGTTTCTCTCCTTTGGCTATAGCCTAGGAGGGGAGACCTTTCATATCTGATTTTTACATGTCCCTTTCCATCTGATCATGTGCTTCCCTAAACTATTGGCTACGGACATCACAGGGGAAGACTTCTTTCATGAAAAGACACTGTCATTAGGGTCTTAAATGCTTATAGTGACTCTGTATCTATCGAGTTTATGTTTTCAGGCAAAGTTTTTTAAAAAGCATTGGTCTTGGAAGAAGCAGAGATCAGTTCCACTGAACCTTTTTAAGGATATTGAGGAAATGTCTGGCTTAAGAACTTTTGTTTCCTTTTCAGATTAGAATATCAGCTTATCCCAGCCCTGACTGGCAAAGACTTATGGACATATCTTTATACAAATCCTAATGGTTCCACTGAAGCCAATGGGATTATTCACAATGTTCATAGCTTGGCAGTTGCATCTGTTTTTGGAGGAGGGGAGTCTTGATTTCTTTTCCTGGCGCACATAAGTGTTCCTTACCAGATGCAGCCCCAGGACATGTACAGTTTGATTCTCCACTTCTGCCCCATTTATATCATCATTTATATTTAATTTAATTAAACAGCAACAGATGATGCCACAGCAAATTTTACACTAGGCACAAATCCAGGTTTTGGTTTTNTTATTGGCAAAGCTGAATTTAACTTGATCAAGCAATTCCTCTCTTATCCATAATAGAGGCATATTCAGCACTTCTCCAGAATGTCACTTGTAAGAAATAATGAATTACATTAAATGAAAAGTTTCATTTTTTCTTTTAGAAATGAGTTTTAATATCATGAAATACTATATTCTCATTCTGATTCAAATATCTTGCTATTTTTTTCCAGAAAAAGTGCTCAGCAAGGCTTTGTTCTTGCCTGAGTGTTGTATGACTGTAACAAATCACTAAAATGTCCCTGAGATGTCTTACATCAGGGAAATTGAAACCCTGAAAAATATATGTGCTTGGCACAGTTTTTCTATATATTGTGAAATTGCTACTATAATTGTAGAATTTAGTATGTTATGAGAAAAAGACCTTTTCTTTTAAGGCCTCTTTTTCTGCAAAGCTCCTATTTAACTTGAAGCACAGAGATAAGTGCATTCTTATTTAGTTCAGTATTTAAACACATGCTTAAATTTAAAGATGTCCCCATCCATGAGACTGAGGAATTTGATTAAACTAAATAATTTACTTGAGTGCTTTGCCAGATGAAGATCTTCAGAAGTAAAATATCACTATGAATATAGGCTGCATTGCTGTCTATAAGTTTGCAAGTCAATCAGGCAATGTCAGGATTTCTCTGCAGTGCCAAAGGTGGCCTGTCAATGTCCATGCTATAAAGCATTCCTGTAGTCTAAAAAAATGGGTAGCTGTAAACAAGTTGCGTGGTGGGAATGGTCCCTGGCCATGCCAGCACCCAGACTGTGCCCAGGAATTGCTGGGGAGAGATCTGGTTTTCTGGAGCAAAGCTGTGCCAGGGACTTCTCTAGATATGCAATACTTTTGAAAATTAAATTCCAGTACCTGTGTCATTACAAAACCTGGAATCAGCTGGCCTTAAGCACAGGCACCCTAACTTCTGTGCTTCAGCTGACTTTATCCTGCCCAGGACTTAGATCAGGTTCCATGATGCTGTCCAGTAACAGTGTATTTTTATACACGTGGCTCTCAGAGGTAGTGAGCAGAGAACAAGTTCTTGTTCAGGGCAATGCTGTGATTGTTTAGGCTTTCACAGCTAGATGAGCCCTCTCTGAAGTTCTCACACAGGTACAATAACTGCAGTTAGGCTGACACCTTGATCACTCTCTGAGTTTCCACCTCATGGTATATTCAGAACTGAATTTTACAATGACCTCTTTTCTTTCTGTAGAAACAAAGTCCAACTTCCCGCAAATCCTACATATTTATCATTTGGGTTTGCCTGTGAAAATGAAGGCCCATGCCTGGGTAGGTACATACCAGCACCACTGCTGTGCCAGATGCTGCAAAATCTCCTTTGACTTGGAGTTGAAACCAATGGGATTTCCTCCAAGAGACTGTCTGCTTCTGGCAGACATGTTTTTGTAGGTCAGGGATTATCTTCAGTGTGATAAGTGTGAAAAAAAGTTCAGTCCCTATTGATGAAAGAAAAGAAGATCAGAGAAGTATCATGCCAGAGTTGCAAGATGTTGTGGAGTAAGATTCTCTATTCAAGGAGATTTTTCCTCTCTTCAATTGACATCTCTATTCAAATTCCCATGTAAAAATTTCTATCCGTGACTAAATCTAAAATACTTTGTGTCCTATCCTCAAATGGCTTATTGAAAGAAAAGTGGTGCTTTCTGTCCTTTACTGAGAAACTCAGTGCAATATCCAACAAGCAGATGGGAAACTGAGAAGCAGTTTTAGAGTAGAGGCTGCCCCACTGCCTTAGCAAAAGCTGTGCTAGTCTGTTTATGATTTTACTACCTTCAGGACAACTATGCAGCTGATATTGCCCACATCATGGAGTTGGCAGTAATGAGGACACCATTATTCCATGTCAGGAATACTGCCTGGAGCGTCCAGCAGGCTGATGCAGAGGGGTTGAAGTTAAGCAGGACACTGTTGAGGTACCAATCATTTTTCTCTAGTTAAGGCTGTATCAGCATTTTCACTAGAATACTTATTTCCAGGGGTTTCTATAATTCAGGCTGGAAAATCTGCTCTGGACAGAAAATTGACAAAATATTCCAAGCAGGGGCAATAATTTACTTTGGAGGGCATGAAGAAATGCCCATTTATTTTTGTTGCTGAGACAGAAAAGCAGAGAAAAACTAGTCATTTCTATGTTAAAAGTGTGCTGAAAAAAAAGAAATGCCTATGGTAAAAAAATTGTAAGAAGTAGAAGTTTATGAGATAAAAAATGGAAATTTAGACTTAATTATTTTCTGAGTTTTCTTACAGACACTTTTCTGTCTGAAGAAAGTATTTAGCTGTTTGGGCACTGTTATAAATTAGTTAGTTCTGTACCATGGGCTGCACTTTAAAAGCATCCAAGCATCTTTCATTTATTTCAACAGTTGTGCTCTCCTAATTTACATATATTAATAGGGAAAATTTGAAGTGGTTGAGAGCACACAGAGAAGAATAAAGTACAAAATAAGTGGAGCTGCAAGGGGAAGATAGCCTCAGGGAGCAGGGAAGGGAACCTTTTTTTTAATGAGGAAGCAGGAAAAAAATGAGAATAGTGTTGTGGACACCTCAGTGTGTCAGAGAGCAAACAGAAAGAACTAGAAAAGATGAAGTTCAGAACTGCTTCACGTTTGCATGTTTTCAGCAGGGTTTTGATTGTCTGTCTGGGCAAGAAAGCCAGATGCCTATGTTTGGCCTGAAAAATCTATAACCTACCTCAAACTTGTGGTTAAGCAATGATGTTTTGCACCAGTATGGGTAGGATCAGCATCCAATTTTCACATGTGATCCTTTGCTTTTAAGGAATGAAGGAAGTAGAAACAAATGGGGAAATGACTGAGATAAAAAGAAAAAAAAGATCAAGTTTAGGAAAAACCTGAAGGATTAAAAGGAAAAGCTTGCAGAAAACTTTCTTGTACCTGACTTCCATGTCACAAGGTGCACCTCTCCAGTGTTGAGCAGGTGAGGAGAAGTGGGTATATCTCCAAGAACACCTCTGAGAAGCTCCTAAAGTCTTCTTGGTCAGAGATCTATCAGCTTGTGTCAGCCTGTGAGCTGCTGTGATCGTAAATTCCAGGTTACTCCCAGGGAAACTCTGAATGCTGGCACTCAGTGAGGTCAGGACCAGGAGTTCATGGTGTTGCTGCTCATAAGAAGGCAGAGGGAGAACAAGGGGGTAAGGCAATATGTGTGCTTGCAGCGTGGTGTTCATTTTTCAGCTCTCATTCACACACAGTTCTGTCAGGTAAGGAAGCAGCTCTGAATCGCAGAATCATAGAATTGATTGGGTTGGAAAAGACCTCTGAGATCATCAATCCAACCCTTGATCCAACACCACTCTGATTGCTACATCATGGCAATAAGTGGGTGTGTGAAACCCAAGATGGAATCCCTTCCTTGCTGTACATGGAAAACAGGACACAGAGAGGCCCATGCTGAGGTGGGACAAGCTGCACTCACTTGATCTGTGACACTGTTTATGCAAGACTCTGGTGAAAAGAACCATCTTAGGTGATGGATGAGCTGCATTCCGTATTCAGTTTCCTTCCCTGTTCAGATGCCTTCTGAAGGGACAGAAACCAGCTTGGCGGCAAAGGGTCTGTCTGGGATGTCTGCAAAACCTTGGGAGAATGTTGAAAGAGCTATCCTCCTTCGATAAGGTTTAATCCAGCCTGCAGGCATCCGCCACCACAATCTCCAAGGCTGCCTGCATTTGACAAGATCTGCAACTTCTGTGTACTCCCGGCCCAAACAGAAACCTGCCTTATCAATCCCTTTGTTCCCTCTATCTCATGTTCATAAATAAGGGCTAATCTTGTATTCCTCAGTCCACCCTTAGTTAACATAATATATTCTCCTAATTGTAATGTCCCATCCCAGTTCTTAGCATAACTCAACCTCCTTATTGTAATATGTCTACATACATCGAGATTTGTAATCAATAAACAGATTCTTGTCCACTGCCCCCGGATAAGGGTCTCGTTTCAGACCGTTACAGCCGTCTTTCTTGTGTATGAAGTTATCAAAGAAGAATCAAAATTTTGGCTGTCTGATTACACTACCCTCCCAACAATGTTTCACTTGGTTTCCACTCCACATTAATCTTCTGAGATAACCAGAGCATCATTTTTTATTTAAAGCCTTGTTGGAGTATATGCTGCCTCTTTGTGAAGAATCCCTTTTCCCCAACACTACACATCTCTCGCTCACTGACTGCCTAACTTTGCTTCCTTACAGTGTTTCCTAGAACATCAAATGAGAGCTTGAGGTGCTCAAAACCCTAGTGTTGTAGTGAAAAATAACTTATTAAAGTTTATAATTACTGAAAAATTAATCAGAGACTTAGCATGGTACTTGCATAAAGACAATAAGCCAAGCTCTTGTCATAATGAAATATGGAATAACTCCATTGAAATAAATCTTAATTATGCTAGAATCGCTACTCAGTGTGACTTAATTAAGAGTAGAGCAGTGAAAGCCTTTGGGGAAAAAAAGAACACCGATTACACAACTACATAACTGTATATTTCTTCCTTCCCCCCAGGTCCTTTTCCTCCCCATTGGAGAAAATTTCAGAACTACGGTTGTTCAAGGAACTTGAGTAAATGTTAACATGTAGCAGGTTGCATTCTAAATAGGGATTGTTTGAAGTAAAAGTTTGACAACGGTAACTCTGAAGATAATCTCTTTCAATTATGCACACAAGGTGCCATGAATCCATATCTATCTTGGCCATAAAGAGTATGATGCTTTGTTGGGCAATAAATTTATGAAACATAGAATTATAGAATGTCTTGGGTGGGAAGAAATCTCAAGGATCATCTAGTTTCCAACCCCCTGCCATGGGCAATCACATCTTCCACTAGACCAGGTTGCTCAAAGCCCCATCCAACCTGGCCTTGAACACTTCCAGGGATGGGGCAGCCACAGCTTCTCTGGGAAACCTGTGCCAGGGCCTCTCAACCCTCACAGTAAAGAATTTCCTCCAAACATCTAATCTAAAGCTACATCAAGTACTGAACTATAGAGTTGAAGACTTAACTCTAATAAAAAGTACAAAGGAATAGATTAAGGTTAAAGTAGCCCACAGAGGAAAGTGTAAAGGAATATACTTTCACTGGAGCCTCCTGAATGCAGCATGCAACAATGGCTATAAAATATAGACAGATATATTGTTCAACAAGCATATCAACAGTGTAAGAGGTTAATTTGTCATGATTTCACTTCTTACCAGATAGAAAGCATGCAGAGTCAGATATATCATGACAATAAATCTGCTGAGTTCAACAGACTTATCTCAACAATGAATTCAAACCAATATACTTTAAGGGAATGAAACCAAACCAAGCAGGCAATGCACACAGGGTTCTTGACAGACTATCTAGACCATCTATAAAATCAGACATTAAAGGATTATATGCAATATTGCAGGGGAGCTATGATAACTGGGAAAAAAAGTATAATGAAGATCCAAACTGCAGCATGTATCAGAGTGTCAAATTGCTTTGCATGAGCTATGTCCTTTCCTCACAGGTGCTTATACAGCTCCAGTTGAGCTGAAAAGGTGCTGTGGAAAAAGGTATAATTTATTTTAAAAGACTGAAACAAAAATAAGACAAAAAAGGGAGAAGGAATTAAAAAAATGTGAACTATCCATCCCCAAATTAGTCTAGTGTGACTAGATTATAGAAGAAAATAACCTATTTTTAGCTTGAAATATGTTTTCCTTTTTCCACAGAGACTGATCTATCTGCAGAAGTAGCAGCTTCACTGACCTTTCTTGATGGTGTTGGAAAATGGTTGGCAAAAAGTAAAATGACAACCAGGGAAGATCTAGTTTGTTTTCTGCTCCACTCCTGCATTGGCATAAAAATTAAAAGGCTTCTGGTCCCAGTGTGTGATCTATATAGCTGGTGTCTGTCATAGAAGTGCTTCTGCATGTACATGGGATTGAGAGGAGATGGTTTGACACCTTGTCAAACTCTAGTTCAGTTACGTGAGCCCACCTTCAACACTGGCATTTTCTGATTTCTTGGCTCACCATTCTCTTCTAGGGGAATTCCAGGGGAAATTTTAAAATAATCTGTTCTGCATAAAAGCCTCATAAACAAAACATAAAATTTAAGCTGAGTTATTCCTGGGATCTATCCCTAAAATAGCATCTTGGGAGGGAAGCTTCTATGGTTTTTATCTTGGCTCTTCTGCTTGATAGTTGGTCATTTTAAGTGGTGTTAACCTCACCAGCTCTGGATGAGTCTGCATTGACCATGTTTGTGTTTGAACTAATTGTGCTGAGCTTCCTTGATCACCAATGGATAGAAATCTGCATTTAAAAAGTGTGATTTGTTTACTCATAATGCATAACTGTAAAATGCATCAGAAGTGTCTGTTCCCTCTCTTATGGCCATAAAGGAAGTTGAAATATAAATGTCTACACTGTCAGCATCTGAATTTAGATGAGATGAATCCTGGCTTTGGAAAGTGCTGTTTTCCTCAATATAATACATCCCTGGGAAACATCTGGGCAGTACAAGAGAAGACCAAGAATTTCCCAGGTGACACCTCCAGAAGTGATAAGCAAGGGTCACAGTGCTGCAACAATCCAGGTTTTGTGTGGATGGTGGAGGAAATGGGAAGTTTGACATTCATAAAAGGTTGTTCTAAAAAGGAAGGATATTGCACAATGTCTTCAAGGTACAAATCAGGGTCAGTAAATGCTTCCCAACTAGAGACACATCTGAGCCGTAACCCAACACTAAAACATCCCCTGCTCTAAATCTTACTAAACTACTTAGATCTCAGTTTTGCAGCTGGCCCTTGAATGTTTTGGGTCAAACCAGTAACCTTGATCTAGCTACCCCTGAAGTTTAGATCTGGATTCAAACTTTGGAAGCTTTGCCTGTCTAGGAAGTTTACTTTTCCTTAATACCTGTTGCACTCAAAAGTTTCCTCAAACAGTCAAAAGCTTTGACCACTCCTAAAACACAGAGGTAATTTTTGGCAAATGATAATGGCAAAGTACAGGAAGTATAGATAGGAGATGAAATTGCATTCCTTGGTAACAGAAGCAACTAATGAACATTAGAACTGGCATTCAAATGGCTTTTCTCTGTGCTGCAGGTGAATTTTTTCTGGGTCTCCCTAATCATGAAACAGTAGGAAGAGGTAAGACATATCACATAGCAAAGAATTAATGTCTTGCAGAGAGCTTTTTAGTAAAACCTATGTACACACCCTCATCAGCAAACTCTGCAGGCTTGAGACTGAGTTGTCAGCCACAAATAGACATGTATACACATTTTGGAAGGCAAGCAGCTTCCAGATAATTTTTTTAAAGGTACCCACAAGTAATACAAAGTAGACATAAACACTCCATATAGTGATATCTTTACATAGTGTCCTCATGGATAGTATAGATTCAGGAAGACATTGCTCATGGAGGTGATGCTATACCATATTCCAGAGAGTAGAAAGCAAGCCCTTTTAAAATACTGAAAGGAGAGATTGACATGGCAAGGTCCAGTGCAGAACTGGGCCAAGAGCAAACTGAAATGGCTAGATCTGTTTTGATCCCTTCTCTTGGGCTACTAAGCTGAATAGTTTACAAAGCAGAGAAAGTCATTCATAGTCCTTTACAGTACAATTTCTAGTGTCACAGAGTAACTGTGGATTTACTGCACTCTCCTGTGAAATTTTAACTGCCATAACAAAGCTTTATGTTGCAGATGCTCAACACTCAAATATTTAGGAATAATAATAATAATAATAATAAAGACATTTCATCCTCCCCTCCCCTTTCCACAGGGGACCAATCTGTCTTTTTACAACTAGGGATTGATCCAGCCCCATGCAAACCTTTACAAGGTTTTTTTTTTCTGTGTGTGTGATGCAATTATTTGACTGACATTTTGCTTAAAGAAGGGGAAAATCCCACTTCCTACAGCATATTGCAGGGACCAGCAAACATCTCCCTTCATCCATTGAACCAAATATATAATGACAATACTGTGCAGGTGCTCCAGAGCTGACTCAGCTGTAAACCAATCACATTATGCCTGTGATATGCAATCCATCATTACATTTAAAGCTCCTGCTTGATTAATATTCAGCATTTCATGTCAACACTGATAAATTAGAATTCAAAAGTGTTACACTGCAGGAAATGCAAACACTGCTGCAGTGGTGATGGCCTGGGTTAATTTTGTGAGATCTGTTAGTTCAAGGGGAAATTCACAACTCAGAAATACCAAAATGTGTGCATGGTACCAACTTCCAGCTCCGACCTCCGGATAACAGTGATATGGCACATTTAAAGGAACTAAATGTTAAATTTCAAAATGGCTATGGTTATTTCTTCTCCTATATAAGCAGTACCTCTATCCCTTAGCTTTGCCATCTGTATTTGCAATAATGCTCTAATTGTAGTGTTACAGATATATATGGTATACTGGAATTGGGAAGTACTTTGGCTTAGATTGTTTTAAACATTTACTTCCCAAGTGCATAGGTTTCTTCTTAATCAACTTGCTCAAGAAAATAAGAAAAAGAATGCTATGGCATTTTTAATCTCTCTTGGTCTTGTAACCTTTTCTCATTTGAAATATTATTTCTTTTTCTCTTCCATGGACAATTTTATCAAAAAAAAAAAAAAAAAAAAAAAGTCTGCCTTTTCCCCTACTATTTACTTAATGGTAACTCACTTTTTCACCTTTGCTTCAGTCCTACATACGACAAAGTAAGCAATTCTCATTAGAGCTACAATTTGAGATTCAGGAACACTTAATGGCAAACAGCCTCTTTCCTGGTGAAAAATGAGGATTCGAAGGAAACATTTGAGATTATTTTACTTTCATTAATTTTGTTTAAAAAAAAGTTTGCACCTTCAGGTGTCATGAATACCCCATCTTGATCTTCCTTTGCCTTGTCAGACCTGGCCAGCACAAGCAGCTGAGATCTTTGCTCTATTTTCCCTGCATCTCTGTGCAACGCTTTTCTAAAAAGAGAATATACTACTATTTTTTTCTAAACCTTTCAGACTGCTGTAACATGATCAGGATTCTCCTGAATCTCTATGCATTCGATTTCTTCTCGTTCCTTCCTTTTGGCCCGTTTCTTTTTCTTGTGGTGCTTTTTGGAAGGTGGGAAAAAGGTTAGAAAGACGGGCAGAATAACAAAACAGTGCAGAAGTGTGCAACTGCCGGCAAGCAGCAAGCATTTGAACAGTGTGAAGGTCAAGTTTGAAGGCACAAAGAGAAGGGGGACCAACCCAATAAGAAAAGAAGAAACGTTCTGCAAAATGGCTGTCCCATGCTCTTGGAGTGAGTTCTTTATACATTGAGTTCGGGTGTGCTCAGTAGCGAGTACAAATGTATAAAGCAGGGGTGCACAGTGATCTATGGCAAAATTCAAAGTGTAGATAAGGCACAGTATAGAAATGCAATCCATGTCTACATTCCATAAGGTCATCAAGCCAAGGACACCCAGCTCTATTGAGGTGACACTGAGAATTAACCAGAAATTTCCCAGAGGATGGATAACCAGGAAAAAGGTCAGTATTAACACCAGCAGGATGCCAAAACCAGAAATCAAGACAGGCATAGTTACTGATAAACCATAGTGGTCCATGAAAACAAAAGTAGGATTGAACACAATGAACTTGATGCTCTGTATAAGAGAGAGTGGCCTCAGCTTCTCCAGCAGTTCCACTGCTTCCCTCTGTGTGTTTTCACTAGTCCTGGCCACAAGGTACAAACGAGAAGCAATTATGTTGTTCTCATCTCCAGCTTTGGAGAATATTATGTCATTTTTGAAGTGCTGAAATTCTGGCTTTTTTAAAAAGGAGCTCTGGAGGATGCTGATAAAGTCACTTTTGTTGGTTGCACTGATGTTACCCACCCGAAGGTATTGGTAATACTGTTCAATCCAGGACACTGTATTGAACCCCTGGCTTAGTGTTTTCAGGTCTTCTTGCACAGTACCATTCCAGTACTCCAGAGGTTCATAAATGTAGAAGCCTATCACTGGGCTGTAGTTACTGAAATACTTTTGCTGTATGAGGGCATAGGAGACGCTTGGAGACTCACTGGCAAGAAGGTTGATAATGTTGGCTCCATCATTAATCTGTAAGCACCCCATAAAGGAGAAGGAGGCATAGATGAGATACAGTATTACCACAAATGGCTTGACGTAGATGTTGGTAATCCACTCGTTGTAGTGCTCTCGGAGGAAATGCTGGATAAAGTGGTGCTGGTACGGGTTGGTCTCGTGGTGAGAAGTGTGCTGATGGCCATCGTTCATCATGGTTTGGAACCACACAGGTTTCCGGTCCAGGTACTCTGCTGAAGGGATTTTACAGCAGAAGATGCTGTGGTAGCGGTTCTGCTCCAGTTGGCCAGCAAAGACCAGGCAGGAGCCAAAGAAGGAGAAGATATAGAAGTAGTTCAACAGGATGGAGACACACATGTTCTGGCAAAAGACTTTTACAGCTTCTATGTTGGTGAAAGGGCTTGCACCCATGCCAAAGGCTATGAAATACAAGGAGCTTGTCATTGTGTAGGAGACCATGACATCTGAGTAGGCATCTGCTACTCGATCCTTGAATGGCAGATTCTCTCTGGTTCGACGCCATCCTGAAAGGAGCTCAAACACTCCTTTGGTTCCATGACCTGAAACAAGAAAACAAAGTATATACATGTGCGTATATAAAGGGAGTCCCATCATCCTCCAGGTTTTTCATCCTCCAGCAGTAAACAAATTTTCCAGCTAAGTTTTGTTCTATTTTTGTCACCAGTTAAAAAAAAAGAAAAATTGTGAATTGTCCATCTAAAGCTGGATACCATAATTCATATGCGGGTGCTTAAATTAACAGGCCTGATATTCTGAGATTGTCCATGCTCAGAAAAGAAAGGACAAAATACCCTTTGAAAGATATTTCTTGATTTTAATAGACTTTGAATTAGTTTCCAAAATGGACTGCAAATATAGGAGAACAGAAAGTTTGGTTCAAGCCTTGGATTCATTCTTGAGATTCATTGTGGCATTCTGCTACATCTTTCAAGGTTTACTAGATTTAATTTGAAACGTTTAAAAATACAAGTAGCAACATTTGCTTCCAAAGAGTATAAATTAAAGGCACTATTTGAGAAATGAGTGGGTGTGACCGAGAAAGGAACATCTTGCTTCTTCATGCTGGATAAAGGAAAAAATATACTGGATAAAGGAAAAATTATTGTACAAACAACCAGAATAATTTGTATCATGATTCTCTGCCTATGAGTGAAATTGGAACTTCTCAGTGATAGTACGTAAGTTTTCACACTATATGAAAGTTTTCCTGCAGGTGGTAATGATGGAGAGTATAATAATGGCTAAGTCATTGGTCCACATTAATTGCCTAGAAAATATATGGGTTTATTTTCTATGATTATAACTCTCTCTGTGTCTTTCTCTCTCAGCTATCCAGAGCTACTCCTGGTGACAAGGAATTCCCTTAGGTCATGTGAAAGGACAGTCAGAAAAGTCAGATGTGGTCAGTGCTCTGTAACAGGTTCTTACTTCATATTCCATCCTGAGAAGTATTTTAGGGTCATGGTTTTTTAATAAATTAATGCTTAATAGAGACTTACTTTCATTTTACTTACCACAGTCACAATCTAGGAAGTCCACAACTATTAAACTTTGTGACAGAATGGTAAAATTGAAGCTGATCATATTGGAAAAGGTTTAACTATTAAAAGTTATTCATGATGTATACATATTATATAATGTATATATTGAAAAAAATATATACACATGCATACACATTCTTTTTTTTTTTCCCATTAGAGAATTTCAATTAGGAAGAAAATATAAAAACTAACATTCAGAAAAAGAGCCAAAATTATTTGGCCTTTAAGCAAAAATTTCGGTCAACAATTAAAAACACAAATTTGGGTTTGGATGAGAAAGTGGAAAGTTCTCTGCACTTTGGATCAAGCCCTGACAAAGTTCTGGCCACTGTCAGGAAACACACTACTGAGCAGAAAAAGAAGTAGAAGCAGATTGCAGGTGCTTCTGCCTGTATTTGTGGGCCTTCACTCTCTGTAGTAGAAGAATTTCATGAACCAAAGCATGCACAAAGGTAATTGTCTTGTATCAAAACCAGAAATATGACCACAGGACATTTGCAAATAATCAAGTGTGTACAATGAAAGGACTGTTGAGTTTGTCTTTAGATTTAAATTGTTTGGGATTCATACAGCTGCTTATGTTACCCAAAGCAGACTCCTAACAGCCATTCTAGACAGGGAAAATTACAGTATAAACTGACAGGTTCTGTGAATGTTACCTGCTTTACTGCAAATCGGTGTCCCCAGTGAAAGATTAACCTACAGCGCTACAGAAATCTTGCAGTTAGCGAAAAAGCCTGTGTGGAAATGCTGCTCTCTTATGAATCAGCATCTTGCTTCAGGCCGGACCTTGAATTCCCTGGTAAGTTTAGGGTGAGTTGTTCAAATTCTGAAGGCACAGCTGTCATTTGCACAGCTGTCATTTCACACTGTCATTTTCAGACCACCAAGCAGAAAGAATTGGCTCCTTCAGCTGAGTAAAGCTGCAGAATCCAGTGACTTGAATGCAGTTTTATATTTTTCAGAAAGCAAGTGCCTAAGTACTCTGCAGTGTGTGGACCAGACTGGTTGGTCACTCTTCTGGAGCCCATGTCCTGGCAGGACTAAATTTGATGGTATAGGAACCATAGAATTATTTAAGTTGGAAGTGATCTTTGAGATCGTGCAGTCCAACTCTCGACCCAGCACTGCCAAGTTCACCACTAAACCATGTCCCTCAGTGCCACATCTTTTCATACCTCCAGGGAAGGTAATTCCCCCACTTCCCTGGGCAGCCTCTTCCAGTGCTTGAAAAAGAAATTTTCTCTAATATCCAATCTCAATCTTCCCTGGTACAGCTTGGGGGCACTTCCTCTTGTCCTATCACTTGTTACCTGGGAGAAGAGACCGACCCCCACCTGGCTACAACCTCTTGCC
The DNA here is from genome assembly GCA_013400415.1 of Scytalopus superciliaris. Classification (NCBI taxonomy): domain Eukaryota; kingdom Metazoa; phylum Chordata; class Aves; order Passeriformes; family Rhinocryptidae; genus Scytalopus; species Scytalopus superciliaris. Next base: position 173,522 of record VXBX01007488.1, read on the forward strand.
AGGGAGTTGTAGAGAAGCTCCCTCAGTCACTCCTTGACAGACTTTTGCTCCAGACCCTTCACCAACTCTGTTGCCCTTCTCTGAACTCTCTCCAGCACCAGGGTGGATGAAGCAATGCTTTACCAGCTCTATCAACAACTAACAGTAATACTGGCTTTTCTCTGCTTATTCCAAAATCTCACTTACCTGCCCTCCTGCAAGTTTATGTTCACAGTTGCATCTTTGCCATGTTTTACTGTTATTAATTTATAAATGCCAGTGAAGAGCTCCTGAATACATTTAATCTTAGGGTAGGTATAAAAATGACTAATAGAAAAGAGTTTTATATTGTCAAACATATGTATAAAGGAATGCCCAGGAGTACACACTAATGAGTATGCACAAACTTATGAAAATATTGAAAATTATAATACTGTAATTAAACTCTAGACTTTTTTTTTGGAAATAGAACAAGTAATAAGGAAAAAAATGTTGATATTTATAAGTTCTTTGAAGATGAAAACTGGCACTGATTTTCTTAAGATTGTTAGCACAGCAATGTAAAATTTCAACTTATCCCCCTTTTACAAATAACTTTAGTTCTAGCACACAAATACAGGTATTGGAGAATACAGTGCTGTAATTCCCTTGCTGCTGCAAGAAGAAATCTTAGCCTGACTGATTTTGCCATATCCTTACTGTGATACCAAGTTTTCCAAGCTCTCCCCACATAAGCAAGTCTATTCCCCCTTCCCAACAAGGATGCAAATCCAGTTGTTTCTGAACATTTTTTGACAATTCTGATGATTCAGACACTACAGTCACTCTGTAAAATTCTGTTCCTTCAGCTTCATTGTTATGTCACTGACAGCACCAACAGAGGAGTTAAGTTCACCGAGCAGTTCTGGGAGGTTCAGGGGGTCTTTGGCTCTGGGTCAAACCTGCCAAATTTCTGTGATACTAACATGACACGAATGGAGTACAGCAATTTTTTACTTGCCAGACAGGCAATGGCCTATGACTACTTAAGAGAAAAGGAGAGGAGAAATTTTTATCCCATTACTTGTGAGGTTAGGAGATCAAGTAAGGAGACTGCAGAGAGGATGGAAATAAATAATGCTTCTTCTGCCTTAAATTCAAACCCAAAAGATTAATTGTGAGCAGATATTTAAAATAAGTTTGAAGACAATAGGGATAGAAAAAAGAAGAGTGAAATAACAGATTAAAGACCACTTGATTGAGTCAAAGCTATTCAAGATGGAAGAGCCTGGAGAAATGAATCAATTAAGTTAAGCCAAAGCAATATCAGAACTGTTAGAAGTCATCTTAGAGAATGAATGTAGATTGGATGGTCCAAGAAGAATGGAGAGAAGCAGTGAAGTATGTATCTTCAAAAAGAAGAACTGGAGTGCTCTTTTGAAAAGGGGCATGATGTGTTCATTGGATCATAGAAAGATTTGAGTTGGAAGGGACCTTTAAAACTCAGCTAGTTTCAGATTCCTGCTGTGAGTGGGGACATTTAAAAAAAAGTTGGAAAAATTAGAGTGAACATCCTGGGGAATGAAACCAGCAAACGATGACCTGTTATTGAGAAATGAAAAGCATAAAGAAAAACTGAATGAGTAGGACTTTTTCCTCCTTATAAACTGGAATGCCAATGGTAACTCAAGAAGATTCAGTATGAAAAAATTTTATTGTGAGGAGGACAGCAATCAATTCTTTCTCATTTCTGCTTGGAGAAGGGCAAGGTTTCATTTGCACAAAAAGCCCCTCATTTAGATTAGACACCAGAGAAAACAAATCTTTCTTTCTTTAAGGTTCATTAAACACTAGAACACTATCTAAGAGGGTCATAAACTCTTCTTCATTGCAAGTCTAAAGGTTAGATTAATAAATGTTAATGCAGGTGCTAGGTACATTGTGTCCTAATGCCATGAGGCATATTCTATTCAGATTCCTGAGGTCTCTTTTGTACCATCATACCTAAATTTGACTTAAAATGCTTAAGATTGGTTAAGCATGAAAAACAGTCTGTCTTTGGTGTTTTCCTAACCAAAGCATGCTCATTTAACTGTTGCTTCTGCCACAAGCAGTCAGCTTCTTGGCATAGGAATTTGATCTCTATTTACCACCCCACATAATATCTGCTGAGACCAGAGTCTGAAGCCACGAGGCACTGCTGGAAGGAGAGGCTGGATACTGCCAGCTTTTGTGAACTTTCTAGGAAGGAAGATAAGAATGACTCTGCACTTTTTGGAACAAGACATAAAGAAGATTATTTGCTGCTATAGGGGATAGCAGTCAATGTGATGATAACCTTGCTGTCTATGTTATACTTCAAACAAGTCTTAGAAGTAAGTCCCATAGCACAGCTTTACTCACCATTTCTGCACCAAGAAACCCAAATATTATAGTCAGTTTTCATTTACAGCCACACATGTAAACTTTCCATGCACACAAAGGATGCAGAGACAGCTTTCTTTTAAATCATACTGATAGGCAGTAGGTTTTTACATTAAAATTTCTTTGTGTAAGTCTACTGGAAATAAACTTAGTTTTATCTATAGGAATTATTTCTTTTAGTTTCTTTTTCTTTCTTCTGGGAGTAGGCAAGCAGGGCACATGAAGAATTTTTTTTCTTCTTTAGTAGTAGAAAGGCCAATTCATGTCCTGGGAAAAATCATCTTGTTTTACCTAATCAATACCCTGTGACAGCAGTGGCCATGGAGAACAGTAGCATGTTAAAGCACACAATTACAGGATCATAGAATTGGTAAGGGCCTTAAGGACCATGTAGTTGAAATCCCCTGCCATGGGCAGGGACACCTTGTGCAATATCAGTTTCCTGGCTCTTCTCTGGACTTGCTCCAGCAGGACAGTGTTGATCTTATGTCCCCAGAGCTGGACACAGTACTCCGGGTGGGGGTCTCACAGGACTGGAGTAGATGAGGAGAAATCCCTCCCTCATCCTGCTGCCCAGGCTTCGTTTGATGCAGCCCAGGACATTGTTGACTTTCTGGGCTCCAAGCACACATTGCTGGGTCATGTGCAGCCTCTCATCCACCAGCACACCCAAATCCTTCTCAGCAGGGCTGCTCTCGATCCATTCTCTGTCCATCCTCATTGGTCCTTAGGTGATAACCAACATCCCCTATCCTCTGTCTAGTTAAATGTTTTATGACAGTATAGCTTATTTAGGTGAAACTTAACAGCTTGTGCCTTCTGGTCTTAAAATGTACAAAACTCTGAACCTACCTAGTGTTATTTATTTGAAAATACACCAAATTTTAGATAGTTTAGGCTCACGTCATTACTTTATTACAGAGGAGAAATGTTGCATCCCAACACATTGCAGTGTAGGATGCATTTGTTCTTCTGCTAAATCACTAATATTAGTATCATTAATATTAGTATCCCCACTCACATTCAAAAACTGAAGCACAAGATTAAGCAAATTAATCACAGTCACCAAGGACCGTCCATATCTCAGAGAGGGAAGAAGAAATAAAAAGAATTATTAAACTACTTGTTTAAGAAGAGTCAGTAAATCCTTGAGGTCTTTGATGCAGGAGGAAAAGAGAATTTTAAGGTTGATAATACTTTAAGAAGCAGCAGAATATACGAGGAAGTGTGTTCCTTAATCTAGATCCTGTTGCATAACGTTAAATCTCAGCACAATGCATCCAGGTAAGAAGTGGGACTTAACCACAATTCTGAGTAAAAAAAATTAATTGTTCCCATAGTTGTATTGTTGATAATTTCTTTTTTATTTAGCTTTCCCTTACTTATTGTGATGCTTTATTGGTAACAAGGGTAACTAGAGGGTCTGATGAGGCTGATGAGGGACTAAATCACTCTCACAGTAGTGGTTTACTCTTTCACCAGAACCTCAGTATGAGAGAGAATCAGATCTCATTGTATGAGACAAATACCTGTGAAGGCTCAGACTTTGAGGATGGAGGTTCTAACTATGGAATCAATGCACTGCTGGCTAGCACTGTCCAAAGGGAGAAGTTTCCTTGAGCCACAGGAATTATCCATGATACTACAGTATTTACATCGGAATGTCACAGAGCTTACAGCAACAAATACATAAAGTACAGCCAAGATCTGCTGCTGAATTTCCTGAAGAAATTTTGTTTTCACTAAACCTATAATTCTTTATCTCATTTGATACATTGCATTTGCTGATAGTAAAAAGCATCTAGACAGAGAAATTAAATCCGTTCTGTGTCCATTCTCCTTGTGATGCCAGAACATGCACAATTTCTTCTCCAACCAGATTTATGCAGACATGCTGTCAGAGGAGTTTACATCCTGCTGTGCCTTTCCTTCTTGAAAAGTACTCAGGATAGAATGTTCTTTTAAGTAACAGATCCGTATCATAATAAATTGGCTAATTCCCAGGGCTGGGTTTTGTGGCAAGCATGTTTAACCAAGTGCAATGAAACCTCAGACATCTGAACCATGGCTCTTTAGTGACAAAGACCTCAGGGAAACGTCCAGTACTACACAAGAGATTTCATCACTGCTGGATTTTAGCACTTCAGACAAATATGCTTAAATCTATCACAAATATCACAAATTAAGTCAGTTATGCTCAATACATATTTTGATTTCCTTAAAACCATTTCTGCCAGAATATGGTNCAGTTTCCTGGCTCTTCTCTGGACTTGCTCCAGCAGGACAGTGTTGATCTTATGTCCCCAGAGCTGGACACAGTACTCCGGGTGGGGGTCTCACAGGACTGGAGTAGATGAGGAGAAATCCCTCCCTCATCCTGCTGCCCAGGCTTCGTTTGATGCAGCCCAGGACATTGTTGACTTTCTGGGCTCCAAGCACACATTGCTGGGTCATGTGCAGCCTCTCATCCACCAGCACACCCAAATCCTTCTCAGCAGGGCTGCTCTCGATCCATTCTCTGTCCAGCCTCATTGGTCCTTAGGTGATAACCAACATCCCCTATCCTCTGTCTAGTTAAATGTTTTATGACAGTATAGCTTATTTAGGTGAAACTTAACAGCTTGTGCCTTCTGGTCTTAAAATGTACAAAACTCTGAACCTACCTAGTGTTATTTATTTGAAAATACACCAAATTTTAGATAGTTTAGGCTCACGTCATTACTTTATTACAGAGGAGAAATGTTGCATCCCAACACATTGCAGTGTAGGATGCATTTGTTCTTCTGCTAAATCACTAATATTAGTATCATTAATATTAGTATCCCCACTCACATTCAAAAACTGAAGCACAAGATTAAGCAAATTAATCACAGTCACCAAGGACCGTCCATATCTCAGAGAGGGAAGAAGAAATAAAAAGAATTATTAAACTACTTGTTTAAGAAGAGTCAGTAAATCCTTGAGGTCTTTGATGCAGGAGGAAAAGAGAATTTTAAGGTTGATAATACTTTAAGAAGCAGCAGAATATACGAGGAAGTGTGTTCCTTAATCTAGATCCTGTTGCATAACGTTAAATCTCAGCACAATGCATCCAGGTAAGAAGTGGGACTTAACCACAATTCTGAGTAAAAAAAATTAATTGTTCCCATAGTTGTATTGTTGATAATTTCTTTTTTATTTAGCTTTCCCTTACTTATTGTGATGCTTTATTGGTAACAAGGGTAACTAGAGGGTCTGATGAGGCTGATGAGGGACTAAATCACTCTCACAGTAGTGGTTTACTCTTTCACCAGAACCTCAGTATGAGAGAGAATCAGATCTCATTGTATGAGACAAATACCTGTGAAGGCTCAGACTTTGAGGATGGAGGTTCTAACTATGGAATCAATGCACTGCTGGCTAGCACTGTCCAAAGGGAGAAGTTTCCTTGAGCCACAGGAATTATCCATGATACTACAGTATTTACATCGGAATGTCACAGAGCTTACAGCAACAAATACATAAAGTACAGCCAAGATCTGCTGCTGAATTTCCTGAAGAAATTTTGTTTTCACTAAACCTATAATTCTTTATCTCATTTGATACATTGCATTTGCTGATAGTAAAAAGCATCTAGACAGAGAAATTAAATCCGTTCTGTGTCCATTCTCCTTGTGATGCCAGAACATGCACAATTTCTTCTCCAACCAGATTTATGCAGACATGCTGTCAGAGGAGTTTACATCCTGCTGTGCCTTTCCTTCTTGAAAAGTACTCAGGATAGAATGTTCTTTTAAGTAACAGATCCGTATCATAATAAATTGGCTAATTCCCAGGGCTGGGTTTTGTGGCAAGCATGTTTAACCAAGTGCAATGAAACCTCAGACATCTGAACCATGGCTCTTTAGTGACAAAGACCTCAGGGAAACGTCCAGTACTACACAAGAGATTTCATCACTGCTGGATTTTAGCACTTCAGACAAATATGCTTAAATCTATCACAAATATCACAAATTAAGTCAGTTATGCTCAATACATATTTTGATTTCCTTAAAACCATTTCTGCCAGAATATGGTCACTTTGCAGGCCTGAACACACTAGTGCCTTCCAGCTCCCAAGTTTTGGTGTATTCCCATTACAATGTGAACCCCATTAAAAAAGTACCAGTGCATTGTGGGGCACTTCTGCTCAACATACAGACTATGACTGATGCCTTCATGTATAGTCCAAGTAATTGCATTTATTTCTTCTCTCATGAGCACTTCTGAAAGCCTTTTAAATAATTCTAGGAGTTGTTGATGAGGCCAAAACATAAAAGAGTTAGTCTCCTCATGGGCGCTTCAGTGGAGCCTGGCAGATAGCAACCTCATGAGTGTTTGAAGCTGAAGAACACTGACCAGAGAGGCAAAAATTTGATTCTATCTGGTATTGGCCATATAATGGCATTTCAGAAATCTCAGTATGAGCCTAACACCGCTTCCATAAAATAGTCAACTTCTAAACCGCAGCCATAGCTGCAGAAGTCTGCTGAAGAACAAAATGGTGCAGTGATGTAGCAGTAATAGCTGAGTTCCTCCCTTGCCTTCTCATATCCTAAGAAACACCAGTCTGTAAATTAGATTAACACCAATCTGTTGGAAACATAGATTAAAAGTGATGGTTCATGTGCTCTTTTTGGTCTCCTTTCTGGTATATTCCCTCTTCAGCTAATTAGTTCTGCAATCCTTGACAGCCCCCTCACTCTACCCTTTCCCACCCATCTCAAAAATAAATGTTGCCTCAGACCACACGTGGAAGCCCAAACAGAAGCAAGCAACTATGGGAGCTGGGCTAAATCACATGGTGATCATTTACTTACACCTCACATCCCTTCGGCACATCCTCAATCTTTCATCAGTTTCTGTTTCTCATTTTGCAGATTCTGAAGGCAAACACTGTTATCCCTGTTTACACAGGGACCAGCACGATGGGACCTTGATCTTGATTTGAATTAAGAATAATTAATGCTAACAAGAATTTGGCATCTCTAATTTTGAATCTTATCCAATTTTGGATCTTTCATATTGAAAAGACCTTTCCAGAGCTTCACCATAAGCATCTCTGGGTAGAAGCCCAGGGTTGAGCACTGGAGACGAGCCAAAGAACTGCTAGTCCAGACACAAACATGTTTCTAACTGAACTGTAGTGACACCATTTTGTATTCAAGGTTCATTTGCTATAGTTCATTTTAAGGTCAAATTTTACACATTTTCATGCCTGGAAGCTCCTCTTCTTCTTGTTAGAAGGAACAGAAATATTAAATACCACATCCCCCAACACCCCCATGCATTGAAATAGAGCTGAACACGGGGAACATTTCAATGGATGTGATTAGTCATTTGGGCTGCACACCTCATTATGGGAGATTTAGGACTGAGCTAACATATACTGCTTGCAAATTGTACATAAAGTTGGAATCCTGCTTAGTTTTCTGCTGTGCTTAGCAATGAATTAAAATGCACTTTTTGCTGTTTCTCATTTAAGTCTTTTAATGAACATTGTAAACAAGAAGTGCACATATGGAATCTGCTATTGATTGATGGGAGTTTAAGTGACATATAGAAGACAAAATAATGAATTTAGATCAAGCCATTGATGAATTTATTATATATTCATTTATGCTAAAAGCATAGGATGGATTTGTGGCACTGATCAGAACACTTTCTCACCTGGATTTGATAATCCAGTTACATCAAAGAAATAGTATACTAGTGAGACTCAAGAAAGGAAAATGCTTTGATCAAGGGTAGATTCTGCCATCCACAAAAAATAATCTATACTTGAATCATTATAGAAACAATACTTCTGGTAATTTGCTGCTTTCTGGCAGAGAGGGAGCAACTGTGAATTCTTCAAAGAAAAGCAAAAGTACTTAAATAGTTGAAGAAGTAAATAGAAGGTGTGAAAGAACACATGCCCAAAAAATCACCAGTGCATTTATAAGTTTGAGCTAATGAAGAAAGTGAAGGAGTGCTTGAAGGGAGTGCGACAAATTTCTGGAGTTATCCATCAGGCAAGTGTATAATGTTATCAGTGGTGGGACCTTATTATGAAAAGGGAAATCTTATACCTTTCAGTGACAAAATACATTTATCTGCACAATCTGAAGTTCCTGAACTACAGAATTCCAGGTCATAACAAGAAATAAGCAGAAAAAGTTCACTCAATAATCAGAAAAAGTTCACTCTTGACTTTCCCCGGTGAAATTAGTCATCAGAACAACAAACATCCCCTTTCTTGAACAGACAGAAAGTCACCTGGGCGAAGTTTTGTGGGGATTTAACTCCCTTTGAAAGGGATATATAGTCTCTCTGATTGTGAATATTTTTCATACATCCCCAAAGTCTAATGTGGCACCATCTTTTCACTCTGACTGAAGATCTGGAAGATCTGGTGCTATGATCAGCTTGATTTGTAATACACTAAGGAGAGGGAGTGCTGCATCATGTATGAAGTAGTTAATTTTCACTTGCAAGCCCAAGGCCAGGTTCTAGCTCAGTATACCAGGACTAGCTTCTACCTTGATAATTAAAGGGTCAAATGCTATCAAATTCCCACACTACTAATTCATGTTTGGAAATTACTCCAGTTGGTGACACTGTGGTGCAGAGCACAGCACTTCTGTTCTTCCCTCGGTCACTGAGGTTTCCATCCAAACTACTTATCTTGATGTAAAAACACCTTTTCTGCAGTGAGGAGATAGCTTCAGACCAAAGAGAATGAACTCGTCTGCTGACAGGGTGATATTTTTAACAGTGCTGTTAGTCCAGGATTTGCTGACATTTGTTTACTTCAGAAAAGGGATGGGAAGGCAGAGCAGGAGGCGACATTAACCTTTCATTTCTGTTTTCTGGGAGTGAAGGAAATATAGGGACTGACTCAGCAGTTTGGAAAATAGGTACTAAATCTCCCTTTCCCTTCCAAAAATGCCCAGGTTCTGCACTGCACTGGAACGTGAAGGAAGGCTCCTCTGCTGCCCTTGCCAAGCCTGGGATGGTGTTCGGAGCTCTGCAGCACCAAGGATCTGGCTCTGGCCATCCCACCAGTGGGACTGCTCAGGCTGGGAAACAGCCTTGTATTTGTCAGCTTCAGAGACACAGGGAGCTGCCAAGCAGTTGATACAGCAACGTGGCTGCTGCCCTACACTGTGATACACAGGCTGTGCTGCTCACACAGTAATGCTGCTGAGGAGCAGCAGCCCTCTCCTCTATTCCCAGTTTGTCCCTATAAATTCAGCCTAGGGATCACAGATTGTCAAAACAGGATGTGTAGGTTACATATATACTATTTCTCAAACAGCAGTGCCAGCGAGTGCTATAGATGCAGAAATTCATTCAGGCGAGCTGCCAAATGAATATAGAAGACCTCAGCACGTCTCTGCGTGGGCAAAAGCCTTTCCTTGGACCTAAGAGTTTACTCTCGTTAGACAAGGAGTGAAAAGCAAAATAAATCAGAGAGAGAAGAAATTACTTATCCAATGACTGGAGTAAAATCCTACTCCTTCCTTTTCATTATGTCGGTCTATGGAAAAATGACAACTGCAACATACTGATGCTCTGCCTCCAGGGCTCTCAGCTACACTTGTATCAAATTGATTCAAAACCCTGTAACGCCAATATGGACCATTCAGGAAGCTAAAAAAACCTGCACACATTCAGGGAGAAAAACTACATGGAAAGGTCAGTAAAGTCAGAGACAATGCATTTGGACACAGCAGCCAGTGGGCCAAGAAGCAGCTGGAGCCTGAGGGAGTGTTTTGGGAAAGTATGACCTGTTGAAATCCTCATTTTTAAAGCACTTGCCATTGGTTGCTATCAGAAATAGGATACTGAGCTGGATAAACCCTTTGGCCTGAATCAGTCTGGATGCTTTTACATCCTTGTGTATTCATGGGGCTGACTGCGTTAAAATCCAAATGCACAAGAAGAATGAATTAAAGCTGTGCAGCTTTTCTGGCCCTTAATTCTGGCATTTAAGTTTTTGACTTTACTAATTTTAGTATTCAGCAATACCATTTAGAAACCTGTCTTTAAATTGCTATAGATACTTGCTTCTTTCATTGCCTGGTCTCAGGTCCCATTTGCGCTCACCACTTGTGCAGGGAACTGATTAAAAATTGATTATTTTGCCATGGGTTGATACAGCAGTGCATGCATTGATTCCCTCATGCACTGCACCCATGAATTACTATCATGACCTCTGTGAGATTGTTATGGCTATTACACCAATTTTATGGCAGGGAAATTGAGACAAAAAGAAATCTAGTTTTAAATTACCAGAAAGATCACTAGAAGTGAGCACATGGCATTGACCAACCTTGTTGTTTTCACATAGCACAGAATTTTTATTACAACTCTTATGCTTAGAGCTTGATATCAATCAGTATATATGTGTCATACTTTGGGGATTCATACCTAGGGTGTTAGACAAAGACACAGAAGAAGTAAACCGTATAAACTCACAGACATCTGTTAAAATACGTTGCTTTTGCAATTTTTAAGGTAGCACATGACTGCTGCTTTTTCTGCAAGCCCTAGACTCCTTTCCTCGTTATTTTTCAGCCTTTTCAAGAGGCAGGGCTGCCACCAGCAAAGGACTCCTTCCCTGCACGACTCTGATTCACACTCCCAGCCACTGGCCAAAGGACTCCATGAAGAGCTGGAATTAGACCAACAAGCTCTTTCTCAGTTTTGTGGGGCATGCCTTCAGCTCCAAGCTGGTTCTCATAAACCCTGGTGAAATGGTTGTAAATAAAGCACAGGAGGAGCTTTCTTTTCATGGCAAAACTCCCACAGACATCTGATATGCCCAGTGTTGGCACTAAAAACATAGCTGGGCTGGCTTGTGCAGGACTTGAAAAAAGCAGTTCCCAGTTAGCAGCATTTAGCTGCTCATTAATGTATCTGAAACTTGACCTTTAGCGGTCCATCCCAGGGGGAAGATCATTAAGGTTTTCCCTTAAATATTATTCTGGCTAAAGTCAGCCTGAAAGTTTCAGGCTAAACTATAGTCTTAGAACAATATATAAGATACATTTGTGTTTTGGGCAGTGTTCTTTTTGCTTGGAATACTGTCAGAATACAAGGAACAGTGAGTCAGCTGACTGCCAGCTCTTTTTCTGTTATTATTTTGAATATCCATAGTTTCAGATGGGATTAATTTTGAACATGAAATTAGTTTGAACATGTTTAACACCTCAAGGAGTCTGGAGAGGAAGTGCTTTCTCTGATGAATCTTTTGTTGTGCGCAGGACCCTATGGAGATTATTGGAGATTCCTGATCTGCATCCGTTCTAATGAATTAATTATTTCTAGGGTTAATTTTCTGTCACAGAAGCCAGCTGGTGCAATCTAAGCATGTAAACTATGGTATGTTGCTCCTTTAGCCTCTAGAACAGAATGACGATGCACAAACCTTAATTTACACCTGGGAATGATTTGGGAAAGTGTCATGGACAGGGCAAAACAGTGCCAGGGAGCACGCAAAAAATGTAGTACTGTATAGGCAGTCACAGCCCTGGCCCTGCTCTGTTTTCTAGTAAAGGCTTTAGCCAAAGGCTGATGCTGTTCTGCCACTGCAAAGGCACAAGAATCGCACTGATGGTGAATTTCTTGGTTCTGTTGAGGTACCTAACTTTCATGTTTATATCTGTACATGTGGAGGGGGGCTGCGTCTTAATCCCCTTGTGGACATTATAGAGACAACAGTGTGCTATTTCAGTGTATCATGTTTTTATAGAGATGGCTTCTATGCTTGAAAGTACTTGCAGCTGTACTGGTCTGAGGGTGAGGGGCTGCCTTCCTTTAAGGAGCGACTGACACAACCATGTATCACTAACGCCAAGTTTAGGACCAAACCCTCAGCTGTTTTGAGCCCATCACTGCCACTTGACTTTACTGTGTGCATTCATTAATTTCTCTGACCCTTAAAATCAGCACAGTAATAGGAACTGGGGAGATGATCTCTGCCTCTCTTTTCATCTGACATGCTGCTTCAGTGATCCTTCCTCTCTAAAAAGTCTGATGAATAGGTTACCATTTTTAAGAAGTCCAATGCTGTGAAAGAAAAATGAGGAATTAGGAAACTGTTGGATCAAACTACTTTAAACCCTTTGGTTTTAGTGCTTTTCATACACTTTAAAATGTTGGGTTGTCAGTCATTGCAATGGGTGTAAGCCACAGATAACCCAAACCCAGACTACAGATCCTATTTAATAGCTTGGTAAATGTAACAGAGAGATGTAAAAAACTGGGAAAGAAGCAGCCTCTTAAGTCTGTTACCAAAAGAGGGGTTTGCTTGCTAAGCTCACAAGAAAGAAAATTATAATCTTCAGCAGAAGCAAGGTGCTGACTGTTCTCAATGAATCACTGATCTCACAGCCTGCTTCATTTTATTACTTTTATGTCAGCAAAGCTTTGTGAGAAGCACTTCACGATGTGCTCTCAGTACATTGAATTTACTCAGAAAGGCAAATAACAATAAATATAAACCAAACCATATTTGTAAATCACTGCAATTTAAATGTGGGACAGAATGCAAAGTTATGTTTTGTTTTAGAAAGAGATTTTGAGATTACTTGCCTCCTACAGGAACCTATATATCAGTTTATTTTAGTTGATTGCTTCTGAGAATGTTGCCCATTCATCCAAACAATGACATCGCAAATTGCTCTTTCCTTTCAGTTTTAAAGAACTAAAAGTGATTTTAGATATTGTCATGAGTTATCATTATAAGACTGAGCCAGAAATTTGTACCATTTCAGCCTGTATCTCTCAAGCTGATAAATGATTGTTATAATGGTGTTTTCATTCATAAGGCTCCAGCTGCATAGTACAAGCTTAAAAGATCACTAAATACAAACCAGAGCACTAGGGCAAAATATAAAATGTGACAGCAAGGAGTATTAAAATTCCTTTTCACACAACAATATTATCTGCAGTCTGTAAGATGTCCCCTGTGTGGAAAGTGGAAGGTGTCCCTGCCCATGGCAGGTGGACTGGAACTAGATGGTCTTTACGGCCCCTTCCAACCTAAACCATTCCATAATTCTAGAATTCCAAAGTCTATTTTTCAAGAGAAGCAGTAAATTACAAAAGCAAAATGTTTACTCCTCTAAAAATTGCTGCACAATCTAAGCTTTGTAATCTCTTCTTAAATATGTTATTCTTTCACATGAAATATTAAGTATCTTTTCATTTCAAATTGGAAGTTGAAATCTTCGCATGCACATGCACATGCAGTTCTGCTGCTCTAGCACAGGATCACTGCAGTCCTGTGCTGTTTTCTCCGGCAAAAATGGTGCTGAGCACCTCAGTCTTCTCCTCACCTGTATGACCAGTTTGCCAGCCTTTTTTGCTGGGGGTGGGATGCCTTGTTTGACCTTCCTTTTCTGGCTAACATACCTGTAGAAGTCCCCCCGAAGGATAAGAGCCTGCGAGCACACTGTCTCCTATAGCTGGAGCAAGAATGCTTCATTAATCATCTTCCCCTGATCAGGCAGCCTGTAGTAGACACCAAAAAAAGGATCCCTTTGTTGCCTTGGTCTCTGATTCTTACCCAAAGGCTTTCAATCTGCTCATGCCTCTTCTTATACACAACTCTTCATACTCAATACACTTCTTGATGTAGAGGGAAACCGTTCCATCTCCCTGTTCTCACCTGTCTCTTCTGAACAGCCTGTAGCCGTTAATAGATTTATTCCAGTCATGGGATTCATCTCACCAAGTTTCAGGAAAGGCTACTAGATCACAGCTTTCTAGCAGCACGATGGCTTCCGACTTCTGTTTGTTACTCGTGGTGCATGTATTCATTAGAGGCCCTTCAGCTGGGCTGTCAGTTGTCTTGTCTTCCTGGAGGAACACCTCTTAATTCCTTGGTGTTTCCCATTTGGCTTCTGTTACCTCAGGAGACCCTGGTTCATCTCTGTAAGACTGTGTGTGCTCTTGCACACTCAGCTTATCTCCGAGTAACAAGTTAGGGGTCCTGCATAGAACCCCATCCCTCTAACCTTGTCATCCCACAGCTTGTCACATGCAAGCCAGATATTATCCCCTTTCTCCTTCAATTCTAGGACAACCTATCTGCAGATCAACATGTCTGTCCCCTTCTATTGCTGTAGGGGAAGCTCAAGGATACAGAGCTTCAGATGTCCACAACTCAGTTATGTCAGGTGGGATGAAGCCAGGTGTGTGTAAATAAAGACCACAATTACATCCAAGGAATTGATTCCTTTGGTGGGGTAGGGATTTGTATTGAATCCAAGGAGGTGGCTGGCAAAGCTGAATTTCCACATCATGAAGTGATTGAGCAGATGGCCACATTTTGGCTATTTTGTGTTGGGGTTGTCTCTGTAGGGTATTTGAGCTCTTATAAAAATATGTGCCGATATGGACTGAAAGTTGTTGTGGAATTACTGCTTTTAGGAGGTCTGCCTTCTCCATGCCAACAACAGCTAGAAGAGATGCCCTTGCACAGTAAAAAGAGCAATATCTGATTAGCAGGGAATAAAACTGTGGCATCAGCAGATCATACAAATGTTATGGTTGCAAACTGCCAAGAAGCCTGCTGTCAATTAATTTTCTCACAAACCATTCTGCAGAAAATTCTTCCTTGCCTTTGTCACTAGCAGAGTGATTATGGCAGATTTTATTACTTCTGTAACAGCAGACTGGGAGGTGGTGTGTCCAAGCAGACTTGCCAGCAACCCATATGAAGGCAGGGTGTGCTCATATATCTCCTCTCTGTTTGCTTTCTGGGCTTTCAGGTATGAACTAAGCAGAACAGAAAACAAAATGGCCTTTTTTCGGCCTTTTTTCTCCTTTTGCTCTTTAAGCATAGGTGGTTGACAGACCTCTCGCAATTTCTTTTTGCAGATTTGTTTGTTCAGGTGTGACTTTCTTCTTCTCCAGCATCTGCTCCCTGGTTGAAGGGTGCTCAGTACCTTCTGACGCTTGGTGACTCCCACTGGAGTGATTCTTGCAGCTTGTCAGGAAATCCAATCCCAGACTTGGTGTGAATGGTCTCACTTCTGTGACCCCTATTTTTGTCCCCAGGAGCAACACATTAAATGCCAGTCAGGTTAGCCTGAAGCTTGCCTTAATGAGAAGGTAAACTTCTGGTGGAATCACAAGATTTTGTTCAAAGGAAGTAGCAATTTTAAGCTCTTGGGCTATGAGGGTGAAGAATATAAATGAAAAAATACAGGCATAGAAGTTGCTCATGGCAAGGGTCCTGTTTAGCCTATTATTTCAGATTTCTTAGCAAGGGAACTTGTTCACACATTCACCCCACAAATGCTATTCCTTGAAGAAGGACTTTAGAGACATACTCTAACCTATACAGGCAGAATGTACTTGAATATTGACTTGAAGGAGCAGCTAAGCAAAATGAGACATCTGCAAACCTTTTTATTTGGGTTATATTCAGCAATTTCCATCATTGCCCTTGAAATATCCCATCATGTCTCAAAAGTCTTCTCCATCCGCCTCTTATTTTTTACTAAAGAGGAGGTATTACTTTAACCTTGTTGGTAAGTATTCAGCATCCAAAAGAGTGTCTTAGTCTTGGAACAAGAGGAACCTTGGTGTGGTTTTCTTTTATCTTTATTCTTTTGGGAATGAATTGTTGCCATAATATCTCACTTTAGTATCAGAGAATCTTTAAGGTCGGGAAGGACCTCTCAGATGATCAAGTCTGACCATTAACCAGGCACTGCTAAGTCTTTCACTAAACCATGTCTCTAAACACTACATCCATGTGCCTTTAGAACACTTCCAGGGATGGTGATTCCACTGCTTTCCTTGGCAACCTGTCCCAATGACTGAACACCCTTTCAGTGAAAAAATTTTCCTAATATCCAATGGAAACTTCCCCTCGTGCAACTTGAGGCCATTTTCTCTTGTCCTATTGCTTGTTACCTGGGAGAAGAGACTGACCCCAACCTGGCTGCATCCTCATTTCAGGTAGTTTTAGAGAACAGTAAGTTTTCCCCCTGAGCCTCCTTTTTTTCCAGGATAAACAACCCCCTTCCCTCAGCTATTCCTCATCAGATTTGTGATCCAGATCCTTCCCCATCCCTGTTGCCCTTTTCTGGACTCACTCCAGCACCTCAATGTCTTTCTTGTCATGAGGGGCACAAATCTGAACACAGGATTTGAGGGAGCTGAGGCCTCACCAGTGCTCAACACAAGGGGACAATCACTGCCCTGGTCCTGCTGGTCGCACTATTCCTGATACAAGTTACTGTCTTGCACCATAAAGTTTGTTTCTGATTTGCTACAAATTTATGGAGTACAAGGTAGCCAGGTAATAATTTTTTTTTTAAATTTTTTTTTTGTAAAAACACATAATTCTTTCCTCCCCTGTTCTTAGGAGTTGTCTTTAAAAGTGTCTTTTAAATGCCTAAACCAAGTGAGATGAGGCAAAGCAAGAGAACAGAGATTGTCTTATTTGGGGATTATGTCACTCATGTGGGACTGAATCCAGTGACATCTCAATTCAATCTCAACTCAACAAATATTGCCAGGAGTGTCTAGATAGGCACTGCCTCACCTGCAGTGCTCCTGTTGCATGGCGATGCAGAGACTGTGATGGACTGTGAACCAAGTGGGCACTAATTCTCTCTGGTAGACAGGGGAATTAACCCTGGAGCTGGATCTAAGCATGTGTAGGCTCTCTTTCCATTGATGTACTGACAGGAAGGGGATACTTTTCATCATTTGTTAATGCAGGACTTTTTTTAATTTTCTTTGTTTTATTTTCCCCAAGGGTCTGAAAAAGGGATTTAGGCCAAACTGAACGTCAAAGTAATTATGTCAAAGTAGTTTTTCCCCCCTTGACTTTTTCTGGCAAGAAATGGATGGAGACTTAGATGCAAGATTTTAGAATGAGACTCTCCAACTTGAATCTGAATTTTACAAACCCACTAAGAACTTTTCCTATAGAAAATCTATAGGTGCTTAAATACAAATTGGTAGACTTGAAAGACTTTGGTAAGAACTCCAAAGACATCTTTAGAAAACTGTAGGAAGAACCTAAATATCTCTCTGTGAGGGAACAGCCTCAGTAAACACTTTCACATGAATTCTAGAAACTTTTAAACATACAGTCCTATTCTAACATCTCACATGCTCAGCTTGTTCACATTCATTTTTCAGTCCATAATTAAGTAAAATGGGAAACAACCAGCCCTATGGTCCCTCAGTTCCGACCCCCAGATCTTTTCTCTGCAAGGCTGAACATGGTATGCCCTGATATTTGTTGTTTACTCTTCAAAGACGTCAAACCAAAGACAGTCACCTGAGCTTTCTCTTTAGACAAAGAAATGATTAATTGGATGCTAAAATAGGTGGGATGGATTTCTCTCTGGGAACACCCACCTCACTTCACTGACTTTTGAGGGAGTCTGAAAGTCTTATTTCCAGGTGGATAACTCCACGTGAGATGACATTTTAGACACTTTTAACATTAAAAAGGCAATTAAAAAATATGTAGACATCTAAACTGACTGATAGACATCTAAGGAATTTCTCCTTCTACCTCAAAGACAATTTTGAAAACCACACTATGTATGCACATGTAAACATATTATCACTTTACAGTTTTCCCTTAGAAACTTTTGAAATTTTATTATGCTCAACTTTACAAATGTCACCCTAACATTTCTTGAGAACTTTTTAAAACTAGAACAACTGAGAAAGTACTGACAGTGTTTTCAAAGAAAGATGAGTACACCAAGCTTATTTAGTATTTAAGAATCCTTTTATCTGCTGAAATATTTGCTGGAAGCCAACCTATAATTTAGTACAAGTTTCATGTAATAATACATTATTAGAAACGTGTACTGAAAAATCCACCATGATAATTGTGGTGTGGGAAAAAAAAAGTAGACATTCACCTTGTAACACATCTAACAGAAAAGCACTTAGAGTGAGATTTTGGGCTTTCATAAATTCTAGTCAATAATTTTCATATTGAATCCTAAGGGGATTGGTTCTTCATAAGTAATTTTACTGAATTCTTCTTTTTGCTCTAAAAGGACTTATGAATTTTGTGTTGTTTCTGTAAATCAGGATCTTGATCCATATCTCTTTTACATCAGTGTAGTGTAGTGATCGTGACATTCTGAGTGAGGAAATGGGGCTGATAACATCAATGAAGAATGTGATTAACTGAGAAACTTTGACTCCTATAGAAACAGGTGTAGAACAGTCATTCAGGAAAGGGGAACCCCTCAAGAACACGAATAATTTCTTATGATGTTAATGCTTCCATCACAAATTATGGTACATACATCTAATTGCATTTTTGCCAAGGTATGGCAATTACTGCAGTGTCAATTATCATTATGACACATATTAAACAGGCATTTGACACATGCAAGACATAAAAAGCACAAGAAGAGGGACTAATGACATGGCATCCATTATTTATGGGAAAATGAAAATACAAGAATCACTAAAATAGATCACTTTATATGTCTTTAGATTCAACTTTATACTTCTAGGATATCAAACTGGTTGAATGTGACTTGTTCTTGACAATTTCATGTTAATTCCTTCTTATCACCTTATTTACCCTGCTAGTTTTTGCAAAACCATTGTTCAACACCTCCTTCCCTATCTTTGTGACTAACATGCTTGGTCTAGAAGTTTCTGGATCGTTCTTGTTATGCTGCTATTTAAAGATAAGAACTTACCTCCACAAGTTCTAAGGGAATGATTGCTAAAGTTTGCAAGATTATTTCAGATAGTCTTTTGAACCTTTGGAAAATAATTTTCAACAGGCTCTGCTGGGTTGGAGATATTTCTCTTACCTGGCAACATATGGTTACCCCAGCCCAAACATAAGTGTTCAAGACTCAAGTATTCAAGGCACCCAAACATGACTGACAGGACTCATGCTCTTAGAAAACTGTGCTGAGTCCTGAAAATGGAATGTATTTGTGAAAGAGTGGAACATATCTGATCAACTGAAAAGCTGTCTTGACTATGTTTGTATACTAGTGATGAAATCCAGTAGTGGAAATGTAGATGTTCACTGATATTTTGGATAATTTGGTACATGTTTCTTCATGTCCTTTTTCGCTTTTCATCTGGAGGCCAGACAGGGTATATCTCAGAGCTTCTTAAACTGCACAAGATACCTGCATTTAAGTAGCTGAATCCCAGCTTTGACCTCTGTTGGTACACTGGAAACCAAGAAAATCTCATTTTAAATCATGTTGTTTAAGCCACTGAATCAACTTCTGTTGCAGAAGACACACAAACATCTACTGCTCCTAAGCAAAAATAATTTCTCCTTTTTTTTTTTTTTTTAATTTCCATATATAATATTTACTGTCATTCTATTTCTCCATAAAGAAAGCTTATATTTTGCAATAAACCTACTGTATGACTTGTAAATTATGGTGATGCTAGGAAAAGCCTGATGATAAGAATCCAGATCATGCCTGTTGTTTCCCACAAGCCCAGGATGCATTTCAATCACCTTGGCATTGTCCTTGAAAGTCTATATTTTCAGATTGATGCAGGTGTTTATTTGGTGTTATGGTCAGTGACATTCTTACTCCACCTATTCTCACTGAGACTGGTGTGCATTGTCAGGACATACCCATTGTTAGACTGGACCACTCACTACTCTTTTATCAATGTGTAACTTCAGATTTATCCTCTTCTTGACTTAAAAAATAAACTATAAACATAACACTTGGTTGTGATTGATTCATTTCTTATATAAAGCGATCAGAAATAAACCATGTAGTCATTTTCTGTTCTTTTGGCCTGCTTTGATTCCAGTTTTTTGACAGTGATCACTTTAATGCCTGTTTCCCATTGATTTTATCTCCAATATTCATATATACTCAGGTTATCCAGCAGATATTCCCCTTTATCAGCACCAGCTGTCAGTCATTCTCACTATTATCACCTTCTTTTGTAGCTCCCAAATACCTTTTTATATTTTATTGAAAATGGAGACAAGATAACTCAGACCTAAATCCAGCACACACTGAGGTATTTTTTTGACACTGTCTCCAATGAAATGTGCTAGAGGTTATTGAAGCCCAGGTTTTTAGAGCTGTGCTATACACTCATTTTCAGCTGGTGCTTCTGTATCATTACATTAAAAATTGTCCTGGAATGGACACCACAAGAGTATTTGCCATATTTCTGATTGTCAGAGAGGTCCCTAGGATGGGTTTGGTCTGAGCCAAGGAACATTCTCACAAGCAGTTCCCAGGCACAGTTTAGGATGTATGATAGGCCAGGAACTGTTCCCAATAGGAAATTTGAATATGGCCACTCTCTTTTGAAGGCTGGGAGATTTGAAGCACATGGATGTTGTCAGATAATGCCAGCTGGCCTCCAGGATAAAGAATAAACAGTGGCACAGTCTTGCTAAATGGTATGGATACAGACATCGCTTCCAGAGATGGACAATGCCTAAAACCTTAAGAGAAGGGAAATTCAAGCTACAAATTATTAATTTTTGTTCCTCCTTGCTACATGTAGATTCTCCTTAGGATCAAATATACTCCATTTTCTTCTTTGGAATTTCATGCACTTACAGAACACCTGGAGTGAGTTTCACTTGAGCACATATAACTCTGAGCTAGATATTTAGACACTCTTTTTAGTCCACAAAAGAGGAATGCTTTTAGGGGACAATTAATTTCAGACTAGGAGGACTTCTAAATCAGGACAGATGAATTATGACTCAACAGTGTATATTTCATCCCATTGACTACAAAGAGAACCTACAATGACCTGCTGAGGGAACCAGCTCAGACATCTAAACTGTGTATAGCTCACCCTTTATTTCTTCTCGCTTCTGTGAGTTTCAGATTTTCAATTTTGCCTTCTCATTTGTTTTTTTTTACAAAGCTTTTACTGCTCATCAAGAGTTAGTTGGCATCATAATGCAGAAATCAAGATAGAACCAAATAAAACAAGCTCAGGATCAGTCTGCTGTCTTTCACGTTTTTTGTGATAATAAATGTTTTAATCTGTGTGATTCCTTTTTAGTCTTCACTTAAAAATCCCTTCATTCAGTTACCTTATTTCTTTCTTGTTTGTCTGTTTTACACTTTGCATAAAAATTATGAAAAATGTAGATCTTATCTGTTCTTCTTCAGAAATTTCCCTCTAACTTTTTACTGTCTTAATGATTTAATGTTTCAGAGCCTGCTTAACAATTCTAAGGCCTTTCCAAATTATTCTTTTCTGTAGGTGAAGACTAAAGAGCTATAACATACTTCTCCTTGGAGTAGTAAATTCAATCATGTATTAATAAATACTCACTCTCAATTCACTCTTTGCCTTTAAACTATGGAATATTTCTCCCCTGTTAGTCAACAGAGACTCCCAAGCTGTCTCAATTCAATTGCTTGTTCAGACTGTCAGAAAAAATAATTAACACAGTTCAGTAATTCTGAGCTTTTTCTTCCTGTAACTGATTGGTAGAGGTTTCTTATGAATAAAAAATCCTCTGATTTTTCCTAAATCTTCTAAGGTGCAAAGGAAGTTAACCCTCACTTATCAATGGGATAAGATATCCAAATACATTTGAGTTTCTGTGGTTTTGCTATATTCAGTTACCTCTCCTAGAGCAAGAGTTAATTCCTCTCTGGCTTGAAGGCCTGGAGAAGTTGTTGGTTTTATTCATGTGTTTTGCTTTCATGTTGCTGGATGGGCAAACCGTTAAAAACTTTGCAAGCTTAGATATGTACTCTTGGAAGAATTTAAAAAAAGAGAAGTGAACTCTTCTGCAGAGAGGCTGCAGTATCCTGCAATGGATGAAGTTCTTAGTTATCCTTTAAAGTAGATGGGGGACATGCAAATCTCATCCAAGACCTGACTTTGTTTCCTCTGTTTCATTACTCTTATTTCCTCACCTTTCTCTCCTCCCTTGATGGCCATGATTCACTTTCGGTGTTCGGAAATGGACTTTGTCAATGTTGTCATACAGCTATCATGGTCTGGCAGTGAAATTGTCTGTAATTCCTGAATGGGGTGCCAGGCAACCCCACAGCCCACCTCCAGTCCTTTAACATCAAGCTCTCCTCTAGAGCAGAATTCCCATATAAAGTTCTTTCCCTGTAAGATGAAACTCTCCAATTTACACTCATGAATTCCAACACTGACCATCTTGGAATTAAGAGTCCTGGAATGATTTCAGTCCTAGACCTGGCACCAGACTAACTTGTTTCAAATTGTTGAATTATTGTGATTGTTTGGCCATTGGAAAACATTCCTGGGAATAAAACCCCTCTTCCTGGAACAGTCCACTTGCAGTACAAGCTTACTTATCAGAGCTACCATTACACACTTGACATAGGAGAGGGACTTGGGTAATCAACATGTGTAGATCCAATACTCAAGAAGAGGAAAATTTGTAAGATGAATATTTGACAACGACTAAAGAAAAAGCCAAGAGAAGAAGCAGATCAAGTAGATAAGAAGTTAATATCAACAGCAGTGGTTGTCAAATAGGAAATACAAGTAAGTATGGTTGGGTATTTTGTCTTGCCATGCTCTGCTTCATGCCATGCTTAAAGAGCTGTGGAGGCAAGAACTAGATCTTTGATGTCCAGAAGACTGGAGCAATCCAAAGTTTCACTGGTTTATGGGGACTACCTGAAGGTGTTTGGAAGTGTTTCTCAACAGCCCTAACAGGCACCAAGTTTCCTAAGTGATGTTTCTTCAGCCTATCCACTCTCAGGTGATGTTCCCCCCTGCTACCTCCTTTTCTCTACTCTTTCAGCTCAGAGAAAATTATTACATTTGGTCTTTTTTTCTCAAAAGGTAAGAAGGTTCTCCACCTTTTTGTGCCTGCATCTTGCACTTAAGCTTGCATAATTAATCCTCTTACTGTGACACATTCTTAGAAAAATAAGTTGTCATTGCAATAAAAAGTGCTTGATGCAATATGACAAAGTTCAAAGGTGATTTTTAAAAAAAAAGTAATGTATGCCTTATAATTAAAACAGCAACTATCTTAACTAAAATGCCTAAAAGTCAAGTTTTTCAATCAGTGTTCAGTGAGCATTTTCTGTGAGGCCAGTAAATATTGGCAGAATCTTGTATATATCAAGAAAAAAAAAATAAATATAAATGGAAAAGTTTAATTCAGAAATCTTGGACTTTGCTTAATTTTTAGCTGTGAACTAGAAGAGATCAAAGAATGTTATTTTAGTCCTTCCTATCTCTCCAAAGATGAGATGGAGATGTGAAGGAACATAATTGTTCACATTTTCTTCAGGCACTTACTTTGATCTAAACCTGTAGTTCATCTTGGAGACAAATTTCCAGCATCTTAGAGTGGTTGTGTGCTTTAAGATGAGTTCAGATCATAGAAGGTCACATATTTAGTACAGGGGTTGTCATTTGAGAGAAGGAAAGGTGACAAAGGAGGCCCTTCCAATACCAAGGTACAACCCCTGTATGCATTGTGTCACATGAGGCAGGCAAAGCCTTGCAGCCTCCCTTGTGTTTTTTCCTTTTCCCACTATACTGGATCAGACTGCCAACATTTATATTTTAAAGAGAAGATGGGGATAACCCAAAGCATTTCTATTTCAAATATAATGTCAGCAAAACATATTGCAAGCTTTAATAGAAATGGGTTTGGAAAACAGACTTCTCAGTTTTAAACATCTTTTTATTACACTGTGTGTTTCTTGGGCAAAACAGATCTAGTTGTACTGGGCAAAAAGGTGTAAATTGGAAACTAAAGCAGGATACCACTCATAGCAATTCATTTATCTTTCTGATGAGGTTACATTCTTGCACAGTAAAGTGTCCTAAATTCAGAAAGAACTCAAATTACCATGAAATACCATTTTTAACAATGGACCATTAACTTTGAAAAGCCATTTGGCAGTAAATATATTTTACTAAAATAATGTCCAAAGACATCTGTCAGGATTAGAAACGCATTAGCATAGGTTCTTTATAGCTTGAAGACTATAATATATGTTATTTGAAGAGATTCAAATGTGGGGGAAGGAAGAAGTTCTCTTCTATGACACTAAGCTAAACAAAAATCTCATTACAAAAATAGCCAGGGGTATTGAGCTGCAGTGTTGTGGTAGTGGCACCACCAGTGCTGTCAGTTCAGAAATGTGAGGGCGTAGGGAACAGCAAGAGCCTGAAGCATGAAGAAATATCAACCCACTTTCTTTTCTTATGCAACATACCTAAACACTTGTAGGTGAACACACTAGATAGGGTTCTACAAAATTAGCTGCACACCCACAGAAAATCTCATTCAGAATAACACTGCACAGTATTTCAAGAAGCTGTACTTAAAAATAACAGTTCAGACTATCAGAGTCAGTGAGAATAAACAAGTTATTTTCTATCAGAAAATTCATATTTTGGTTAAGTTTTTCAACGGGTGCTTTAATTCTTTTACCGTTTCCAGTTTCAGTGAGCTGAAACTTTTAACCAATCCCAGGTTGGCTAAAATTTCAGATGTCTCAAGTGAAACAGTTTTGTGTTGTTTGGTTTTTTTGGTTGGTTTTGCGTATTTTTTTTGTTTTGTTTGTTTTGTTTTTGTTTGGTTGGTTTTTGTTTTTTGTTTTGGGTTTGTTTTTTTGTTTTTATTTTTTAGTTGGTTGTTTGCTTGGGTTTTTTGGCTAAAAAATGTGTTTGCTGAAGAACAGAGTCAATGGTTTTCTTTTGGTTTTGTCAAACAAGCATTGCCCCAGGGGGGAAAAGCATGTGCTCTCATGTAGAAACGCTTTAGCTGAGAATGCTTTCAAACAAATTGTTTTCTGATCAGCGAGGCTTTAGAAAGAATAAAATCAGGAACATGAATGCAAATCTCCCAAACTGCTTGCATAAAAGCCATAATGAAACATAACTTTATGTCACTGTCTTTTTATTTATGTCATTCCTCAGCTGCTGTCTTGTGGCCTCAGGGCATATCGAAGTGTTGGCAAATGGAGGTGCCTCTATTGTAGTAATGGATCAGTCCATAAAAAGGATAAAGTTATGGACATCAGTGATGGCTGGGAGTCATCTTCCCTGCCTTCAGCCAAGCAGAGAGAAATTTATGTCAAAATGATCACCTCTGCTTCCTCTTTGGCACTGGAAAGGGTAAGGAGACCCTCCAGGTAACTAAGAGAGGTACATCTTTTTACTGAGACATATTAAGAAGTATTTGATAATAATTATTATTCCAAAATAATATGCAAAGACTTAATCACGCTAGACAATATGCAGGATATAATGAGATTTTTTCTCTCAAGTTCCCCATTTTCTTCCCTGTAATGACTGATCTTCTTAAAGAGTTTAATCTCTCAAAAGAGTCTTTATGAAGACGTATGTGTAGGCGACATCTGAAATTTTAAAGTATCACAAATCTTGCGGTTCAGAGTCTGAGAAAAAGTAAATAGACACTGTGTGTGTTTCAAGAGAGAGCTTTGTAAATGCTTTGATATGGAACAAAAGTGACTAATCTCAATAGTTAACACTTTTGACTGGAAAAGATATTACCTATAGAGCTTTGAAATTCCATGTACATTGTGTGCCAGGTAGCATAGTTTGGGTTGGAAGGGACTTCTAAGGTCATCTAATCAACTGCCCCTGTCATGAGCACGGACTTCTTCAACTAGGTCAAGTCATTCAGAGCCCTGTCCAACCCAGCCTTGAAAGTTTGCAGGAATGGAGCATCTACCACCTCCCTGTGCAACCTTTTCTAGGGTTTTACCACCCTAATTGTAAAAATCTTCTTCCTTACATCTAATCTAAATCTGCCCTCTTTCAGCTTGAAACCGTTATTTCTTGTCTGATTGCAATAGGCCCTGCCAAAAGTGTCTGTTCCCATCTTTTTTATAGGCTCTGACTTTCCTCACCAGAATTCATGGTGCTGTCCAGCCCTACTGACTAGAGTTCAAAATATAATGATGAAGCAGCTGCAACTGTCTGGAAGAAAATAGTGGATTTCAATTATTTTTTTGGTTGAAATAAAAAGCCAAACTGGTTTTAAACACAGAGCCACAAGCCAAGTCTGCATAACAAACAGTAAGGTTGTTCTAAAATGTCACTAAGAGTTTAAGTTTCCCATTCTGAGTGCCTGAGAAGTGTGACTTTATTTAAATATACTGCACATCATAAAATGTGAGCATTGCTCTAGACTCTAGGTTGTGATTCAAGAAAGCATCCCAATAGGAAATACTTAAGCATGTATTTAAGTGATTGGATTTTAATGCATGTTTAAAGCTAAGCATGAACAGAGATGGAGTTATGTCTGTGCTTAAATACTTTTTGGAATTGTCATCTCAATTATACTGTCTTAAACCCAAGTACATCTGCTACAATTTGTTAAATTACTTTGGATTCACTTCTGTATAAATGAGCCCCATTGGTTCAACTTCACTTTATTCAAAGTAGGTCTGTAGTCATCTAAGAAGTTGCACCAAGGATGAGGCTATCTTGATGGAAACTAGGGATGAGGTGATTTTTTTTTGTCACAGCCCTTAGGCAATATAAATACACTGTCATTTCAGTAATTCTCTACAGAACTCTTCAAGCATTCCTATGGTGGAAACCAGAGGTGAAACATTCATGAGAAACAACGTAGAGGAGACCAAAAAGATTTTCAAGCACATTTCAAAAGGTTGGGGTTTGTTTTGGTTTAAAAACCCCTGAGGATAAAAACATTCAGTATATAGGTTGGCTGCCAGAAAAAAAAGTCCTTTTTTGTTTTTAAATATATTGGATTTAGCTTCCTTACGAAATGTTTGTTATGTTCTCTGTTCTTCTTTTGAGCCTGTAGGGATTTTTCAACCTCGTTAAAATGTGCCATCTGCTAGAGACATCCGTTACAAAATTACAACAGCATAAATGTATGTCCTGGCTTCATTCTTAGGAGAAACACCAACACCTTGAAGGTAAAAGAAAGTAGCAGGATTTTAGAGACCAGCTTTTATAAATTTATAAATTTTTTTTTATAAATTTGCTTACTTCAATTAATACAATCAGGGCAAATAAAGCAAGTTCTCATTAGCACTAAATAGAGAGAGAATAATTTCCCTTGTGAGGCCAGCTAAGATTATATGATTACTCCCATCCCAATTTCCAGTTCACAAAAATTAATTTTTTTTTTGGCTCCTCAAAGAGTGACATAAATAATGATTAAAAATAGGAAAAAAAAAAAAAGAAAAGGAGATCAACTGCATAAAAGGTTGTACCTTTACTAATATTGTTATTTAATTATATGGCAGCAGAAAGCTTGTGCTATTTTGCACTAAGGAAAACCTTTAACAGAAGACTGGCTCTTGCAAGACCGTAGATATGTAGAGGTACTTTCTATTCCTTTGCATTTATACAGTCTTCCCTGAAAGATAAATAGCACCAGATCCCCCACAGGGTGTTAGAGAACATAACCCTACAGAGTTAACTGGAAGTATTCCTGTTTATGTCAGTCAAATAGCTAATCCATAGATTTTTTTTTTTCCTTTTGGCAAAAGTTGTCAACAAAGAAATAGATTAAAGTGATAAATCATGCAATATTCCCTGGTCGTGGTGAATGATGCTGAATGCAATTATCACAGAATTCTACAGCAAAGCTTAGATGAGATTTTGCTCTTATATTTTAGCCTCCCAGGCTCCAGTTTCACTGCTCAGTTGTACACAATTCATTAATTCAAAAATAAAGGAAATAAAGTTTTAGAGCAACCAAAGAATAGGAGATCACCTTCAGTTTGCTGGGAGTTTTGCTCCACCTCTTTGCAAAGGAGATCATCTCCTTTGAACTTATTTTCTCCTATCCTGAGCAGACTGCCTCTCAAAAATGCCACTAACAAAACTCAATAGAATTATTTTCATGGAGAGAAATCACAATAAAAATTGTTATAAAACCAGCAATCCATTAACAATAAAAGAAGAAAATATCCAGATACTAATGTGAGTGGTAATGGAATAACAAGTGATAGTTAATGCTGAAAAATTCCAGATCTAGCAGGTGCTTTTTGTATTGCATAGTTCCAAAGAAAGGCTCCATCTAGTTTAGGTCTGCAAAAGCCTAGGGATGGAGAGGGTGAGATGACTGTACAGCTTCTACATGGAATATGGCATTCAGTTTACATGCTGCTTCCTGGCTTCATCCCGCTCAGTTTTAGGCAATTAAGAGGTACTCACAGCAGTGTTTTTTGCACTGGCAAGAGTGGTTACTGATACCAGAAACACCTGCTGGGGATCCCTCTTTCCCTTTGGCTATAGAAAGCCTTGGACAAGCAGGAATCTCAGAGTGCCTGAAGTTAGGAGAGAGCAGGGAGACCCTCGGGGTGCATCAGAGAAAGGTGTTCAATAGATGATATGAGGCATTTCCAGGAAATTGACCATGAGTCAAAGAAAGATATCTGATTCAGAGGCTGTTCCTGATGACTTTCTGTCTTCAAAACCAGTGAAGGAAGAAGTTTTTATATCACCCTCTGAGGAAAATAAAAAATGAGGCAAAGGGAATGCAGTAGCAAATATCAATAGAGTATGTGCATCAAGGAATGAACAAAATCAGGTCATACCAACTTCAGCCTCCCAGTTATTTTTTTCCCCTGTGCTACAATGGAGTACTTAAGAGCTGCTTTTCTACTTGAGTAATGTTGTGCAAGTAGGAATGAATGACAAATGAACTCACAATAGAAAGAAGAAATGTGTTTCCCAGCAATGACTGGGATGTCCTGCAGGCTCAGCAATGCTCTCTCTGCAGCCCAGGGACTGCTGGGGAATGATTGCACCAACAGGTGCTGGAAGTGGGGAAACATCCAGACCATGATGACAACAGTGTTTTTTTTTCAAGATGTGACTGCTGATTGTCAGTGTTACAGGCTATGAGGTGGTGAGAAGCCTGGAATGTGTATACCACCTCCATCTCACTGGAAAATATTTCCATCTCTAGCTGTTTGAACATCATGACCAGTCCTTAAATAAATTCGCTCCTTTCCTTTGGTTTAGTTCTTTTCCTCTTTATGCAAGTTCCTTCTCTATTCTGTTTTTGTTTGGTTTTATTCCCTCTTTGCAAGAGCCAGGTTTCCTTTGGGGTGTTATTACTGACAAACTCACTGGAACTGTACCTGCTCCCATACTCTCCTCATCGTCCCATTCCTTCCCAGCTGCCATCTGCCTATTGCCTGGTTTCCTTCTGTCTGACCCAAGGCACTGACCTTGGGGAATAACAGAATTGCAGCCTACATTTGCAGGTGTTTTCAGCCACTTTGGGGTACCATCTTGGAAAAATCTCTATCTGTGCTTTTGACAAGTACTGTCAAAAGGGCTCACACCAAATTCAGTGGAAGTAACTGAATAAGGTAAGTAACAGCACAAGGAGGATGAGAGACTCCTGTCTTTCTTTCTTTACCTGCTTTATTCACTTGGTTCCAGAAATGTCAGTCCCACAAGGGAGGTCACATCAGAAAATCACAATGGTGCTTTTGTTATTCTGTTCTACAAGAATTCGTTATTCTTTCAAGTTTTGCTTGAAAACTGCGTGTCAGCTGCTTTTCCTCATGGAGGGAGGATATCTCTGCACACCCCAAAGCAATGTGGCATTAAAAACTTTAATAAAAACCCCAGCCTTCAGCAAACCTAAAATAAGACTCTCCCACCTCTTGGGAGTGGAGTAGACACCATTACTGTATCAGGAGACCTTGAATCCTCATCTGCCAACATTAAAATTCACTTGGTTTAGTCAGCTGAGGGAGTAGGTTCCTACTTTGCCAGAGCTCAGATTCAGCTGAAGAAAAAATGGCAAAGTTCTCACAAATGAAACAAGATGCTTAAATTCTATCCTCAGAAATACAAACATATATTTATATAGTTACTTCTGTTTTAAGATAATTTTCCCATCTCATTGGATAAAGCAATGAAATATCAGCCTGATTAGGGAATTTAAAATTTTGACATCTAGTTGCAGTAAGTGCACCAAGTTCATGGCAATTAAAGACAAATCACATTATTTTGCTCTCAAGCAAAGCTTAAGCTCAGGGATGCCTGGACTGTTCCCAGAGGTGACTTTTATAGTGATTTCTAAGATA